>CM064555.1:6617739-6737739 GCA_032716605.1 Paralithodes platypus
CATCATGATTTATTCTTTAATTTTCGGCGACGTCACACACCCATCCTTACGAAAAAGGGTTACCAACAGATCCTAAAATGTCAGGATAACTTTCGGTATATATATTGCTTAAAAGAAAAGGATCACTAAAATGTAATACATTGTTGAAACACGTGGCAAATGTGCCTATCTAAAAAACAATTAAAAACCATAATTTTTATGGCCCAACTAGGCAAGGTTTTAAAATATACAATAAATGCTACCACGCTAGACAAACATCAAATTCAAAATCAGCTAAAGTTAATTTCCACATGCCAAACAAACAGAAATCAAAACACATTAGATCACATTTATGTTCTATTTCTTTCTCAAGTCAAATATTAGTCTGAAACTGGTAAAGGATAAAGTCAAATGAAATGTTTCAACAGCCTAACCGCTAACACAGCGTCCTCAAAGTATTATGCTTAATATCCAACCATGTGAGGGCAAGACTTTAGCAATATATATACTTAGTATATATTATATATATATTTATGATATATATCTATATATATTATATTGTGTGACGAGAAGAGAGAGAGTAGACTGGGAGAGAGAGAGAGAGAGAGAGAGAGAAGGGGGGGAGAAAGCGAGGACAGAGAGAGGGAGAGAGGAGAGAGGGGGGGGGGGGGAGAAACGTGAGGACAGGAGAGAAACATAGATATCGATATCTAGATAAGCCACATAGATAGATAATAGTACAATATATACAGCTTACCTGATATACCGTCATAAGTCCACCACATCTCCCAGTTCAACCCCAGGCCCACACCCACATCTGAAAGGCACAACAAAATAGGCATAAGCATTTATTTTATTTTTGTATTATTTTGTTTGATTTTTGTTTTATTAAAGATAAATGTTCTGAAACGATGGATTAGTTTGAAGGGCTATTCTTACTTGTTTGAGTGGAATAGGTTAAGGGGAGATCTTTTGTTTAATTAATTTAGGCCTCTTATAATTTTGTTTTAATATACTTATTCATTTAATAGCTTCCTCGCTAGACCTCCATCAAGGTTAACAAATTCCCCCAAGAACCCCCTTCGAGATAAATGTGTACACGTTTCGGTAGAAAAATGCTGTGGCCGAAGTTAGTGTCGGGCCATAAATTCTGCGTTGAATAACCTTATGGCATTTATATTTATGTATCATTATTTTATGATTGATCTTGCCCTTTTCTATTGTTCAAGGCATTTCAACATTTTGTACTTATTTCTTCTGTTCTTTCATTTTTCTTTTTTTCTTTTGAATTCGCCCTAATTCTCTTTTAACTCCTATTTTCACATCACATTTTAGTCTCTATATTCATTTAATTCCTTTGTATCTTAATCTGAGGTATTTATCTCATAATTTTACCCCAACGCAGTGTTTTAGTGTGGCGTGTTAAGTTAAGTTCTCCAGGAAGATAATGTGGGGCCATAAATTCTACGGCGATAACCTTTGAACACGTGTATTTATTATTGTTTATTATTTATAGTTTTCGTTTCCACTATTCACGGTATTTCAAAATGTCGTTCTAGTTACGTCTGTTTGTTGTCTTAATTTTTTCGTCTTTTAAATTTGTATCTACTTCACTGTTAACTCATTTCATCCAAATCGCCTGTACGTCTCTGTATTGACTTAACTTCGGTTTATCTTAATCTGACGTATATATCTCTTCATTTTACACCCAACACAGTATTTGTGTGTGGCGTGTTAAGTTCTCCAGGAAGTTAGTGTGGGGCATACATTCCTAACTGAATAACTTTATTGCCACATATATTTAATTGATCATGTTTATTTATTTAGTTATTGTGTATGCATTATTATACTTTTTCAATGTAAACTCCCCTTCTCTATTTATCACGGCATTTGCATATTTCGCACTTGGTTCATGTGCTCGATCATTTTCTAAACGTCTTTTAACTTTTCCCCGCGTTGACCTTATAAATCCGCATGTGTTTAGTTCCTCTGTATTCTAATCTGACGTATTTATCTCTTCATTTTACCCCAACACGGTATTTGTGTGTGGCGTGTTAAGTTAAGTTCTCCAGGAAGTTAGTGTGGGGTCATAAATTCCTAGCTGAATAACCATTTGCCACATATTTTTCTGGCCACCACAATTTTTCAGGCGGGGAATATTACTTTTGGGTCCTTTTATTTTGAATACCTTTTATGTGTGTGTCTGGTTTGTTTGTGTGTGTGTGGGGTGGGGGGGTTATGTGTGTATGTGCGTGTGCAAGTGTGAAAGTGTGTGTCCGTGTCCATGTGCCTGTGTGTGTGCATATCTCTGTATGTATTTTCGTGCGCGTGTACTTATGTGTGTGTATCTGCGACTGTGAGTCTGTGCATATGTCTGGGTGTGTATATGTGCGTGTGTGTACTGTGTACCTGTGTATAGTGTGGTGTGCGTGTATGTGTGTGTGTATATGGAGCGTAAACTTTAAGAGGAGGCACTTAATTTTTCCTGCTGGGTAAAATAGCTCTATCTGGCTTTGCTCGTACAGTGGCTCATAAACATCCCTAGCCTCTCCTTGTTTTGCCTTGTGTAATTTTAAACGCAAATATAGTTTGTTTTTTTATTTTTCAGCTGATGGTAAATTTCTATCTCGCCATTCTGATTACTCGGATAGTACTAAGATGCTGTAGCGAAATATTACTCGGATAGTACTAAGATGCTGTAGCGAAATATTACTCGGATAGTACTAAGATGCTGTAGCGAAATATTACTCGGATAGTACTAAGATGCTGTAGCGAAATATTACTCGGATAGTACTAAGATGCTGTAGCGAAATATTACTCGGATAGTACTAAGATGCTGTAGCGAAATATTGTATGTTGCTAATTATGAAAACTTGACAATAGTATGATGCAGAGACATAGCATATTTGACAATAGTATGATGCAGAGACATAGCATATTTGACAATAGTTATGATGCAGAGACATAGCATATTATTCCATTAAGAATCAAGCAATCAGATGCTAAGGGATTAAATTTACCATCAGCTGGGAAAAAAACACTATGTTCATCCTATGTTCATTCTTTTATGTTCCTTTATGTTTGTTATAGCTAGTCGATTGTGTTGATGAAAGCATATCTGCGTTATGCTTTTCGTGTTTGTAATATTTCGTTTCTTGTTTCGAATAATTGCAAAGTGGGTGGTTTCAGAGATTAATATGAATACATTTGTGGTTACCGTACATGTTTTATATTTACATGATAGTTATAATGGAAGCTCTCGTGTTATACCCATTTATCATAAACAGCACAATTTTTTTTTTTTGTCAAGTATTATGATAGTCTATTAGACAGGGTTGGAGCAAACAGGCTGTATATTTCCACACATTTACTGATTGGCTCTACTCACTCAAATGCTAGATACATCAACTCGATTACTACAGGGGCAAAGAGGGAAGGGTGGTGGTGGGATGGATTGGAGAGGCATAGGAGTTAAGTGATGTTGAGTGGGAGGAAGGGTGCCGGGTGACAGCTGATATAGATGCATGGATACGATTCATTCGTGGCCACTCCCTCGGGAATCACGGCGTCTGGCAATAGATGGATATATAGATAGATAGACAGATAGATAGATGGATGGATAGATATACCCAGCTCTGTTTTTAGCTATGGGAGGTTGTGGGGGGGAGGGGGGGGGGGGGGACTTCTAGACTCATCATGATGCATAGAGTATAGAAATATGGAAGTTAAGGGATTTTTTATGCAAAAGTCCAAAGTTGTCTATAGCGATATTTCTTTGGTTTATATCATAAGAAATATAAGGAAGGTACACTCTGAGCCTCGAGGCCTTAACTGTTCGAAGCTGTCCCGAACTGAATCGAATCTTCCTGTTATTGCTTTACCTAGTATTTGCATTTCGTTGTTTCATTTAAGCAGTTCTAGGATTCAGAAAGGGTCATAATGTACAATCATGAGCATAAATACTGCATTCATCAACCAGATAATGTTCGCTCCTTCTTCTCCTAAGGTATTGCTACACTTTTTGTTCAAACACAATTATTTATTTATTTAATATAGCTACTGTCAGACGATTTTATTCAGCTTAGTATAAACCTCTCGTGATGAAGGAGTTGACGTTGTCTGGTTGATGTCGCAGTATTTATGCTCATAACTGTACAATCAATTTTATAGAGATAAATTCAATGCATGTCATAGTATCATCCATTAGTGGGAAATATGTAACAACAGGATTTGAACTGTTGGTAATTAGAGAAGAGTGGACATAGAAAAAAAAGGAAGTTAATTCCAGAAAGGAGTGGCCAGAGGGACGAAACATTTCTGAAACAACTTTACTGCTTCTCTCTCTCTCTCTCTCTCTCTCTCTCTCTCTCTCTCTCTCTCTCTCCTGCTTTAATGTTCTTGTATTAAACCAAGTAGTATCTAGTAGGGACTGCAAAGTCTGTGTTGTCTGAGTATCTATGTAACTCTCTTTCTCGTTTGAGAGAGAAAGAGTAAATTGTTTAAGCCCTTCTCTGGCATTCGAGGTCCGCAGTCTACCTTCCAACCCGTTACTGTTAAACGTTTTTATGTGTGTACTTTTCCTCCATTACAACCCCCAATAACTCGTAACTGTGTGTATATAGCCAGTTACTGCTTTATTACCATCGTATTTTGAACAGAGGGCTATAATCTGAACTGTTGGCTTCATTGACCCTTACAGCAGTTTACTTCTGGCTAACCACAGATAATTATATGCAGTGTTTTAATGATCTCGAGCAGTCAGATGGGTAAAAAGGACCTCAATTAACCCTTGAAGTCCCATAGCTTCTTCCTGATCTGAATACAATGGTCTAATGAAAGCCACAATAGTGTGTATAAGTGCCAACCTTGAAGACTGAAAGGCATACCTATATCCGTCATTAAGGGGGTAGGGGGTATTTTTTGGTCTACTTATTTAGACATTTATTTTTGAATCATTTAGTTTCCTCGCTAGAACTCCATCAAGCTTAAGTATGCTCCCACTAGAACCCCCTTCACGATAAATTTGTACATTTTTCGGTAGAAAAAATATCCCGACCGAAAGCCGATTTTTTCTAAAATTACAAGCTCACTATCGCTCGCCAGGAAAAAAATCGACACCTAAATGGCACCTATAAGGTCCTAATATTGACACCTAAATGGCACCTATAAGGTCCTAATATTGACACCTAAATGGCACCTATAAGGTCCTAATATTGACACCTAAATGGCACCTATAAGGTCCTAATATTGACACCTAAATGGCACCTATAAGGTCCTAATATTGACACCTAAATGGCACCTATAAGGTCCTAATATTGACAAAGAAGTGAAGTGAAATGTCTTAAAATCGCCAAACTAAAGGGCTGAATGTCTTAAAATCTCAAAACTTTTGGGGTTACTCATGCGGGAGAAGGGGGACCAGAAAAATCCCCCTCCCCCCCCTTTAAGAGTTATAATGGTGTTGGTGTTTGGTTAGGCACCCTTTATCCTTCTTTTTACAAATGTCTACACATTTGTACACCTTTCTTCCTTTCTACACATTTCTTCCTTTCTACACATTTCTTCCTTTCTACACATTTCTATACCTGTCTACCTTTCTACACCTTTCTACCTTTATATACCCTTCTACCTTTCTACACCTGTCTACCTTTCTATACCTTTCTACCTTTCTACACCTGTCTACCTTTCTATACCTTCCTACACCTTTCTATACCTTTCTACACCTGTCTACCTTTCTATACCTTTCTACACCTGTCTACCTTTCTATACCTTCCTACACCTTTCTATACCTTTCTACACCTGTCTACCTTTCTACCTTTCTATACCTTCCTACACCTTTCTATACCTGTCTACCTTTCTACACCTATCTACTTTTCTATACCTTTCTACACCTGTCTACCTTTCTATACCTTCCTACCTTTCTACACCTGTCTACCTTTCTACACCTGTCTACCTTTCTACCGTACTACCTTTCTACACCTGTCTACCTTTCTATACCTTCCTACACCTTTCTACCTTACTGTACCTTTCTACCTTTCTACCTTTCTATATCTTTCTACACCTTTCTTCCTCTCTACACCTTTACATACCGTTCTTCCTTTCTACACCTTCTTCCTCTCTACAGTTGTCTTCCTTTCTACACCTGTCTACACCTTTCTTCCTTGCTACACCTTTCTTTACTCTACCTTCTGAGGATGCCTAATTCTCATCTGTCAATCAACCCTCTACCTTTACTTACCTACCTTTCTTCCCCTTGTGACGCCTACCAGTGTTGGCAGAATCGCCTCCCGGTAGCCACTAGCGCTCGCCAGGGCAGTGAAATGGGCTACAGTTATCAGAGAATGTTATACTCTCTTTCTTGTGAATCGTCATGTCACAGGCAGTATAGAAGTGGTCTTTATTTTTGTCTGTGACAATGCATTATATTTTATATCATCAGTTATAAGTTTAATTTATAAGACTGAATGATACAGCTAGAGAGTGTGAGTGAGTAAGTGCAGGAGGCAGAGTGTTGTGCGGGTAGTGTTACGCGTTGTCTCGGTGACGTCATGCCACGGCCGGGCCCTCTGAGTGGCTGGCCGCATTGCCGCCCTCCTGCCGCGGCAGGAGGTAGTCCCCCCGCACTCCCTGCTGCCTTTGTGCCTTCCTTGCTCAGAGCTTGCCTGACCAGCATAACCTTCACACCTCCCTTGCCATCTGTCCCCGACTTCCACCTATAGAACACTTTCTCTCTCTCTCAACTTCTTACCTCTTATGCTTCTAATCTATTTAATATCATAACTCCCCTTTGGTTCTGCACGATTTCATATATCGGCCATCGTATTATATGCTGAAGCTCTCAGATATTTCATGCTTAGTTAGACATTTTGGAGGGGTTACCATTTTGTCTGTAGAGGTTCGACAAACTCACGGTGTCTCCCTACCTTTTATTTGGTTGTCTGCTGGGCTATTTAATGCTAGACTGGGGTGAGGCCATTGTTGTTGTGATTTCCGATGTGTAACAGGTTTTGTTGAACCTGTACAATCGCAACGGATACGTGGGAAGCCTAGGTGGTCTTTCTGACTGTGTACCTTGTGAGCTTAGCACTGTGTTGCGAGTGAGGGCTTTTGCCTCTGCCACCCAACACTGTGCTAACTCGTTTTGCTTTGACTTGAAGAGGGTCGCCAGGAGAGAACCAGATACTAGCGATCTGGATCTCTCAAGAGAGCACCCCGTCATTTAACGTAATTTGGCCGTACAGTCTTAAGGACCTCGCTAGGCTACGAGCCGCTTGCTCAGCCATTGTTTCCTAGCCTACAACATCCCAGCTAGACTTTATTCGCCTAGCAGACACCCGATTAGGATTATAAGCTCTTATGTTATGTATGCAGCATATTTATTCACGTTAATTGTAAGCCTTGGTTGTTGTTGAGTTGCACAACCCGAGCTGGCTTTTGCGTTGCCTGAGGAAGTACTTCTTTTGTTGTTGGAGATAATACTATTGCGCATTTATCGTTATTCCCGTGCCAGTTAACACTGTATGTCCCTACACTTGTCATATCTTGTTCCTGCTTTATATAACAGTTCAAAATCCGATTCGATCATCTTAAGCAGCATCAGACTTTCTTCAGAAGATTCCTGTTCGATGCTTTAGGACTTTCATTCACTTTCTTTAATATAGGAGTGACAGTTTATTATTGTTTAGAGTAACTTTAATTATACCTTCTTCTTGTTTGCATTAAATCATTCCAGTGATTTAATTAAGCTATATCTGTTTCCTTGTATACATTATTAACGTAATTGTATGTTGCTGTGATCAGGCTGTATCAGAGATCATCAGCCTGTAGTAGTAGTGCATTTATACCGAGTTAGAGGATACCCCGCTATCGCAGATTTAACTCTGGAGGGTGTAGGTGTTTTTGTGCGCCGGCATTATAAGTTCGAGGGTTGGATTTAGTGTTACCGCTGTGTTTAGTGTTAGGCTGTGTGCCTTTCTAGTCCAATGATTAAGAGCCCTTGTTTTATACGAGTCCCGGTCGTAACACCCTCCCTACCTAACCACCCACCCACCTACTCCCCTCCCTCCCTACCCACCCACCCCCTACTCCTTTCCCTCCCTACTTACCTACCCACCTATTTACCCACCCACCTGCTCCCCTCCCTACCTATCTACCCACCCCCCTACTCCCCTCCCTCCCTACCTACATACCTTCCCCTCTCCCTCCTCCCTCCATACTTACCTAGCTACCCACCCCCTACGCACCTATCTACCTTCCCATCTGGTCCCCTCCCTACCTACCTATCTACCAACCCCCCTACTCCCCTCCATACCTACCTACCCACCCACTTACTCCCATCCCTACCTACCTACCAACCCACCTACTACCCTCCCTTCCTTCCTACCTACCCACCCACCCACCTACTCCCCTCCCTACCAATCCACCCACCCACTGCCCTCTTTACCTACCTACCCACCAACCTACTTCCCTCCCTTCCTTCCTACCTACCCACCCACCTACTCCCCTCCCTACAGATCCACCCACCCACTGCCCTCTTTACCTATCTACCTACCCACTCAACAACTCCTCTATCTACCTACCTACCTACCCCCCCACCTACTCCCCTATCTACCTACCCACCCAGCTACTCCCCTATCTACCTACCCTCCCACCTACTCCCCTACCTACCTACCCACCCACCTACTCCCCTACCTACCTACCCACCCACCTACTCCCCTATCTACCTACCCACCCAGCTACTCCCCTACCTACCAATACAGAAATACTACCTGGAATACAAGACGGTGTGTTGAAATGGATAGAAAATTGGCTCAGCGACAGAAAGCAAAGAGTAGTCATAAACGGTAAGGCATCTAAATGGACCAATGTAAGTAGCGGGGTACCCCAGGGATCGGTACTGGACCAATTATCTTTCTAATTTACATCAACGACATAGATGAGGGTCTCACCTGCACAATCTCAAAATTTGCTGACGATACAAAAATTGCAAATAGAGTACTCTCAAAAGAACAAGTTGACGATATGCAACACAATCTAGATAAATTGTCATGTTGGGCCCAAATTTGGCAAATGAGTTTCAATGCGGATAAATGTAAAGTACTACATATCGGATACCTAAATGAGAAAGCAAACTATTCGATGAATGGCACTCAGCTTAAGAATGTAAACAGAGAAACCGATCTGGGAGTAACAATATCGAGTAACCTAAAACCGAGTCAACAATGTTCAGAAGTTGTTAAGAAGGCAAACAAAATAATTGGCTTTATAGGCAGGTAATTTGAGCATAAATCCAAAGAAGTTATCCTAACCCTTTACAATTCCTTAGTCCGCCCTCTTCTGGAATACTGCGTTCAATCCTGGTGCCCTTATTACCAAAAAGATATAAACAAGCTAGAACGAGTTCAACGTAGAGTTACCAAAATGATACCTAGCCTAAAGAACAAACCATACGAAGAGCGTCTTAGATAATTAAATATATTTCCTTTAACCCAGCGCAGATTAAAAGGTGACTTAATTCAAGTGTTCAAAATCATCAAAGGCATCGACAATATGAACTGTAGTAAGTACTTCACTATCGACCAATCTAATTACACACGGGGAAACGGTTGCAAAATTATTGGTAAATCTTTTAACTCGTACGAATCTAAGAATTTCTTCTTCAATCGAGTTGTCAACTTGTGGAATGGGCTTCCCCGAAACGTTATAGACTGCATCACCGTTGATTAATTTAAACTCCGCCTAGACAAATATCTTGCATCAAACCCGCGACAAACTGCGTTTGTAAATGAATAACTTTATTTTATCCCCCCCCTCAGTTACTAACCATCTGTCCTCTACTCACTTCCTAATCCTGCCACGGACATTAGTTCCAGGGCAGTAATTCCCTTTCCAATGTTCCCTTACCCACTCTAAACCACTGTTTGGACACTTGATCCTCAGTGTTTTGCAGGACAAGCAACCTAGAAGGGTCACTAGATCTGTTGTTGCCTGATTTCCTTTGTACTCCTTCCTTTGTACAGTACCTACCCAGTGGGTAGTACCCACCCACCTACTCCCTTGCCTCCCTACCTACCTACCTACCCACCTCCTACCTACCCATCCGACCCACCCACCTCCCTACCTACCTTTTTCAGTTTATTAATAATATGTATTGCACTTATTCGATATTGATTTATGCTAAAGCTCATTATCACTCTATAATTATATGAATTCGTAAATATTTTTTGTTTTCGATTTAAAAAAAAAATCACCGTGTATATATATATTTCTTAGCTTCGATTCCCCCCCCCCCCCCCGTGTGCTCAATTCAATTCAATTCAATTCAAAAGACTTTATTGACACAAAGTAATGTACATAAATACAGGTGATACATAACAATTATTCATACCCTTTGTGTCAATGTGGATTTGATGCCATCAGGCATATGTGTCCTCATTGATACATTACTATACATAATATATGATGTCAGGTGAACAAAACTATATATTTGTAATTTGTAGTAACGTAAGTTATAATAATAATAATAATAATAATAATTAATAATAATAATAATAATAATAATAATAATAATTAGATTATCAATTGGATTCCACATAAATCATCTTAGAAATAGGTAGTTTACATTATGCATTTATTTATTTAATAAGTAATTTTTAAGAGACCTCTTGTATACTGGGAAGGTACACTGTGTATTGAGCTTTTCGTTTATGATATTCCAAATTTGAACTCCTTTATGTCGGAAAGTTCTGTTCATTAAGTTAGTCCTCGCGATAGGAATGCGCAACCTCTCTCTCTGCCTTGTTAAATGATGGTGTATGTTCATATTGGTAGTGAACATTTCGGTAACAACTGTTGGTACAATACCTTTGATAATTTTGAACATTAATTTCGACACTGAGAATTGATATATATCTGAGAGAGGTAATAGTTTTAATGTTTTGAAAATTGGTGGAGTATGAGCTCTATAGTGAGCTAAATTTATCATCCTTATTACTCTTTTCTGGAGGGTCATTAATGGTCTCATATAAATTTCACCTGCTGTGCCCCAATTTACTATGCCATATGTCAAATAAGGGTATACAAAGGAATTATACAGAGTTACGAGTGTTGATATATTTAGCGATTTCCTTGCCTTGTTTATAACCCCGATACCCTTTGAAAGTGTATTCTTTATATATTTGATGTGGTCGCACCAAGAAAGCTTAGAGTCGATAATTACACCTAAACATTTCGTGCTCTCTACTTTTTGTAATATTTTACCATTTATACACACACTTCTGGTAGCTGTGACTCGTTTACCTTTCATAGAAAATATCATATAATGAGTGTTTTCTAAATTGAGTGCAAGTTTATTTGCAATAGTCCATTCCAACAGTTTCTTTACCTCATTATTAATCTTATCAATTAAGTTATCAATATTGTCACCACTCAAGAATATATTTGTATCATCGGCGAATAAAATAGGAAGTAACTCTGTAGAGACATTAACTCTGTAGAGACATTAACTATATCATTTACATATATCAAGTACAGAAGCGGCCCCAAAACAGAGCCTTGAGGAACACCAGATTCTACCACATCACTGAAAGAGTTTTTGCTATTGTAAGTTACATATTGCAGCCTATTGTCCAAATAACTTTTGAACCAATTTAATGCTACCCCCCTAATTCCATAATGACTTAATTTCTTCAGAAGTATTTCATGATTTACAGTATCGAATGCCTTACTAAAGTCCAAAAATAATCCAAGTAAATGTTTACCTTTATCAAGAGCTTCTGAAATCTTATCAGTCATCAGTATTAACGCTAATTCTGTATCATATCCTTTTACGAAATCTATATTGATACTTGTATAAGAGATCATGTTTATTTATGAAAGAAATGAATCTGTTATACATAATACATTCGAATATTTTTGAAATTATACTCAGTACTGAGACCGGGCGATAATTATTAACAATAGAAACATCCCCACCCTTATATAACGGTATAATTTTTGCAGTTTTTAACTCACTAGGGAAAACTCCCTCAGATAAAGACAAATTAATTAGATGAGCAAAGACGTCAGAGAGAACTAAACGAGTCTCTTTAATGACATGGCAATTTACATTGTCCCAACCTGGACTTTTTTTCTTTAGATTTGCTATGATGCCCTTTACTTCCTCACGATTTGTTGGTGTCACAAACATTGAACCAAAATTTGCATTAGACAAAAATTATGCATATGTTTTGTTGATCATTGGCAGTGACTTACTAATATTATTTCCAATATTAAGATAAACATTATTAAAAGCATCGGCAATATGTGTATTGTCATCAACAACAATACCATCAATGACGAAATTAGTAACAAGTATTTTTATTGTTTTTTTATTTATCATTTCTTTTATTATATCCCAGGACTTTTTAATATTGCCGATGTTTTGCTTAAGTAACAGATCATAATGTTCTCTATCCGAAGGTTTATTTTTTACTTGTATAGATTTCTTTAGAGCAGCGGTGAGCCAACACTTTCTCTCTCTCTCTCTCTCTCTCTTTCTCGCATGCTCACTCTCTCTCTCTCTCTCTCTCTCTCTCTCTCTCTCTCTCTCTCTCTCTCTCTCTCTCCCCACAACTATATCCCCCACTCATGGACCGTGCAGCAAAAATCTGGAGTGTGTTTAACCTTCCCCCGCCCCATGAACGAATGAACGATTGGCTGGCTCGATCGTTGGTTCTGTGTGGCCGAGATTAGCGTATATTATTATCCTTGTTACTTTTATTATAAAGCTTTATTATACTTAGAATTATCTAGGAGAGAGAGAGAGAGAGAGAGAGAGAGAGAGAGAGACAGAGAATGTGTATGTTCTCTGTATTATGCACTGGGCAAATAAGTACCTGAGAGAGGGAGAGAGAGAGTGAGCGAGATAAATGGGGGGGGGGGGTCGACAAATAGAAGATGCTATGGTCGAGGTTTAATTTGAATAACTCGCTTATTTGTCTGTTGATCTTTAAACCTTTCAGTAACCGTACTATTGACTGTTTTTGTCCTGTTATTCTGGAGATTATTGGAGAGTTTCATTCAGCTTAAGAAAGACCAGTGAGAGCTACGCGTCATATTTTTACGCAATTTTTATTCTCTGAGTTTGTTCCTAATGCGACGCCATCAATTGTTCGTTAAGGGGGGATGGCCGCATTTATTTGCCCATTTGTATATCTGTTTATATACTTTTTTTCAGTTTCCTTCCTAAACCTTCATCAAACTTAACACAAAAAAACACTCTCTAGACACCCCTTCAAGATAAATTTCGAAATTTTTCGATATAAAATGTCCCGGCCGAAGGCCGATTTCTCTCAAAATTACAAGCTCGCTATCGCTCGCCAGGAAAAAATGTACACCTAAATGGCACAAAAGGTCTTGATAATGATATAGAAATGGGAAGAAAGGTTTTTAAAATCGTTAAACTAATGGGGCGAACGTCTTAAAACCTGAAAACTAATGGGGCTAGACATGAAGAAGGGGGACCAGAAAAATTACCCATCTCCCCTTAAGTGTTAAGTCTGGGAGATGATTCTGAAAGTTACGTAAACACAAAATACATAGTTCCATTAACCCTTTAAATATACGAGGTCGAGTTTCTTCTTGTATTTCGGCTAGACGATTTCATTCAGTTTAGGTAGGAATTGTGGAAGTCAGACGGTTGATCTAGAAAGATTTTACCAATTGATTCATATAAGCCTTCCAAACCCAAGTACAATCGTCAAATGTTATGCAATACAAGTGAAAAAGGCAACCTCAAAGACTGAGAGGGATGATATACACTGCCACGAAAGTTCTTAACATTGACAACGAAATGGGGCGAAGGGTATCAAAATCATCAAACTAACGGAACGAACGTCTCAACATCTGTATGTCCCAGATCTTCATGACAGTGAAAGAGGGTATCGTTGAACAAGGGGTCTGAGTATTTGCGAGAAGAAACAAAAAAAAGTAAATAAATGAAAAAAATATATATATATATATAAATATATATATATAAATATATATATATATAAACATATATATATAAATATATAATAAATACATGAAAAGAAACATTTACATGATTTTGCAAGATTTGATGTGTGTACCGTCATGGTACAGTATATGGGACGTCAGAAAGTAGATGTTATGTTTGTTCATTCTCTCTTAGTTTGATGTGTGTACCGTCATGGTACAGTATATGGGACGGCAGAAAGTAGATGTTATGTTTGTTCATTCTCTCTTAGTTTGATGTGTGTACCGTCATGGTACAGTATATGGGACGGCAGAAAGTAGATGTTATGTTTGTTCATTCTCTCTTAGTTTGATGTGTGTACCGTCATGGTACAGTATATGGGACGGCAGAAAGTAGATGTTATGTTTGTTCATTCTCTCTTAGTTTGATGTGTGTACCGTCATGGTACAGTATATGGGACGGCAGAAAGTAGATGTTATGTTTGTTCATTCTCTCTTAGTTTGATGTGTGTACCGTCATGGTACAGTATATGGGACGGCAGAAAGTAGATGTTATGTTTGTTCATTCTCTCTTAGTTTAGTTTTTGTAGCTAGCCGATTCTGTTTAAATTAAATTTACATGCGGTTTTCAACTTGTTCTTCTTTATCGCGTTTAGAATTGCAAAGTGGAAGTCAAAAGTTAGGGAGACAGTAAATTAGGTTTGCATAGAGCCCAGGCACAACTCCTATAGTACTTCCCAGCCCTGCAAGCTATAGTTGCTATTTAAAAATCGTACACCTTTTTTTATATTATACTGTATTTTTTGAAGTACTGACTTTTAGGTGCGATCGTGATTTTAGCCACTATTTGTTTGTATTTTCCTAATATGTTTTTATTCATATACTGTACAGTGTTAATCTGTCTAATATGTTTTTATTCATATACTGTACAGTGTTAATCTGTCTAATATGGTTTTATTCATATACTGTACAGTGTTAATCTGTCTAATATGTTTTTATTCATATACTGTACAGTGTTAATCTGTCTAATATGGTTTTATTCATATACTGTACAGTGTTAATCTGTCTAATATGGTTTTATTCATATACTGTACAGTGTTAATCTGTCTAATATGGTTTTTCTTCATATACTGTACAGTGTTTATCTGTCTAATATGGTTTTATTCATATACTGTACAGTGTTAATCTGTCTAATATGTTTTTCTTCATATACTGTACAGTGTTAATCTGTCTAATATGGTTTTCTTCATATACTGTACAGTGTTAATTTTTATACCGAAGACCGTCGGACGCGAATATTATCCAACATGTGATTCGGTTAGGGATAATAAAGTTTTGGCCCACTACTGGCAACATTATTGTTCCTTGCCCCTTTAAAGTAAAGTAGCTCTTAAAATATCTTAGACATTTGTTTCCTGTACCTTTCCTTATGCAAGTTTACCCTTCAGGGTTAGTTATTGGAGGAATATTATTATTCATTTAATGACGACTATGATCTGTGCGTTCAAATAATTAACCCTTACAGTACCGGTGACGTCTTTTTTTCAGCTGCATTTAGACGATTTTATGAAGCTTAGGAAGGATTTATGGTAGCTAAAAGGCTTGAGATAGTCTGTAATCTTTTAATGGGTAGACAATACTAGATGTCCTTCCTAAGCTGAATAAAACCGAGTAATAGTTGCCAGATATTATAATGAAAAGGATGTCACCGGTACTGAAAGGGTTAAAATATTTTCCTGTACGTACGTAAATCGGCCTAGGGTGACGTCTTAGTTACTACTTCTGGCTCGAGGGGGGGTTTAGTTACTACTTCTGGCTCGAGGGGGGGTTTAGTTACTACTTCTGTCTCGAGGGGTGGTTTAGTTACTACTTCTGGCTCGAGGGGGGGTTTAGTTACTACTTCTGGCTCGAGGGGGGGTTTAGTTACTACTTCTGGCTCGAGGGGGGGTTTAGTTACTACTTCTGGCTCGAGGGGGGGTTAGTACTTCTGGCTCGAGGGGGGGTTTTAGCCTCGAACCCTTTCTCCCCATGTTAAGCCTTATTGGGTTTGACATTTTAAGACGTTCGCTCCATTAGTTTCCCGTTTTGAAAACTTTTCACCCAATTTCTTTGTAAATCTTAAGACCTTTCGTGCCAGTTAGTTATCTATTTTTTGTTCCTGGCGAGCAAAAGCGAGCCTGTTATTTATTAGGAACCGGTCTTTGTCCGCGACATTTTTCTACCGAAAAATGTACAAATTTATCTGGAAGGGGGATCATTTTTTGCATTATGTTTTATTTTTAAAGCTTGATGGAAGTCTAGGGAGCAAACTAAAAAATATATACAATGACCATACTAATAGAAAACTAAAACTAGAAACTTAAACAACCCGCCCTTAACACCCCCACCAGCCCTGAGAGAGACCCAGGATAGGACTGAGGAGCAGAGTTTTTGTTTATTTAAAATAAGACTTCAGAGGCTATCAACCCTACTGGATTATTAAGCCAGCACACTGTAAGTCAGGAATAGCGTCAGGCCTGGAGCCTCTTTTCGAGAACTCCAGTCCTTTGACAGTGGAGGCTGAAGAAGCTAGAGCCGTATCCTTGAACCGTAACTTGAACAAGACTGCCGACAACGCCATCTATGAAACAAGAATCAAGGTGAGCACGGCTGTAGTCTTAAGGGGAGGTTTGTATTTATTTGTATATATTTGTTCATATATTTATTCATTTGCTTATCATTTTTAGTTTCCTTCCAAGACCTCCATCATGCTTTAATAAATACCCCCAAGACCCCCCTTCGAGAATATTTAATTTTTACTTTTTTCGGTAAAATAATGTCCCGGCCGAATGCCGTATAATAGATTACAAGGTAGCTATCGCTGGCCAGGATAAAATGGACACCTGAATGGCATAAAAGGTCTTAAAATTGCCAAACTAATGGGGCTAAACATGAGGGAGAAGGGGTTTTAGAAAAACCAAACCCTCCTTTAAGTCTGGAAGAAGGCGGTGAATCGACAACTATGCATGAACCCCCACATGTTTTTGTCTATGTGATTGAGGGAGGCAAAAGGCATAACTGCCTATAGCGAGTGCCTCCCCCATAGTTGAAAGAGTGACAGGGCCAAAATCAAGGGACGTTCGAGCCAAAATGCCTGGACACACGGAGTTTGAAGCAATTTAAGTCATAGGAAGAGGGAAAGACTGATTCTGGGAGAGAGTTCCAGAGCTCAGCTGTTGAGTAGAAGAAAGTTTGAGAGTAACGTTTCACTCTTGGGTTGGAGAGTTGCACAGAGTAGGGGTGGGATTGAGTTGCAAGACGGGTACCACGTGCCCTACGTAAAGGAGGTGGTATGCACTGGGATAGCTCTGAGGAACACTGATTATTATAGTAGCGATAGAATAGCGAGAGAGATGCAACATTGCGGCGGAGAGAGAGAGATTGCAGAGAGTTGGTGAGTGGACGGGAGTTAATGATACGAAAGGCCTTCCTTTCAACTTTGTCTAGGAGAGCGGTGTGAGAGGAACCTCCCCACACATGTGAACAATACTCAATACAAGGGCGCACTATGCCCCTGTACAGAGCAAGAAGCTGTGCAGGGGAAAAGAACCCCCTAAGGCGGTTGAGCACACCCAGCTTCTGGGAGGCTGCCTTAGCAAGACTGGTAATATGGTCCTTCCAAATGAGAGCAGAAGAAAAAGAGACACCAAGAATATTGAGAGAAGATGAAGGGTTGATTTTTGTATTGTTGAAGAATAAGGGATAGTCCGCTGGGAGATCCTGACGGGTAGATAGATGGAGAAATTGGGTTTTGGAAGCATTAAAGTTAACAAGGTTTTCTCTGCCCCAATTGGAAATAGTATTTAGATCAGAATTTAAGAGTTCTATGGCTTCATTACGTTTGTCGTTGAGGGATTGCTGGCTGGGGCGTTCTGAAAAACTAATGGAGTAGTGTAAGGTTGAGTCGTCTGCGTATGAATGGATGGGAATTAAGGTACAGTTAAGGAGATCATTTATAAAAATTAGAAAGAGAATAGGAGATAGGACAGAGCCCTGAGGAACACCGGAGTTTATAGGGTGAGGAAGTGAACAATGGCCGTCCACAACCGCAGCTATGGAACGGCCGGAAAGGAAATTAGAGACAAAGGCACAGATGGAGGGATAGAAACCGAAGGAGGGTAGTTTAGAAATTAAAGATTTATGCCAGACTCTATCGAAGGCTTTTGATATGTCTAGTGCAATAGAAAAAGTCTCACCGAAGTCCCGAAAGGAGGATGACCAAGAGTTAGTAAGATATGAAAGAAGATCACCAGTAGAGCGACCCTTAAGGAAGCCATACTGGCGATCTGAGAGCAGATTATGAGAAGAGAAATGCTTAAGAAATTTGGAAGCAAGAATAGTTTCAAAAACTTTAGAAAGACAAGAGATAAGAGCAATTGGACGATAGTTGGAGGGTTGAGAGCGGTCACCCTTCTTTGGGACAGGTTGAATGTGAGCAAACTTCCAGCATGAAGGGAAGACGTTAGAGGATAGACAGAGACCAAAGAGTTTGCCTAGGCAGGGAGTCAGCACCGAAGCACAGTTTTTGAGAACAACAGGAGGAACACCGTCCGGACCGTACGCCTTATTAGTGTTAAGCCCAGAGAGGGTAGAAAGTACATCTTTAGAAGAGATTAAGATATTAGGCATAAGTAAGAGAGAGGAGGGCGTGATTCATGAAGCCGTAGGGAGTAGAGTAAAGTAAAGGGCGTAAATACTTTATTATCATTAATATTTGTTTTAATATCCCCAAGACCTCCACTTCGAGATAAATGAGTGTATTTTTCGGTAGAAAAATACACCGGCCAAAAGCCAGTTCTCCCAACCTTCGGGCTCGCTATTGCTCGGCAGGAAAACATCGACACCTAAATGGCATAACAGTCTTAAAATTGACAAAGAAATAGGGCTAAAGGACTTAAAATAGCCAAACTAATAGAGCAAGCATCTTAAAATCTCAAAACTAATGGGGCTTAACAAGAGGTAGACGTCGGTCCAGAAAATAATATATCAAAACTTAAGGTTCAAAATATCTGGGGTAGTTTTATTATTATTATTATTATATGAGATGCCGAAGTCTCCAACCAGGGTGCAGAAACACCATCAAGATCAATCCACACAAAACACCCGGAGGCACTGGAGAGAGACTATGGCAACTTAGGAAAAAATAAAAACATACACTGTATACTGTACTGTACATATACACATATTAAACACAGATAACATATTATGCAGTGGAGGATATCAAGCTTAAATGTAATACAATAAAATAGAATAAAATAAGTTTAAAAATTAGAATTAATGCTGCAAAAAAGCATTAACTCTAGACTTAAAAATGGAGATATGAGCTGAATTGACTAGCTCATTTGGCAACTTATTCCACAAGTCAACCATGGCCGGCACAAAACACCGTGACAACTGTGTAGTAGAAAAATTAACACGGCTCATGGCAAGATAATTAAGATTGCTTGTGAATCTAGTTGCACGAGCCCGGACATAGGGCCCAGGCAGAACCCCATGTAAGGGATGCTGAGGGTTGTTAAAAACTTTAAATAAAAGACTAAGGGCACCAACTTTACGTCGATGACACAGATCAAGAGACAAATTAGGTAGAATAAAACTGATGGAATTTAGCGACCTGTCAAGCAACTTGAGATGGCAGTCAGCTGCTGACAACCAGACAGGTGAGCAGTACTTGAAATGTGGCAAAATAAAAGCATAAAAAGACTTGATAACTGTGGCGTCACAAGCAAATGTTTTATAAACCTTGCGAAGCAGACCAATTTTTTGGGAAATGGAAGAGGAGAAAGAACGAATATGCTTTTCAAAAGTAAGTTTGGGATCAAGAGTAACTCCTAACAAACGCAGAGTATCCACATTCTCAATTTGCTCGCCAGAAACTTGTAGATAAGGATGGGGAGGATCCAAGGTACGAGATCTGCTGATGATAATGGAGTGTGTTTTACTAGCATTAAGTTTCATGCCCCAAAGTTCACACCATGATGTAATTTTGGCTAAATCCCTATTCAGAGCAGTAGCAATTACGTGTCGATCTATTGGTGATGCAATTAACGCATATAAAGTTGTATCATCAGCATAGGAGATTAGTTTATTTTCAAGCTCGGAACACAGGTCAGCAGTAAAAATAATAAAAAGCAAAGGCCCAAGGACACTGCCTTGTGGAACACCAGAAACAACAGTAACAGAAGGGGAATGACACCCATCAATGACCACAGACTGAGATCTTTTCGTCAAAAAATCTTCAAAGATCCTTAAAAAATTGCCACCAATACCAATGAGCTGTAACTTAAACAGAAGTGCTTTATGGTTGACTAAATCAAAAGCAGAACTAAAGTCAATAGCCACGACGACGCGAGACTCATGTCCCTGGTCCAATGAAGATTGCAAGTCATGGGTGAGTGTCAGAAGTGCATCACATGTACCCAGTCCCTTACGAAAACCAAACTATGAGTTTGGTATCAAATTATGACTATTACATTAAGAGGAAAGGCGTCTGGACAAAAGCCTCTCATAGAGCTTGGATAGGATAGGTGTAATGGAGATAGGGCGATAGTCATTAGGAGATGATGAGGCAGTATTTCCCTTTGGAATAGGAGTGATAATAGCCTTACGCCAGCAAAGAGGAAAACTACCTGATTTCAAAAGCAACCTAAACACCACTGCCAATTTAGGTGCCAAGACCACTGCAACCTTTTTAAAAAAGAGAGGGAAAAACCCATCCGGGTCTGTGCCACCATAGTTAACGTGAATCTAGAAGCCCGAGAAACAACCGTACAATGGTGGACATATAGAGTGATAGAGAGTCGTTTGTTAAGGGAACAATAATATTTCACTGGGTCTTTTTTCTGGACCCCCTTCTCCCTCATGTCTCTGTCAAATTCAAGCCTTTTCGTGCCATTTACTATGGGTTTCAGAGGCCGTGTGGCATCGTTTTTCGGGAATAACTTTTTAACAAACAGTTGGATCAGTATGCTATTTTAAGAACATAAGAAGAACATAAGAAAATGGGAGTCTGCATAAAGCCGATTGGCCTAAGCAAGGCAGATCCCTGTCCCACACAACCCCAATTACAAAGCCCAATTATAGGCTCAACACTCTAATACCCTGAGGATCATCTTACCAAAACGGTTAGAGATTAACGCAGGATTACGGGGGTCTGCAGAGCGCTGATTGGCCCAACCCTGCTGATCCCCCTTCACACCCAACCCTTCTCGTCCATATGCTTATCTAATTTTATCTTAAAGCTCCCTATCGATTTTAATCCCACTATAGCACTTGGTAGTCCATTCCACCCATCTACAACTCTGTTACCAAACCAATATTTGCCTATATCTTTTCTGAAACGAAATTTATCTAATTTGAAACCATTGGTACGAGTTCTTTCGCTATCACTGAGCTTTAGTACATTTGTCATGTCCCCTTTGTAATCCCACTAAACCACTTGAACACCTCTATCATATCCCCTCTAACTCTGCGTCTCTCTAACGAATGTAAGCCTAATTTCTTCAACCTTTCTTTATACGGAAGATTTCTAATATTATGGATCATTTTTGTCATTCTACGTTGTACTCTCTCCAATGAATCTATGTCCATTCTGTAATAAGGACACCAAAATTGAACAGCATAATCCATATGGGGTCTCACTAATGACAAGTAAAGTTTTAAGATAACATCAGCAGTTCTGTTACTCACACTCCTAGAGATGAACCCGAGAATCCTGTTTGCCTTGTTTCGAACGCTTATACACTGTTGTCTAGCTTCAAATCATTGCTAACAAACACACCTAGATCTTTCTCACAATTCGAGTTTTCTAATTCCACATTAGCTAGTTTATATTTAACATTTGTATGCATCTTCCCTATCTTTAATACCTTGCATTTGTCAATGTTAAACTTCATCTGCCAATTTACTGACCATTCGTGTAAGGTATCTAGATCCCTTTGGAGGCACTCTATATCTCTATCTGAATCAATTGTTCTCCCCATTTTGGTATCGTCTGCAAATTTACTTATCCTACTAGTTATACCTAAATCAAGGTCATTTATGTATATAACAAACAACAGAGGACACAACTGTTTTCACACCGTCTCCTAATTTTTGTCAATATAGTGCATTACCAAAAGTGTAGAAATAAGCCACTTGTCCTTGTGCCATGAGGTTAAAGTCGCACATTAATGACTAAGAAACGGACAAGGTTACCGTGGCTTACCTGTGAGAACCACCAAACCATTATTGCTCCTCCATCAAACACGGTAGTTATCAGCCACCACCCAACCCTATTATCACCTTTAAATTCAAGTAATCTGTCAATATCAAGCATACATAATTATACAAACAGTATGTATTTTTGTATATTTATTCTTGATATTAACAGATTACTTGAATTTAAAGGCGATAATAGGGTTGGGTGGTGGCTGATAACTACCGCGTTTGATGAAGGAGCAATAATGGTTTGGTGGTTCTCACAGGTAAGCCACGGTAACCTTGTCCGTTTCTTAGTCATTAATGTGCGACTTTAACCTCATGACACAGGGAAAAGTGGCTTATTTCTACACTTTTGGTAATGCACTATATTGACAAAAATTAGGGGACGGTGTGAAAAAAGCTGTGTCAAAATATCATACTGATCCAACTGTTTGTTCATAAGTTATGCCCGAAAAACGATGCCACACGACCTCTGAAACCCATAGTAGGTGTCGATTTGTCCTGGCGAGCGATAGCAAACCTGTAATTTATGAGGAATCAGCCTTTGGCCGGGAAATTTTTCTACCGAGAAATGTACACATTTATATCGAAGGGGGCCCTTGCAGGTATTTTTGAAAGTTTGATGGAGGTCTAGGGAGCAAACTAAAAACATCCCCTTAACCCCTTGAGGATTATGACGCGTTTTGTCAGTTAATTCTGGCTAACATTAGACGATTGTATACAACTTGGGAAAGATATGTGGGAGTGAAAAGGGTAACGCCGGCGTCAGTCAGCCCTCTGATTGTCATATACCCTCCCTAATCTGCTGCCACACTTGGCACAAGTAATGGATCCAGAGCTATGTTTAATCATATTGCCAATTATAATAATATTATAGTAAAAACTATTTATAACATGGCTCGCCTTGGTTCCTACTCTGTCATGGGCGATAATATTAGATATATTACAACCCGATATAATATGTCTGAAAACAGATCATTAAAAAATGGCATGAAGAATGTAATAGACAGGATGATTTTAGTCGAATTTGTAGCCAGATGAGAGAACTATGTCACATGAGAGATATGGGGAGTAATATTCTATCAAGAGATGAGTGTAATGAAATCATAAACAATCTATGTAAGAATAATATACTATTGTTACAATTGATTCTTGGGTAGGACATTTTATGTATGGTTATTGTATATACGCGAGTGAATGAACTGGATGACATTTTGTACATTTAAAAACATGTGAATACAGAATTTTGAATTTGAATAAAATCGTCTAATAATAGCCAGAAGAAACTGTCAAAATGCGTCATAAACCTCAAGGGGTTAAGACAAGGGGGATTGGAAAATAGGCGTGTATAGGGGAACAATAGGCGTGTATAGGGGAACAATAGGCGTGTATAGGGGAACAATAGGCGTGTATAGGGGAACAATAGGCGTGTATAGGGGAACAATAGGCGTGTATAGGGGAACAATAGGCGTGTATAGGGGAACAATAGGCGTGTATAGGGGAACAATAGGCGTGTATAGGGGAACATTTTGGTGAAGGGCTGTTGTTGAAGGAATAATGAATATAAACGAAATATTTAGGGAAAATATTTAAACATTAAGGAATATATTGTATACTGTACAATGTCTAAGATTTGTTGCTTAGAGAAACAATGGGATAATTAGGAGTAAGAAATAGAGAATGGATATTGGACAGTCAAAGAGTCGTCGTTAGGGAGAAAATAGGGGAATTACAGTATACTGTATATAGTAAATTGGTTTTCACTTGGAATAAATCTTGGGCTGATTTTAGTTACTTTGTTTAAATAACACAATAGGGACACATGTTGGCGAATCATTGTGTTTTAGGGACAATTAACTATAGGAAACAATAGACGGATTATATATAGAAACGAGGAGGAAAATAATGGAAATATATAGACAAATTATGGAGATTTATGTAGACATAATATAAATGTATGGAAAAGCGATGCAAGTACTTTATGTGGAAAGAATAATGGACATATATGACAACAGTAATGGCATGTATGGAATGTATGGACAAGTAATGGAAATATATGGACAAATAATGGAAACATGGACACAATAATGGAAATATGCAAATTAACTAATGGCAATATATGGAAAAGTAATGGAAATATATGGAAAAATAATATATATATATGTATGGAAGAATAATGGAAATATATGGAAAACTAATGGACATTCATGAGAAAATAATGGAAATATATGAAAATATAATGGAAACATATGGACAAATACTGGACATATATGAACAAATACTGGACATATATGTACAGATAATGGAAACATATGGACAAATACTGGACATATATGTACAGATAATGGAAACATATGGACAAATACTGGACATATATGAACAGATAATGGAAACATATGGACAAATACTGGACATATATGTACAGATAATGGAAACATATGGACAAATACTGGACATATATGAACAGATAATGGAAACATGGAAAACTAATCGAAATATATTAAACAATTACAGGATAAAATATGAACAAATAATGGAAATATATGGATAACTAATGAAAATCTACGGACAAAAGTTGGAAGATTTTGGTGAAGAGGAGCTGCCTAGAGGGGCGAGGGAAAACTATATATAAACAGAGCAAATAGAAATAGAGCGGAAGAAGAGGCAAGGTAAATTTATTCATGATGTTCGATTAAATAAAGCCGACCATCCCCCCCTCAAACTCTCACTCACTCTCTCCTCTCAGTAAATACAGTGAAGAATCTCTACCTCCTCCTCCTCCCCTACCCTTTCCCTTTCCTCCCTCTCCTCTCCTCCTTTCGCCTCCGCTCCCTTCTCTCCTCTCCTCTCCATCTTTCTCCTCCACTCTCTTCTCCTCTCCTCTCCAATCTCCCTTCCTTTATCTCTTCTCTCCCATTTCCCTTCCTTTCTCTCTTCTCTTCTCCTCTCCTCTCCTCTGCTCTCCTCTCCTCTCCCTTCTCTCTTCTCTCCCATCTCCCTTCCTTTCTCTCTTCTCCTCTCCTCTCCTCCCTTCCTTCCTCCCTTACTGTCCCTCCAGTATCTACTCTTTACACACGCCCTCCCTGGTAAACAAAGCCAAGTCTCCTTCTTCCCCCTGTAGTAGTCCCCGAGCCTGTAGCTTACCCTCTTCTTCCTCTTCCTCGATACATTATCTCCGGGTCATAGACGAGAGAAAGCTGTAACGGAAAATTTTGCACACCCGTCTAGCGAGATATATTGCTACATTTGTTTGGGTACTTGGTTAGCTGTAAGAGTTGGTAAGTTATAACTGTCCTGATGTTCTAGGTAAATTGCTATGTACGGTCTTGGAAGGTATATAATTGCTCTGTGTTGTGGTTGGTACAGTTCTGGGTCGCTCGTAATAGCTCTTAAGTTATAATTGTTATGGGTTAACTACTGTATACAATTTAGTAAGGTATATATTTGGTTTAAATTGTGATGAGTACAGTTTTGAGTTTACTGTATGATCTAGTAAGGAATACCAGCTCTGAATAGTGTTACATATGGTCCTGGTGATATCAATATGATATATGACTCTGAAATAATGTGAAATCTACTTTTGGACTGCCATAGGATCTATTAAGGTTTAATTCCTCTGAATGGCAATATGTGATGTTTCTGTATTACTTATAAGAACAAGCAAGGATTTTGATTGACCTCGATAATCACTAGTGTCTTTGTCACATGTAAACAAATAATGTACACACATACGGTATATTAAAACAAATTATCAGTGCCTTGTTAATTTTAACCCTATCCCAGCCATGAATACATTGTTAACATTGTCAGATTCCAAGGCAATAAACCATCAAATTTAACCAGGTGAGGCACACACGTTAGCAGAGGACCCACTCAAAATCCACAAGAAGATTCAATAATTCATACTACAAGGCTTCGACACATGCAGGGACGACAAACTTGCACACATGTGTGAGCTTTGGTCACCCAAGGTGGCACTTTAGGTAGTAAAAATAGAGAGGATAATTTCAACTACAACACAAGTTAAGTTGAAGCACCACCTTACCATCCCTAGGATATACTGTATATGGTAGTGTTGGTACTAGCAACTAATTCCAAATACACCCCGGTGTATAGGACAAATGTAATGTGTCGGTGTTGTAGTATTGAGAGGAGGTAACGTTTATGAAAACTAGCTGGTTTGCTCTATACTTTGGGAGGCACAAAAATTATCATCATGAGTGGACACGCTGATAATACAGGAATTCCAGAAAATTTATATTACATGCTTAAGTTCCCCCCCCCCCATTCTTCTTGATACTATAAGATCACGATAACTGTAATATTATAGTATTTTAACGCGGAACACTTTATATGAGCATGTATATATTATTATATAGTAATCCATTAACCCACGCCAGTACAAATATAAACAAATAACCATGATAATAATTTCCCTACCATCATATGTGGAGGGGATGCAGGCTGGAGGAGCGATCTTGACGCGGCCTTATGAGATTACGAGGGACGGACGAGAGCAACGTAAATAGAGGGGTGGGTGTTTTGATACGTTTACTCTGCCTGGGGAGGAGTGCGTTGGTGGAGGGGGACGGTATTTATGTTTATCAGGGAAGATATTAGGATGGCTCGGGCAATATACAGCTTATGGTAATGTTTATAGCACCGGGGTCATGGAGGGAGTGATCGAGAAGTAAAGGGAGTATCACACTAGAGCTTGAATCGCCTATATTTGATGGTCAACATTATTCCAGTAATATTCCTGGGATGGTTTGCAGTGGCATCGTAAACTAGACTGGTGATAGATACATTATAGGTGACAATAAGCTGCCAAACCGGTGTTGACGATAATGTCGAGGGAAACAAGCCCTCATGTGATGCCAGCTTCACTTAGGAGAGGTAGTAAGACAGAAGAAGTATTATTGTTGTTAAGACAGAAATCTTCAAGATTTAAGGGGAGATTTTCACATGAGGAAGTTTTTTCTGGACCTTTTTGTCCATAATTTTTAGTTCAATTTTTTTTTGAGATTTTAAGAAATTCGCCCCAATAGTTTGGAGATTTTAAGAACTTTCGCCCCATTTATGTCAATTTTAAGACCTTTCGTGCCATATAGGTGTCGACTTTTTTTCCTGGCGAGCGATAGCAACCCTGCAATCTAAGAAGAATCGGCCTTCGGCCGGGACTTTTTCTATCCAAAAATGTACAAATTTATCTTGAAAGAGGATCTAGGGAGTGAAATATTAAGCTTGGTGGAAGTCTAGGGAGCAAACTAAAAACCTCCCCTTAATGGTATTGAGATCTTACAAGGAGGGAATTAACATAATACATAGAGTAGAATTACGAAAGCATTGAAAGAAAACCAAGCAGCAACATATTACACTCACGAGGCATATTTCACGTAAAACAAGAATGAATGGGGACTGACTGCTTGATTTAGCGGCGATTGGATTGTGAGCTGCTATAAGGTGTGTTAAGCCTAAAACAAGATATACATTTAAGGGAGGATGGGTGTATTTATTTTCTCATTTATATATATGTATAATTGTATATATATATATATATTTATATATATATATATATATATATATATATATATATATATATATATATATATATATATATATATATAAATATATATATATATATATATATATATATATACAGTATATATTATATGTATATATATATATATATATATATACAGTATATATTCATTTTGTATTCCTTTCTAGACCTACAGTACATAAAGCTTAACACACACACCCTCACCTTCACCCCTAAGACCCTCCTTCAAGATAAGTTTGTACATGTTTCGATCGAGAATAAAATCCGGCCAAAGGCCGGTTCCTCTAAAATTACAGGCACGCTATCGCTCCCCAGGAAAGTAATCGACACCTAAATGACACACACAGTCTTAATATTGACAACAAAAATGAGGCGAAAGGTCTTAAAATCGCAAAACTAATGGGCCGAACGTCATAAAATCTGAAAACTAATGGAGCTAAACAAGAGGGAGGAGGGGTGACCAGTAAAAAACCCCATTTCCCCCTAACCCTACCTACCACAGAGATTACCACAGCAACACTATCTTCTGTTTCTGTTCAACTGATGGAAATTTGCAAAGTTCCCATCAAGATTTCTCAGTTATTTTGAAGATTATGTAGTGAAATATGGTGCTAATTATATAAACTTGGTTTTAGTATGATTCAGAAACATACAAGTTTCATATTATCCCATTATAAGTATCAATAGATTAGCGGGGGGGGGGAATAGCGGTGTGGTCCCCCTGTAATAGGGGTGTCTCTGGTGATAGCTGTCCCCCTGGTATCTGAAAGGGGCGTGGTCCCCCTGTAATACGGGTGTCTGGTGATAGCTGTGCCCCTGGTATCTAAAAGGGGTGTGGTCCCCCTGTAATAGGGGTGTCTCTGATGGTAGCTGTCCCCCTGGTATCTAAAAGGGGTGTGGTCCCCCTGTAATAGGGGTGTCTCTGGTGATAGCTGTCCCCCTGGTATCTGAAAGGGGCGTGGTCCCCCTGTAATAGGGGTGTCTCTGGTGATACCTGTCCCCTTGGTATCTAAAAGGGGTGTGGTCCCCCTGTAATAGGGGTGTCTCTGGTGATAGCTGTCCCCCTGGTATCTAAAAGGGGTGTGGTCCCCTTGTAATAGGGGTGTCTCTGGTGATAGCTGTCCCCCTGGTATCTGAAAGGGGTGTGGTCCCCCTGTAATAGGGGTGTCTCTGGTGATAGCTCTCCCCCTGGTATCTGAAAGGGGTGTTTCCGGGTGGATGGGACTCGATAGCCTTGGCGGGCAACCTATCTAGGGGAAAAAAAACTAAACAAATTACCGATGGGCGACACGCTAATCGGTGCCACTTACAGGTGGCGATTTTTATAACATACAACAACAACAACAACAACTATATGTAACGGTAGGTGAAAATAAACAGCTAGATTATAGTCATTATCCTACACTAAGCTTTGCCATATTGTTACTGAGACACAAGAAGGGCCTGAATACTCGATCAAAGATGTCTTAAAGTACAACGTCATAATTGTTCCTCTAAGTGTGTGCGTGTGTGTGTAGGGGGGGGGGGGGGGATGGTTACTTTTTCTGGTCACCCTTCTCCTTTATCATTAGCCCCACTAGTTTTCAGATTTTAAGAGGTGAATTCGGCCTATTAGTTTGGCGATGTGTAGGCCTTTCGCACCATTTCTGTGTCCATATTAAGACTTTTCGTCCCACTTTCATGTCAATATTTTCCCCGAAAAATTTACAAATTTATCTAGAAGGGGGATCTTGGGGATGTTTTTTAAAGCTTGACGTAGGTCTAGGGAGGAAACTAAAATAATAAATAAATTAACCAAAAAATATACCCGATCCTCTTAAACATTAACCCCTTTAGTACAAGACCGTAACATATATTATATTCTGGTTAACACCAAGGTCCATAGATACTCAGGTCAACCCCCTGGGTAGCTCAAACTCCCTATCCGCGCGCATGACGTCAGAGTGTTGAAGGGTGAAGGGGTCACCAGTTTCTATCCGCGCGCATGACGTCAGAGTGTTGAAGGGTGAAGGGGTCACCAGTTTCTATCCGCGCGCATGACGTCAGAGTGTTGAAGGGTGAAGGGGTCACCAGTTTCTTCCCGCTCATTCTCAAAATCACAGCCGTTGGAGCAGCATCCTCCGTTTTCTATATCTTCGTGCCGTGAAAGTATAACTTCGATATTTTATAATACAACAGTGACCATAATGCCCTGTGACAGTGTAGCTCTGCTATTGTAAGTGAACAAAATGTCATTATACTGTGAAGTTGTTGGGTGCAAGTCTGTATTCATTAAACAAGGAAATATTAAAATTTATCTACCAATTTACTGACCATTCATATGGCGAATTTTGAGATGCACCGGTATTTAAACGCTAATTTTGAGGTGTATGAATAAGGCTAATTTTGATATGTATTTATAAGGCTAAATTTGAGATATATTTATATGGCTAATTTTGAGAGCTTCAACATCAAACTAGAAAGGCATAAGTACGAGATGAGTTTGGTGTGAGAGGGATCTGGCTTGTATGGGCCAACAGGCTTTTTGTACTCACTTCTATTATGTTATTATGATATTATTGTTTTGTAACCTGTCCAATGTTCTTCATAATAACCTTACGGAATCTTACGATGATACTGGACGCAGGTCTTGTCAGTGCTCTAAGTCCAAATCTTCATTATTTTACTTTAATAGACACATGGGTCTAATAATCCCAGAAAACAATATCTAAGATGTCTTAAGTTAATAAAATAAGTGTGTACCGAATTTTGTGAAATCCTTATCCCGCTTTGTGCAACCTAGTTGTAAGAAGAAATTAGAACAATAACCAATACATATAAATTAAACCTGAAAATAGTTATCCCATTTTGTATATGCTAAATATAATATTATAATATTATAATAGTAATATAGTAATAGCCTACATTTGATATGAAAATGATTGGACCGGGTAAACAAAATTAATATACAAAGTATTATAAGCTTGTGACAGTGTATGGGCGGGAAGGTGAAGGTATTGAGGGATCACAGTCCAGATATTGTGTGGACTGTGTGAGGGATAGGCCTTTACAACGTCTCGCAGCTGTTAGGGGGCGGAGCTAGGCAGAGCGGCGAGCGTATTCTCTCTTTCTTTAATTTGGTAAAATAGCGTGACGTCACTGAGCTGCGCGTGGGTTGACCTGAGTATCTATGGACCTTGGTTAACACCAAGATACATAGACTAACAGGTATGTTCACTTTGGCCCAAATATTCGTCCCGCGCGCACCGGACGTCACTAGGTGAGTTTTCAGTAGGGTTCACCAGGTGAGGAGCGGTCAGTCCCGTCCCGACCTCTGGCCAGTTCAGGTCAAGGCTTGGGTCCCGGTCCAGTGAACCCACTCCAGCCATTAAGAACATAAGAACATAAGAAATTGGGAGTCTGCAGAAAGCCGATTGGCCTAAGCAAGGCAGATCCATGTCCCACACAACCCCAATTACAAAGCCCAATTATAGGCTGAACACTCTAATACCCTGAGGATCATCTTACCAAAACGGTTAGAGATTAACGCAGGATTACGGGGTCTGCAGAGCGCTGATTGGCCCAACCCTGCTGATCCCCCTTCACACCCAACCCTTCTCGTCCATATGCTTATCCAATTTTATCTTAAAGCTCCCTATCGTTTTTAATCCCACTATAGCACTTGGTAGTCCATTCCACCCATCTACAACTCTGTTACCAAACCAATATTTGCCTATATATTTTCTGAAACGAAATTTATCTAATTTGAAACCATTGGTACGAGTTCTTTCGCTATCACTGAGCTGTAGTACATTTGTCATGTCCCCTTTGTTAATCCCACTAACCCACTTGAACACCTCTATCATATCCCCTCTAACTCTGCATCTCTCTAACGAATGTAAGCCTAATTTCTTCAACCTTTCTTTATACGGAAGATTTCTAATATTATGGATCATTTTTGTCATTCTACGTTGTACTCTCTCCAATGAATCTATGTCCATTCTGTAATAAGGACACCAAAATTGAACAGCATAATCCATATGGGGTCTCACTAATGACAAGTAAAGTTTTAAGATAACATCAGCAGTTCTGTTACTCACACTCCTAGAGATGAACCCGAGAATCCTGTTTGCCTTGTTTCGAACGCTTATACACTGTTGTCTAGGCTTCATATCATTGCTAACAAACACACCTAGATCTTTCTCACAATTCGAGTTTTCTAATTCCATATTAGCTAGTTTATATTTAACATTTGTATGCATCTTCCCTATCTTTAATACCTTGCATTTGTCAATGTTAAACTTCATCTGCCAATTTACTGACCATTCGTGTAAGGTATCTAGATCCCTTTGGAGGCACTCTATATCTCTATATGAATCAATTGTTCTCCCCATTTTGGTATCATCTGCAAATTTACTTATCCTACTAGTTATACCTAAATCAAGGTCATTTATGTATATACCAAACAACAGAGGACCTAATACAGATCCCTGGGGGACACCACTTTTGACTGCTCCCCATTCTGACTTCGTACCATTTATGCTGACTCTCTGCTTCCTACCAATTAGCCATGACCTAATCCATCCCAACAACGCCCCACCTATTCCATGCGCCTCAACCTTTCTCATCAATCTCTCAGACTTAGACTTAGATCTCCATGCTGCCTCCAGATTTACTGACAACTTTTCAAATAGCTTACTTTGCTTTTTTTCCAATATGCCCTATTGTGCTATTGCTGGATGCAATTCCAATAATAGCAATAAAAATGTCCGCCATCTACAGTTTCACCGCTTCCCCTCCAATAAAGAAATGCAGAAACAGTGGATTGCTCTTTGCAACCCCAAAAAAACTATTAATGTCAAGACTGCACGGGTCTGCAGTTTGCATTTTAACCATACATCATACAAGAGGTACCTTATGTATGAATTATTAAATAAACCAGTCCCCAATCGTCTGATTGTATTGATGGATGATATTCGTCTTAAGCTTCATAATATCGTCTAAATTTGGCTACCATAAAATATAGCACACGTTGCTGATACTCAAGGGTTAATATAGCACACGTTGCTGATACTCAAGGGTTAATATAGCACACGTTGCTGATACTCAAGGGTTAATATAGCACACGTTGCTGATACTCAAGGGTTAATATAGCACACGTTGCTGATACTCAAGGGTTAATATAGCACACGTTGCTGATACTCAAGGGTTAATATAGCACACGTTGCTGATACTCAAGGGTTAATTCTACAGTATAGTCAAGCGGTGTGGCAAACAAGGTTGGACTATGGGTAAACCCCCCCCCCCCCCCCTCATTTCCCATGGACATTCCCCTGGGTATAGGTGCGACATTCCTTGGCTAGTTAAAAGTTCACCACTACATATAAATGGCGCTGATAAGCCTCCCTCTCACCCAACCCCTCAGGCAGTAGATATTTTTGTTTTTACTTTAACTTAAGTAACTTTCTATGTGGGTACTTTTACTTTTAGCTGAGTAGCCTTTCAAGTACATACTTTTACTTGAACTTGAGTAAAATTATTCGCTACTTTGTACAACCGTGATTAATAGATATATATATATATTTATAGGTGTGTGCGTGTGTGTGTGTGTGTGTGTATGAGCGACTACAAGATACACTACCGGTGCTATTTGTAAAGCAAAATAATGCATAAATACACAGTAATAACAAAGGACAAATAATAATAATAATAATAATAATAATACAAATGTTAGCATACAGGATTATTGAATATGAGTTTATTTTTGTTTACCTTCTACTCTCCATTTTCTTTCATATCCCCAAGATTAAGGATATCAGTCTTGGGTATAAATACCCCATTTTCCAACTGGAGAACATCTACTGACGTCACTGACCTGCGCACCAGGCGGGAGTGAACATACCTGTTAGTCTATGTATCTTGGTTAACACAAGACTATTTTACTTAACATACGAAAGACCTCTAGGAATGAAAGCGGTATAAGCAATCCAGTTTAACCTTTTGACTCTCAAACAAGTTCCTAAATAATATGCATGAATTCGTCTAATGATATCCCGAATATAACTTGGATTGGTGCCATAGTAGTGAAAGGGTTAAGCATAAGAAGGACCTCTGGCATATGTTCCGTAACTCTCAGGCTCACGTAGGTTCTACCTAAACTAACCTATTAACCGTTAAGAAGATATTGTGTTTTATTTGTTTATTAATCTCTTAATATAATGATTTTTTGAGTCTCTGCCCTAGGTTTCCATCAAACATAAAACAACACCTCCAAGCCCGTCTTCGAGATAAATTTGTTTATGTTTCGGAGAAAAAAAATGTCCCGGCCGAAGGACTAAATTGGCAAAGAAATGGAGGTAAAGCTCATATAATCACCAAACTAATAGGGCGAACTTCTTACAATTTAAAAAACAAAAAATACGCTAGGCTAAACATGAGGAGGAGGGGGACTATAAACAAAACAAAATCCTTGCTTTAAAACGTAATTATGCAATTTATTAGTTTCTGTGGGGGTCAAAAAGCTAATTAGAATATTTCTTTCTAGAGGGCATTGCTATGATGAACAAAATCGACTACAGTTAACCAGAATATAACGAAAGAGCGCACCATGGTAAACTGAAAGAGATACTTAGTTTTCCATTGAAGCCCAAAAAACGTTTGCGATACTGTGAAATGAAGTAACGTTTACGGTAGGGTGAAATGAAATAACGTTTACGGTAGTGTGAAATGAAACTTTTACGGTTGTGTGAAATGAAGAAACGTTTACAGTAGGGTGAAATGAAGAAACGGTTATGGTAGGGTGAAATGAAGAAATGTTTACAGTAGGGTGAAATTAAGAAATGTTTACGGTAGGGTGAAATGAAGAAATGTTTACAGTAGGGTGAAATGAAATTTTTTTTACGGTAGGGTGAAATTAAGAAACGTTTACGGTAGGGTGAAATAAAGAAACGTTTACGGTAGTGTGAAATGAAGAAACGTTTACGGTAGGGGGAAATGAAGAAACGTTTACGGTAGAGTGAAATGAAGAAACGTTTACGGTAGTGTGAAATTAAAACGTTTACGGTAGGGTGAAATGAAGAAACGTTTAAGGTAGGGTGAAATGAAGAAACGTTTACGGTAGGGTTAAATGAAGAAACTTACAGTAGGGTGAAATGAAGAAACTATTACGGTAGGGTGAAATGAAGAAACGTTTACGGTAGTGTGAAATGAAGAAACGTTTAAGGTAGTGTGAAATGAAGAAACGTTCATGGTAGGGTGAAATGAAGAAACGTTTACGGTAGTGTGAAATGAAGAAACGTTTACGGTAGGGTGAAATGAAGAAACTTTTACGGTAGGGTCAAATTAAGAAACGTTTACGGTAGGGTGGAATGAAGAAACGTTTACAGTAGGGTGAAATGAAGAAACTTTTACGGTAGGGTGAAATTAAGAAACGTTTACGGTAGTGTGAAATGAAGAAACGTTTACAGTAGGGTGAAATGAAGAAACGTTTACGGTAGGGTGAAATGAAGAAACGTTTATGGTAGTGTGAAATGAAGAAAAGTTTACAGTAGGGTGAAATTGAAAGCTGGTGGTGGAAGGAAGGACGAATGAGTTTGAAAATTGTGAAGACCAAATGAAAGAGCGAGCGGTAATATTAATAGTGGGAAAGGAAGAAGGGAGGAAGAGAGGGCTGAAGGAAGGGGAACAAGAAGGAATAGGGGTATGAAGAAAGGAAGGTAGGTGATGGTGGTTGGATGGAGGAAGAATTCAAGGTAAAAGGAACGAAGGAAGTGTAAGGAATTAAGGAAGGAAATAGAGATAGAAAACATTGAGAGGTGCAGGTTGAAGGAAAGTGGAAGGAGTTTGAGAATTGTGAAAACCAGATGGAAGTGCGGGCGGTAAGATTAATGGTGGGGCAGGGAGAAGGGAGGAAGAAAGAAGGGGAAAAAGAAGGAAGAGAGGGAAGAAGGGGGGGGGGGGAGATGGAAGGAAAGGATGCAAGGAGGGAGGGTGGTAGGCGATGGTGTTTGGATTGAGGTGGAAGTCAAGATAAGGAAGGATGGACGTGGAAGGTAGGAAGGAAGCGAGGAAAGAATGAGAGATGGAGAAATTAAGAGCTTCAGACAAAAGGAAGGAAGGAAGGAAGGAAAAGTTTGAGATATTGTGAAGACCAAATGGAAGAGCAAGCCGTAAGATTGATAGTGGAGGTGGTGGGAGGAGGTTGAAGGAGGAGGAGGAGGAAGAGGAAGGAAGGAAGGGAAAAAGAGGGAAGGAAAGGAGGGAGGGTGGTAGGTGATGGTGGTTATATGTAGAAAGAAGGAACTAAGAAGGGAAGGACGAAAGTGGAAAGCAGGAGAGATGGAGAAAATTAAGAGCAGGTGGCGGAAGGGAGGAAGAGTTTGAGAAATTGTGAAGGCCAAATGGAAAAGCAAGCCGTAAGATTGATGGTAGTGGTGGTGGTGGAGGAGGAAGAGGAGGAGGAGGAGGGAAGAAGAAGGGGAGGACAGGAGGAGAATAGTGAACTAAGTAAGGAAATATTGAGTGAACGAAGGAGGAGAGAGAACATTAAGAGGGAAGGTAGGTAGGAAGAAGGAGGGGGAAAGGGGGAAAAGGAGAACGAGAGAGGATGGAAAGAAGAAAAAGGAGGGGGATGGAAGGTAGGCAGAAAGGAAGTTATAAAGGAAGAAGAATGGGTGGAAGGGGTATTAAAGACGAGAAGAGATAGAAGGAAAGCAAGTTATAAAGGAAGAAAAGGATATAAGGAATGAGAATGGATGGAGAAGTAAGTAAGGAAGAAAGGGATAGAAGGGAATGACATTATTTAGGAAAAACATATGCAAGGAAGGAGAATATAGATTGGAGAGGAAGGAAGGAAATAATAGAAGAGATAGTAGGAGGAGCAGGAGTACAACATTTGGAGATAGGAAAGACAGACAAAAAGGAAGGATAGGAGGAAGAATAACTGATGAGGTAAGAAGGAAGGAAGTTAGAGGAAAGAAAACGGGAGGTGGGCAAAAGGAAACACTGAACAAAATTAAAGTTGTGAGTGAGCAAAGATGATGGAGAGATAGTAAAGCCTTCCTGGGGGGAAATACAAGAGAACAAAAAGTCTGGTAATAAAAAACTGAAAGTGAAAGTCTGGTAATGAAGGTCTGAAAATGAAACTATGAAAATGGAAGGCTGAAAATGGTATGGAAATGAAGGTCTGAAATTGAAGGTCTGGAAGTAACAGACTGGAAATTAAGTTGTGGAAGTGAAGGTCTGGAAATGAAAGTCTGAAAATGAGTGTCTGAAAATAAAAGTCTGAAAATTAGTGTCTGAAAATGAAAGTTTTGGAAATGGAAGTCTGCAGTGAGCAAGGGCGATGGGGAGATAGTGCAACCTTCGGGGGTGGGGGGGGGGGGGGGGAGGGATGTAAGATGGCTCAAAGTGAATTAGTTTTTCGGTGGAGAGACATAGGAAGTATAGAATCTTTGAACCTTTAACCCCTTAAGTGCGATATCGAATTACCCTTGGAATCCTAGAGGTACATCTTAAGCTAATGAAAATCGTCTGATGGTAATCAGAATATAGTTAAAATTGCATCCTTGTGAAAATGTTAATGCCAGCTCTGAATTATTTGGGGTATCATAGAACAATTTATTTTTTAGCTCGCTTGGGTTCGATATAAATTCCAGTGGGTGTATTTGAGTGTATGGGTGTGGCCTGATATCCCTAGTACACTTTATGTCAAGCATTTATGACACGGAGGGAACATTTTTCAAGAGAAGACTGGTTGTAGCAATTATAGATATATAAACAATATGATGAGTTTCAAGGCAAGTGATTGTCTTATTTCGAGTAGTTTTTAGACTATAGATAAATTTTGTAATTAGTCCCATTCGGTAGGTATAGCTATAGTAGTCATATACTATCACGGATTTCTCAACAGGCGTGCCACAAATTACGGACAATATGACCGAATCATAAGATCATTGGATTGAAACAAGGCACAGGTGCTCACTGAAGTCATTCAAAAGTTTGCAATTGCCCATCGAGGCAATGTATGATCAGCAGTATATAACAGTAAGGATTTTGTTTGCCCCTGATGGAATCTGACAAGATTCTGCATGGTCACAATGCCCCGTTTCTAACAATCAGTTATACATTTCAGAAAACGTGACCTAACGTGAGCGTCCATAATAACTTTTGTCTACTGTATTCCTTAAAGTATCCAATTCCACTGCTGTAATTCGATTTTTCATTATAATGCCTGAGGAGTGTTTCACTCCCGTATGTTAATGTTGGCTTATGTAGTTAGCATAGCACGGTTTGCGAAATATACGATAATGGGATATATTCTGAATAGCATCTACTTCTGAATAATTCCAGGCATTAAGACAGAATAATTAAAGACGATTGTTCAAAGGAAAAGAATCAAACGAGGAAAGTCTCCTGTAGTGAGAGGGTCTGCCATGTTTAATCTTTGGCCACCATTATAGTGCCCTTATTATCAAACACCAGAGGGATGTTTTCATAATGTAGAATTTCGATACAAAGACCATTATCATGTACCAGTATTGTCGAATATTGATTATGGGTATGGATGTATTAGAGTGTTAAACAAATCTGATGACACCAGTACCACCAATATGGGTGAGGTTGGCCGATCTCTGTTACTATAGAGTCTCTACTGAGGAAAGTGGTGTGGAAGGGAGATCGGGAAATGTCATACCATCCATCATAACTAAACCTTATTACATCATCCTGGCTAACCTACGACGAAGATGTTCACCTTTGTAAATATATCTTGAAACGAAAAGGGTAAAAAGTATCTCGATTAAGGGGGTAAGGTTTTATTATCATCTATTGATGTATTCGTTATATATTTGTTATAGTCCTCGCTAGACCTACATCAAGCTTAAAACAATATAAGCCCCCCTCCCCCTTCGAGATAAATGTGTACATTTTTCGGTAGAAAAATGTCTCGGCCGAATGCTGGTTCCTCCTAAAATTACAGGTTAGGTATCGCTCGCCAGGAAAAAATCGACACCTAAATGGCTCGAAAGCCCCTATTACTGACACAGAAATGTGGTGAAAGATCTTACCATCGCCAAACTAATGGAACGAACGTCTTAAAGTGTCAAAACCATTGGAGTTAAACATGAGGGAGAAAAGGGCCAGAAAAAACAACCATTTTGACTCACAGAGCCTTCATGAACTGTATAAAGTCGTCTATTGATAGACAAAATGTAAAGATAACGAAACATTGATAGTGCGTAACAAACAATCAAAAGGTGATGACCAAATCAGTAATGAATTATGAAAGGAGTGCATAATCGAGAGATTATGAATAAATAGATTATACTTTATCAACGATTACATAGGTGAATTATATATATATATATATATTGTTACGAGGGGAGGTTCGGGGAAAAGCAGATGCTCCAATAGCCTAGCCCACAGCACTGTCCACAAAGAAACACCGTAGCAAAAAGACAAAAATGCTGTAGTCATGCACCCAACACTGCTTACCGTGCTATACTAACCCTGCAACAGACACGCTCTTAATATCTGACTCAAACACCAAGACAGGCAGGTTCTCTAGGAAAAAGGGTTTTCTTCTTCTTTGCTCTCCTAAAGCAGTAATAATGGAGACACAAAAATAACTACTGTCTCAGAGTCAGGGCCTATCCGAATCGGGTTGATAGTGCTATTAGTATGCCAAGAGTACTTCTAATATTATTCTAATCTGCGCAAAAGTGCCAAACCAAAATACTGCTAGACTCTCAGAACAATCCATATCATGCCCAGTCGCTCAGGAACCGAAAATAATACGAAACAAAAACCATGGGAAGAGTCCAATGCAGTAGCCTAACACATGAGACACAAGGGTTGATATCTCAGCAGGTTGATGCTGGCTGTCAAATCGCTGGTCCAAACAAGCCAGTCATCAAACCGCTGTAGATATCAACCCCAATAATACACAATATAAACATACAATAATAATTCACAAGCCATGAGACTCCTAGGGCCCACGCCGAGAAGGGAGTAGTTTGGCGGTGCCTGGCGCTCCGCCAGGCACCGCCAAACTACACAATCAAACTAGGTATCTGTGCTCTCACTAATAACACAGGAGTAATCAAATATACATAAGACATCATTGAGTAACTTATGATAAACTGAAATAATCCCACAAGGGCTAAATAAACTAAAGTAATTACACACTTAGCAATAACAATAGTGTTGCACAGAATGGTACCGCACTGACGGCAACAAGCTCTCACGTGGGAACATGGAAAGATAGAAGGCAGGCCCCCCCCCCCCCCCCCCCAAACAACTAGGCTATGTGAAATACGACAAACACTTACAACTGAAGCAATTATAGTTCAGTTGGAAGTGACAATATATATATATATATATTAGAGATGGTCCGAATATTTGCTTCGTATTCCTATGTGCGAATATTCGCTATGTTTTTCAATATTCGTATTCGTATTCGCATTTCCATTCATAGCTATTTGCAAATATGCGAATATTTTCACGAAACCAATAGAAGGTAAAAAATTATACAAAAATTTAAAATATTAAATTTTAAAGTTAACACAAACGAATAAATAACAGTGTAGATGTGCGTTGGGGCCACTAAAGTGGAATGAAGGAGGACTGAGCAGTGTTGCTACTTAACTTTATTTAATAGTACCAGATCGAACCAGTGAAAAATTATTCTAAAATGGCATCACTGCCCGGTAAGCGAATGTGTGCTAGACCTGGACAGTTGAACCGTCACAATATTGCCATTTCAGACATATCCAATGTAATAGTTCGACTGGACTGGGTCATGACACTGTGTGAGGCCCGGGCAGGAGTGGTGTATCCGTAGTCTTTCCACAGTAGGGTAAAACAAAACATAAACTTTATTTGTATGTAACATGTGTGATGCACATAAATAAAAGGGGATGTGTCGGATGGTTGAAAGCCACAGTTGCTCGCGCGTTTGGGGCTAGCAACACGTATTATGAAAAACATGTATCCTCCTTCATTCACTGTCCCCCCCTTCACTCACTCAACCCCACAATTTGCGGGAGGATAACAGGTTTTTCACAATACGTAGACGGAGGTCTTTAAAAAAAAAAAAAAAAAATGTAATAGCATGTCACTAACAAATATTCCATCATATTTCCTCACTGATTTCGAATTTAGTACTAGATATTTACTATTTTATTGGAAGATGTATAAAATGTACTTGAGAGAGTCAAATGTACCAAATGTGGTACTTTAGTACCAAAAAGCGGCAACACCGGGACTGAGGAAGTGTAAAGGTGTTAGTCAGGTTCGCCGTGTACCTGAAATGTGGTCCCGTGGGAATTGCGTGCCAAAAGTGATATTATTGTTTAAATGGCATCTATAGGGTCTTAGTAGACAGAAAAACTTGGGTGGCAATTTTACTTTTGGGAATTTGGGTTTTTGTGGGGGCTTAAAGGGGGGTACCGTCATTTCGCAGTTTATCGCCCGAAATGAAAGCGCTAATATTGTTATAACTATTTTTATCTCTTAAAATATTAATAGGAAAATTATGAAACAAATCAGGTGTCTTCCTCATATCATCATTCATTTATGTACCAAATATTTAGTTGATATCTGGAATTGATAATTGTTTATTTATTTCCAGATATGCACTTATGAAGAAGTTCACCCGTTTCGAAGCGAGGCCTGTTGAGATTCAACTATTACGGACGTGACAATGAACTCACTCACCTGCATCATTTGCGATAAAGGCAAGCGGAAGGGCTACACCTTTGTACAGAATGTTACATCAGATTCTATTGGTAACATAAAGAACTTTGCCGAGAAGCAAGCACAGTATGGAGAAACGCAGTATGCACCTCTGGCTGAAAATCTGTCAAAGTTGTCTGCATCTGATACGGAAAACATCCATTACCACAAAGAATGTTACAAACTCGTAGTGCACAAAGGCATGCTGGAGAGAGCAGAAAAGAGATATTTTGAAACATCATCTGGTGAATCACAAATGCGACCAGCTAAACTCGGACGTCCATCCTTGGCACATGATGAGGATTCTGTCAGACGTGTTCGCAGGTGTCGCCCAATGGAGCCAAAGACCAAGTCCTGTGCGTTTCTCTGTGACAATCCGACAGATGGAGAGTTGCATCTTGTCCTGACAGATACGATGGGGACCCGGTTTCTGGACATAAAAGCGAACATACATGACGACAAAGTCCGAGCAAACCTGTCACTGTTGCAGGAAGTTGGTGATGCCGCTGCTTATGAAATGTGGTATCACAGAGATTGCTTACGAAATGCTGAACGCCAATGCTATTCCTTAAGATTTGATTGTATTGGGGTCGATGATAATATCACCAAGCATATGTGTGACATTGAAATTGTAAATGCAGTCAAATGTTCGCTCTCGTCTGGTGCTGTTCTAAGTATGAATGATGTTAATGATGAGTATCTGTCAACTTTGACTGAACATGATGTTAGTGTGGATAGCTCCGACTTCAAACGCCACCTAAAAAGTTTGATAACAGAAAATATCAGTACTGCTGAATTTGTCAGGCCCCATCGACTCAATGAAAGTGACCATATCATCAGTAGTAAAACCCATTCAGTTGCTGTTGATGAAGTAGTACCCCAAGATTCAGAGGAAACACTTAGCGACATTGTTGGAGTTTCTAAGTTGCTTCGTGATGAGTTGTTGAATTGCAAAGATAAGTGGCACTTCACTGGTAGCATGTCGTTTGAAAATCCACCAATGGTAGCTTTCTTTCTGAAGCAGCTACTCTTTGGCACAAATGCACACTCTGTTTCTGGTAAGCGGGATGGAGCCATAAAGAACACCGTCAGCATTGTATCACAAGTACTTGTGCAAAATGTGAAGAGCGCCAAGCAAGTTCGCCATAAGCCAAAGCTACCAAGCATCCAAGATCAATGCGAACTCTGGACTTCTGAAGAGATACGCCACTATGGACCGCTCTTGGATGCTTGCTTGGCATCTAGGCAACAACACTGTCCAATGTAACAGTGAAGATGTCACAATCAACGCCAACACAAGCTTTGACGACCGTACAGCAGAAGGTACTTTGACAGAAAACCTTGATCAGGTTGTGGAAGAAGACACCAATGAGGACACGACAATGCCAGAGACGAGTGACCACCAACAAGGATCTCGGCCGACCAGTAGACTGAACAAACATCCACCTCGGCAGTCTCTCATGCCTACTTGGTCTGCAACAAATTCCTTGCTTCTGCAACTCAAAGATTGCAAGTCAACAAAAACACACAGTGAAGTTGTTGCACCACTCTTTCGACAGGCTCCAACGGATTACGCAACACTATATACCATCCTTTCACTGACACAGAATATATCTGCTGTTGTGATGGGTCCTGACAGAAAAACTGTTATCACTCTAAACCTTGATCTCTATGAGAGAGCAGTGAAGATCCAAGAATCAGAGGGGAACATCAATTGGGTTCTATGTGCAGGGGAGCTCCACATATGTTTTGCAGCCCTGCATGCACTAGGAAAGTACATCGAAGGCAGTGGTCTTGACACGGTCGCCATAGAAAAGGGCATCTATTCTCCAACAACACTGCGTCACATCTATGGTGGGAAAGCATTCATGCGGGGTATCAAGTACCACACAGTAAATGCCTTGGCATGCTACGTCATGAAGTACGAGCAGCTTGCTGCTGATGACACCTCAGTCATTGCAGAACAGTGCCAACAGCTCCGAGAAGGTCTGCACAGTCGAAAGAAAGAAAGCACCACAGTCTTTGACAACATATGTGCAAGCTACACTGAGAGTATCGAAGAGAAGATGACAACATCAAATGATGGAGAAGTTGGTAAATTCCTCATGAATTATGTGCATCAAGTCGAGTGCCTACTACACTTACTCCGAGTGTGTAGACAAGGTGACTGGGAAGAATATTTGGCTGCCCTTGACAATCTGGTCAAGTATTTCTTTGCTCACGACCTGTACAAGTATGCCAGACTGATGCCATTTCATTTGGCTCAAATTAATGCACTGAAGACAGACGACCCTGACACATGGAGTGCACTTAAAGATGGTGACTTCTGTGTCAAGAAGACAGGAACACCGTTCTGCAACCTGTTTGTGGATCATACCCTCGAACAAGAAATCCGAAGACTCAAGGTAGTGGGAGGGATCACAAGAATCACGCAAAATGTGTCTGCACTGACTTGCTTCCTGCTGACAGCACCAGAGTTGACCCGTATTGTCAGTGATTTCCGACACCACTACACTTTGACCACTGATGCAACTCAGCAAGAACATTATCAACTATCAGGAACAATAGCCCAGCGGTTCGCTACAAATTTGGATAAAATGAAACGTGGCCTTGAAGAACATTGCGAAACTAACCCATTCGCCACTGACATGCAGTTGGTGAACATTGGGTCGATGATGGCTGTACCCGAAAGTGCGAAAAGCGATATCCTGGATAGAGACTTGAAAGGGACGAATCGATATGAACAGTTTGTGGCTGACAGACTTGTAGATGCTTCTCCCGTTTCTCTATGGGACAGAATTGAGAAGATGAAGCTGAAGACACACAGCACTTGTGTGAAGAAGACAAGCTATGGAGTTGGAAACAAAGTTGTGAAGCTTCGTGAAGATCGCCAATTACTAGCTCGCTTCCCAGTAATTCAACAGTCTCGACCAGAACTAGTAGACAAATTGGGAGACACAATCGGAAACTTTGAAATGGCGGTCACACCTCGTTCCCTCTTTGCAACAGATGGGACACTGCTGATCCCGAGTGACAAGAGCTCGTTCATGAAGGAAATCGAGTCATATACACCACCAGTAACTGGATCAGACAACACTACACCACGCATCCAAGAGATACCAACTGTAATTGTTGCTCTCACCAACGATGAGGGAATGGAGGGTACCACAGAGGGCGTCGAAGAACACCCAGAATCCATCGAGGATTATGTCGGTCCGCACCCAACAAGTTTTTCTGTTGACGATGACGAGTTGGGGTTGATGGAATCCAGGTTCGCCAGAGAAAGGGTCATCATCATTGATGGACAAGCGGTCGTACAGGGTATGAAGAAGCTTCCAGGGATGCACACAATTAGTGACCTGGCTGATGCATTTGTCAAGAGAATCGACAACATGATGAATTGGTACAGTGAAGGACGAATCATCTTCGACTGTTATATAACGGGATCTATGAAAGAAAAACCACGTTCCAAGCGAGCAGGCTCAGCACAACCAGTGAAGTTCATAATACAAGACGCGATGAACATACACAATGTTCCTATGAAGCTTCTGCTATCTCATGTAGACACCAAGTCCCAGCTCACAGAATTTCTTGGGAAACTATTGCTGAAGCATTTTTCTGGGAGTAACAAAGGGCTTGTTGTTGTGTATGGGTCATCAGCATACACCAATGCAAACAACATCAGTCAGAATGTGTCCACTCACAATCATGAGGAAGCTGACACACAGATCCCGCTTCATGTCATCGATGCAGCAAGACAAGGAACGTCAACGCGAGACATGTATGTGTGGTCCCCAGACACAGATGTGTTCTTGTTGTTGATAGATCTTGTTGCCAACTACACCATCCCAGGACAATTGAAGATGTTAACTGGCAGAGGGAAGTTCTTCCGGACAGTTGACATCAAAAAGAGGTGCACTGCGATTGGAACGGAGAAGTCAAAGGCTTTGATAGGACTGCATAACTTCACTGGCGCGGATTTGGGTGGAAAGTTCTTCAGTATATCGAAGAAAGCGTGGATAACCAAGTTCCTGCAACTACCTTCGAGCAGCAAGATTATCAAGACTTTCCAGATCTTTGGATGTCCAGACAGTCTTCCTGAAGCTGATGTTGTCAATGTCGAGACGTTCGTCTGCAGTGTATACTCCATCAAAAGTTTGTGCGTCACATTGCCAGATCTTCGATGGGAGCTGTTCAAGGTCAAGAACTTGGAGGGTGAAAAGCTTCCACCGACGCGAAGCACTCTCAAACCTCACATACAACGTGCCAACCTGATGTCCAAAAGAGACAAAACCTACCAAGAACCAAGGCCAAAAAAACCTGCTCCCAGAGGGCAATGGATGGAAACTAAATGACGACAAAAACCTTATACCAGTACAATGTCTCGAAAAGCCAGCACCAAGTGCAGTACTTGAACTAGTTAGGTGTGGATGCAAAGGTGCGTGCAAGGAGAAAGTGAACTGTTCATGCCATAAAAATCGCCTGCCATGCACAGCATTATGCAAATGCACCGACTGTGGAAACGTGAAAGACTACAGTATTTGTGAGAAGATGACATGTAGCCAATCAGTTAGCCAATGTATTAAGAGCACCAAATGACCCCATAAGATTAATTTAAGATTTTACATTCATTTAGTCTATTGTTAATATTCATCTAGATGTTGAGTGGAGTAATTACTGGTGCTAAAGGGTGGTATGAATGTGTGATGATTACAGAAAAGTATATTTGTATTTCCTGTATTTGTATCAGTGCTATGAAGTCATGTCATGAATATTACATGTTTTATCATATATTTGTCGTTTTTTTCTTATATATATAAACATACACAATCATATCGTGTAAATATCACAGTATATGCCTAAATAATAGTCAGGTTCACCGTGTCATGCCGTGGGAATTGCGTGCCAAAAGCGATTTTATTGTTTAAATGCCATCTATAGGGTGTTAATAAACAAATTCCCAAAAGTTAAACTGCCACCCAAGTTTTTCTGTTTATTAACACCCTATAGATGGCATTTAAACAATAAAATCACTTTTGGCACGCAATTCCCACGGCATGACACGGTGAACCTGACTATGTTGGTAAGGGTAACTCTGTCCCTCTGCCTCCATCCCCAAGCAAAGTCGGCAACTTAGCATAGCGCTAGATTTAGAGATACTTAATCACCAACAAACATTAATTAAATTACTATGAAATATATGAATGGAAGTCAATGAAATGGCATAATATTCAGAGGGATAACCGTTATAAACACCTATTTTATTTCAATCCTACTTAAGCACTTTTTAGCGATTTTTCATAGTGAATCTAGCGTCAAAGGAAATGTTGAATTGGCAACTCTGGGTCACCACCAGTGACCACTGGATGAGCCATACTCGAGGTGGGATGTATTTGCCTCTCTCTCACCCTCGTAGCTATTGCACAATGGCGTCCAGTCACACCAGTGTAGTTTGGGATTACTTTGAGTTAATCACTAGTGACATGGCAAAGTGTAAGCTTTGCAATAATAAATGTTCTCGGAAAGGAAAATTCACATCGGGGTTGAAAAACCATCTTAGCAACAAGTACCCAGAACTCTTACAATATATTCAAAATTAATTCATACAGATCATTTATGATATTTAAGAAATTACACATTCACATCGTGATTAACTTCCGGTAATTAATTTCATAGTAATTTAATTAACGTTTGTTGGTGATATAAAAAGAATTACCAGTTCTTGAAGGATGAAATAAAGATTGAAATATTCGCAATTCGTATTCGAATTCGCGAATTTTACAAAACAAAATTCGCATTCGTATTCGCATTGAAAATTGATATTAGTTCCATCTCTAATATATATATTGTAAATGAATGATAAACTGAGAGCACAGTCAGAAGAAAATATAATATAAAGAGAGAGAGAGAGAGAGAGCGGTGCGAGTGAATGACATTGCAACTCCACATCCAAATAGATTTAGTCCCATATGATCCAAATTACCAATGAAGGATCAATCATGAGCAATAAAGTTCACATGTATAAATTAGGTTCAATTATCCGTAATGACCCTAATTATGAAGCCTGCATAATCACCAATCTGTCGAAATGTATAAATATTTTGTTTTGCGTTATTCTTTGAGTAATAATAATAATGAATATTACTAAACAATTATAATTATATATGTATGTATGTAGGTAGGTAGGTAGTTAGGTGGGTAGGTAGGTAGATAGATAGATAGATAGATAGATAGAATCTCTACATACATAAATACGTACTTATACATATAAGCGTAATATACGCAATTCATTTATATTAATTTGATACACAATTAGACGTATACCATACTGTTTTCCAACCTCTTAACGGGTTAATTGAGATAGTCTTTACCCGTTTAAGGGGGGATGAGCATATTTAATTGAGATAGTCTTTACCCGTTTAAGGGGGGATGAGCATATTTAATTGAGATAGTCTTTACCCGTTTAAGGGGGGATGAGCATATTTAATTGAGATAGTCTTTACCCGTTTAAGGGGGGATGAGCATATTGAATTGCTCATTTATGTATTTTTGTTATTACTGTTCTAGTTTCCTCCCTAGACCTTCATCAAACTGTTCTAGTTTCCTCCCTAGACCTTCATCAAACTGTTCTAGTTTCCTCCCTGACCTTCATCAAACTGTTCTAGTTTCCTCCCTAGACCTTCATCAACTGTTCTAGTTTCCTCCCTAGACCTTCATCAAACTGTTCTAGTTTCCTCCCTAGACCTTCATCAAACTGTTCTAGTTTCCTCCCTAGACCTTCATCAAACTGTTCTAGTTTCCTCCCTAGACCTTCATCAAACTGTTCTAGTTTCCTCCCTAGACCTTCATCAAACTGTTCTAGTTTCCTCCCTAGACCTTCATCAAACTGTTCTAGTTTCCTCCCTAGACCTTCATCAAACTGTTCTAGTTTCCTCCCTAGACCTTCATCAAACTGTTCTAGTTTCCTCCCTAGACCTTCATCAAACTGTTCTAGTTTCCTCCCTAGACCTTCATCAAACTGTTCTAGTTTCCTCCCTAGACCTTCATCAAACTGTTCTAGTTTCCTCCCTAGACCTTCATCAAACTGTTCTAGTTTCCTCCCTAGACCTTCATCAAACTGTTCTAGTTTCCTCCCTAGACCTTCATCAAACTGTTCTAGTTTCCTCCCTAGACCTTCATCAAACTGTTCTAGTTTCCTCCCTAGACCTTCATCAAACTGTTCTAGTTTCCTCCCTAGACCTTCATCAAACTGTTCTAGTTTCCTCCCTAGACCTTCATCAAACTGTTCTAGTTTCCTCCCTAGACCTTCATCAAACTGTTCTAGTTTCCTCCCTAGACCTTCATCAAACTGTTCTAGTTTCCTCCCTAGACCTTCATCAAACTGTTCTAGTTTCCTCCCTAGACCTTCATCAAACTGTTCTAGTTTCCTCCCTAGACCTTCATCAAACTGTTCTAGTTTCCTCCCTAGACCTTCATCAAACTGTTCTAGTTTCCTCCCTAGACCTTCATCAAACTGTTCTAGTTTCCTCCCTAGACCTTCATCAATTGTTCTAGTTTCCTCCCTAGACCTTCATCAAACTGTTCTAGTTTCCTCCCTAGACCTTCATCAAACTGTTCTAGTTTCCTCCCTAGACCTTCATCAAACTGTTCTAGTTTCCTCCCTAGACCTTCATCAAACTGTTCTAGTTTCCTCCCTAGACCTTCATCAAACTTTTAAAAACATCCATAGATCCCCCTTCTAGATTAATTTGTACATTTTTCTGTAGAAATATGCCCCGGCCAAAGGCCGGTTCATCCAAAATTACAGGCTCACTATCGTTCGCCAGGAAGAAAATCGACACCTAAATAGCACGAAAGGTCTGAATATTGACAAAGGAATGAGTCGAAAAGTCTTAAAATTGACAAACTAATGGGGAAACCGTCTTAAAATCTAGAAAACTAATGGGGCTAAACATGAAGAAGAAGGGCGACCAAAAAAAACGGCCCATCTTTCCTTAATTCCCACAGATCATTCCTAAGCTGTGTAAAATCGTCTAATGATAGCCAGAATAAAGTCAAAGGGTTAAATGGGTTTAAATCCCCACATATCCTTCCTAAACTGTGTAAAATCGTCTAATAATACCCAGAATGTAGTCAAAATGCGTCATCATCCTCAAGGGGTTAAAACAATAGGAATAACTAACCACATTATGTATTGAATCATATAATTATTATTATTATTATTATTATTATTATTATTATTTTTATTATTATTTTTTTTCATATTATACCGCACATTATTACGTCACCGAGGAGAAACCAAAATGTGTATATATTCTTTTGTTCACGTATTTGGCAATCGCCCACGATTTAAGAAGAGATTTTTAGTTTGCTCCCTATACCACCATCAAGCTTTACAAAAATACACCCAAGTTAAATTTGTCGAAAAATATTCCGGCCAAAGGCCGTTTCCTCCTAAGTTGCAGGCTCGCTATCGCTCGCCAAAAGAAAAATATATATCTAAATGGCACGTAAGGTCTTAAAATTGACCAAGAAATGGGCCTAAAGGTCACAAAGTCGCCAAACTAATGGGGCAAATGACTTAAAATCTCAAAACTAATATGGCTAAAAATGAGGAGGGTGGGAGTCCAGAACCCCCCCTTCCCCCTTTAAATAAACACCCCCGAGGAAGATAAAGATGAGCCCGGGTGCAAACATGAGCCTGTCTAAGGGGGACTCATAAAAAGTGATGTATTGGGGGGCACCTTCTGTCTTATATCCAGTCCTGATTTACGGTAGTGGGGGGGCAGATAAAAATAAATGTCTCTCTCTCTCTCTCCCTCCCTCTCTCTCTCTCTTTTCTACCGTGAAGATCATTTGTTTGTAGCGGATGGAGTTCATCTAAACCAGGTGGGAGCAGCAAGATTTGGCCGCCTGCTTCACGACGCAGCAAAGGATTTTCGAAAAAGAAGCAGAGCCAACCAGGACAACCAGGGACGAGGATCGAGGCCCAAGGACCACCAGGGACGAGGATCGAGGACCGTGGACCACTAGCGACGATAATCGAGGACTGAGGACTACCAGGGACGACGATCGAGGACCGAGGACCTCCAGAGACGATGAGCGAGGACAGCAAGGACCGAGGACCACCAGGGACGATGATCGAGGACAGCGAGGACTGAGGACAACCAGGGACGAGAATCGAGGACAGCGAGGACCGAGGACAGACAGGTACATAAATGTTGATCCGACCAGAACCAAGAATTTTGTTAAAAAAACGTTACCTAAATTCTAAATCAACAACAGTAAAGATTTTCTATGCAAACGCTCGTAGCATACACAATAAATTTTCAGATTTAGAGGAACTATACTGTTTACAGAAAATTACAATGTTATTGGCATAACAGACTCTTGGCTCAATACGGAAGACAGAGATTTTTTAGCGGAGTGTTCACTTCCCGGTTATGTAATGTTTGAGAAAAGCCGAATAAATAAAAATGGAGGTGGTGTTTTACTTTATATCAAAGAAAGTCTTAACCCGACCCTCTTGTCAAAACCTCAAATTGTGAATGTCGACACATCCTTTGTGCTAATAAAGAATAATAAAGGTACAAACATAATACTTGCATTAATATACAGACCTCCAGCTCAATCAGTACAAACTGACCGAGAAATTTATGAGCAAATTGCAGACGTAAGTATCTCGCAAGATACCGTATTTTTGGGCGACTTCAATTTACCTGTGACCAAGTGGGGAGAAAGTATTACTTCACACTCTGGACAAGACCTGTATGCAAACTTGCAAGAGAGTTTGCTATATCAATTTGTTAGATCTCCAATCCGTGGAAATAATGACCTTTTTAAATTTTCAGTTAGGCTATCACCGATGGTGGCCTATTTCTGCGTACCTGTATTTCATAATTTTTGTTTTCGGTTTGTCTAGGATATCATCCCTGGTGGCCTATTTCTGTGTACTTCAATTTTTAAATTTTCAGTTAGGCTATCACCGCTGGTGCCCTATTTCTGCGTACCAGTATTTCATAATTTTTGTTTTCGGTTATTTTTGTTTTCGGTTAGGATAGGCTATCACCCCTGGTGGCCTATTTCTGTTTAATTAAAAATAAAATTGTTTTTGGTTCCGCTATCACTGCGAATTTAAATTAAATTTTGTTTTGTTTTAATTTTCGGTTAGGCTATCACCGCTGATAACCTATTTGTGCGTATTTCAACATTTTTGTTTTCGGTTAGGCCTATTTAAGTAAGTGAAGCGACCTGAAGTGAGTGAACAGTGTTTTTAAAGTGAGATAAGTGTTTTTAAAGTGAGTTAAGTTTTTTAAGTGAGTGAAGTGATCTGAAGAAGTGATCGTCACCATGCCTCGTGCCTGTACGAACTGCGCCAGTAGGTTTGGTGCTTCCATGTTTGCTCCTGCCGATCCACAAGTCTGCCGACTCTGCCAGCAACGAGAGGATTTGACAGCAAAATTGGATGAAGCCCACAACAAGATCAACGCCCTCACCAGGAAGCTGGAATCACTCCAAGAGTTTGTAACACTCAACGTTGGAGTATCACTAACTCCAATTGTTTCAACTCCAGCATCCACCACCGCCCCAACATCATCTGCCAACAATCCAACACCTGCAGTAGCCACTGCCGCAGATGCTTCTGACGAACCTGAGCCGACATCAAACCAGGACAGCCGCCCTGTTCACCTTAGTCTCTCCCCCACTCCTCGTGCAAGAAGCCTGCTAGCACGAACAGTACCAACCCCTCGCCCCTGTTCTAACCACTCCTCTCCCCGACCTGTATGCAGAGTCTCGCCACCACAGGTTTCCGGATTTACACCAGTGAGGAACGGTGCACGGCCAACGCAGAAAAGGTCTCATCTACCAGTCACAATGTCAAACAGATTTGAGATCTTGGTAGAGATGGAAGACGAACCAGAAGTGACTAGGCTCGTTGGGGATTCCATCCTACGAGGACAGGTCGAAGAGTTCTGCGACAGAGTCCCAAATCGACGAAAAAGATTTTGCATCCCAGGAGCTGGACTGGACGACATTGTGGAAGCGTTCGAAGATACCACAAAGGATGAAAACGAAAATACCCTTTTTGCCATCCATGCTGGTTCAAATGATGTCATGCGCACCAGATCCGAAGAGTTGATGGAGAAATATCGCAAGATGATCTAGCACTACAAAAACAAGTCAAGGAATATCATCATCTCAGGCATTCTCCCCAAGATCGACCCACCTGACAAATTCTACGACAAGGCCTTCAGCACAAATAGCCGACTAAAATATTTGTGTCTGAAGGAAGAAGTTGAATTCATCAACCTCTGGGACAATTTCTATAACCAGCCTACTCTGTTCCACAAGGATGGCACTCATCTAAACCCTGTGGGTTCAGCACGCATGGGTCGTCTCCTACACGAAGCAGTCCGCAGCCATGGATCAAAAAACGCCATTCGAGAAGAAGCAGCAGTGACATAAATCATCCAACGCCAAGCAAAAAACAGAGGCAACCGAGGACCACCAGCGATAAGGACCGAAGACAGCGAGGACCGAGGACAGCCATGAACATAAATGTAGATCCGACAAGAACCAAAAATATTATTAAAGAGCGTTCCGTGAGTTCTAAAATAACAAATTTAAAGGTTTTCTATGCAAACGTTCATAGCATACGCAATAAATTTTCAGATTTAGAGGAGCTAGTGTTTACAGAAAATTATGATGTGATTGGCATAACAGAATCTTGGCTCAATACAGAAGATAGAGACTTTTTAGCAGAGTATTCACTTCCCGGTTATGTAATGTTTGAGAAAAGCCGAATAAATCGAAATGGAGGTGGCGTTTTACTATATATCAAAGAAAGTCTTAACCCTACCCTCTTGTCAAAACCTCAAATTGTGAACGTCGACACATCTTTTGTGCTAATAAAGGATAATAAAGGTACAAAAATAATACTTGCATTAATATACAGACCTCCAGCTCAATCAGTGCAAACTGACCGAGAAATTTACGAACAAATTGTAGATGTAAGTAACTCGCAAGATACCGTAATTTTTGGCGCCTTTAATTTACCTGAGACCAAGTGGGGCGATACTCTTACTTCACACTCCGGACATAACTTGTATACGAACTTGCAAGAGAGTTCGCTTTATCAATTTGTTCGAACGCCGACCCGTGGTAATAACGTTCTTGACATTGTACTTGCAACAAAAGAAGAATTAATAGAGAATTTGAATGTTGGTGATGAATTCAGTAACAGCGACCATCGTACGATAACTTTCACTTTAAAGTTTACTAGTACCGAACCAAATAGTAACATCGAAAAAGTCCCTAATTTCAAGAAAGCAAACTTCCCTAAACTTAGAGCTATGTTTAACCCTTAAAGATCGAGGTTGGACTTAAGTCCGGTTCCAATTTGCAGCAAGTTAGGAGCATTATTAAGGCTTTTAAAGGGTTAAAATCGAGTGCAAATGGCCGGGAGCGCAGCGGGCCAGACAGCCGACTCCCAGGGCTTACCGCCGCCCTTTTTTTTTTTTTTTTTTTTTTTTTTTTTTTTTTTTTTTTTTCTTTTTTTTAACTCATGTTCCCTGTGTTCTCGAGAGGCCGGCAGTGTAGCCAGTAGTGAGCATAGCTGGGAAAAATATGCTGCTATACGCTAAACTCCCATGTTACTGGTATCACTGTATGAGAACCACGAGTGCTACGTAGCTCGTTCTGGTGTCATTTTGAAGCTTTTAGCGCCTAGTTTTTTGCTAAAAAAAATTTGTTCATGCAGTTACTTGATTTATCATGCAGGAGGGCCTGAATATGCCCAAATAAGCCTAAACCCCCCGCTAGACAAGGGTTAAAGAAACTGACTGGAGCTTTTTAATTAACAATAAGGACATAAATACATCTTGGAAGTTATTCGAAACCACTTACCTAAAAGCAGTGCAAGACTGCATACCATCGAAAATACGGCGTCCAGGCCATAATAATAAGCCCAAATGGTGGAATAAAGATATTTCAAACTGCCTGCTTGCTAAAAAGTTTGCTAATGATAGATTAAAATCCTCACAAAATGACGAAGAACGGGTGAAATTTGTAGAGCTACGACGCAAAGCCAAAAAGTTAATTAAGCAAAGTAAAAAGACCTTAGAGATACATATTGCGAATCAAAGTAAAACAAACCCGAAAAAATTCTATAGTTATATCAGAAAGAAAAAAGCAGTTACTTTAACTGTTGGACCGTTAGTCGATGAAAATGGAGAATACACCAAAGACGAGGTACAAATGAGTAATGCCCTCAATACCTTCTTTGCATCAGTTTTTACAACAGAAGACCTCAGTGATATCCCTACACCATCGCCGATTCAGATTGATAATTCAGATGTTCTAAGCAATATCACCGTTACAGAGAGAGAAGTATTGAATTGTTTAGATAAAGTCAAGGTAAATAAAATGCCTGGACCTGATACAATCTCACCTAGAGTTCTAAAGGAAGCTAAGGATGAGCTCTCCAAACCACTGACATTGCTATTCAATAAATCCTTGCAGTCTGGAACTATGCCTGATCAGTGGAAACTAGCCAACGTAACACCGATATTAAAAAAAGGCAGCAAATCCCTACCCAGAAACTATCATCTAAATGGACTAATGTAAGTAACGGGGTACCCCAGGGATCGGTACAAAGACCAATTATCTTTCTAATTTACATCAACGACATAGATGAGGGTCTCACCTGTACAATCTCAAAATTTGCTGACGATACAAAAATTGAAAATAGCATACTCTCAAAAGAACAAGTTGACGATATGCAACACAATCTAGGTAAGTTGTCATGTTGGGCCCAAATTTGGCAAATGAGTTTCAATGCGGATAAATGTAAAGTACTACATATCGGATACCAAAATGAGAAAGCAAACTATTCGATGAATGGCACTCTGCTTAAGAATGTAAACAGAGAAACCTATCTGGGAGTAACAATATCGAGTAACCTAAAACCGAGTCAACAATGTTCAGAAGTTGTTAAGAAGGCAAACAAAATAATTGGCTTTATAGGCAGGTCATTTGAGCATAAATCCAAAGAAGTTATCCTAACCCTTTACAATTCCTTAGTCCGCCCTCTTCTGGAATACTGCGTTCAATCCTGATGCCCCTATTACCAAAAAGATATAGACAAGCTAGAACGAGTTCAACGTAGAGTTACCAAAACGATACCTAGCCTAAAGAACAAACCATACGAGGAGCGTCTTAGAGAATTGAATCTATTTCCTTTAACCCAGCGCAGATTAAGCGGCGACTTAATTCAAGTGTTCAAAATCATCAAAGGCATCGACAATATGAACTGTAGTAAGTACTTCACTATCATCCAATCTAATTACACGCAGGGAAACAGTTGCAAAATTATTGGTAAATCTTTTAACTCACACAAATCTAGAAATGTCTTCTTCAATCGAGTTGTCAACTTGTGGAATGGGCTTCCCTGAGACGTTATAGACTGCAGCACCGTTGATTCATTTAAACTTCGCATAGAAAAATATCTTGCATCAAACCCGCGACTGACTGCGTTTGTAAATGAATAACTTTATTTTATCACCCCCTCAGTTACTAACCCATCTGTCCCCTACTAACTTCCTAATCCTGCAACGGACATTAGTTCCAGGGCAGTAGTTCCCTTTCCAAAGTTCACTTACCCACTCTAAACCACTGTTTGGACACTTGATCCTCAGTGTTTTGGAGGACAAGCAGCCTAGAAGGGTCACTAGATCTGTTGTTGCTTGATTTCCTTTGTACTCATTTGTACTCCTTTGTACTCTCTCTCTCTCCCTCTCTCTGTGTTCGCCCTTTATGACACAAAAACAAACGGGACCTGGAAAATACGGAACGACCATTTTTGTTGCCTAACTGTTGTCTGTGTGTGTTCGATCGGAAGATCTCAAAATACGAAACGATCCTTTTTGCCTATCTGTGTTCTGTGTGTGTGTGTGTGTGTGTTCGTTCGGAAGATCTCAAAGTACGGTACGATCATGTTTACCTAACTGTTTTCTTCTGTGCAGATGCAATCAAAATGAGGTGTTCTGTCTATCTCTTTTCTATACGATTTTCTTCTCGATGGAAAGTATACAGTAGACTGGTCCTTAAAATACGAAATTACAATTTTTACTGAACTTTGTATCTGCACAATCAGTCACGTTTATATATATATATATATATATATACATATATAATATATATATACAGTATATATATATATATATATATATATATATATATATATATATATATTTATATATATATACATAATGTATATATATATATATTATATATATATATATATATATATATTATATATATATATATAATATATATATACAGTATATATATATATATATATATATATGTATGTCTGGCTATGAAAGGTAATATGTACAGTGACATAGAGATAGGCTTAAACAATTAATCTCAAAATATAATTACAATATTTGGAAGCTTGTAATGACGAAAATAACACGAACAGTTGTTGCTGATTAACAAGGTTAATTATTAATTATAAACCTCTTCAGAAATTAATGGGTGGGACAAGAGTAAAGAGCTTTATTAATTGTGAATTCTTTATGAGCGCCACAAGAGCTTTCCTACTGCACCATATGTTTATAATGTAGGTGTTTATATACTATATATATATAATTATATATATATATATATATATATATATATATATATATATATATATATATATATACTGTATATATATATATTAGGGGTTGTGTGGGCTGGAATAGACAACGTGCTGCACTGCTTAGAATCATGCTATATATAGTATATATGCGTGTGAATTAAGACAAAGAAAATATAATAAAATATATACTAAATATCCTAATCTCTTCTAAATATGTACTTTCTACCCTCTCTGGGTTTAATACTAAGAAGGCATACGGTCCGGACGGTGTTCTTTCTGTTGTACTCAAAAACTGTGCTTCCGTGCTGACCCCCTGCCTAGGCAATCTCTTTCGTCTCTGTCTGTCCTCTAACGTCTTTCCTTCATGCTGAAAGTTTGCTCTCATTCAACCTGTCCCAAAGAAGGGTGACCGCTCTCAACCCTCCAACTACTGTCCTATTGATCTCATCTCTTGTATCTCTAAAGTTTTTGAAACTATTCTTGCTTCCAAATTTCTTAAGCATTTCTACTCGCCAGTATGGCTTCCTCAAGGGTCGCTCTACTGGTGATCTTCTTTCATAATTATCTTACTAACTCTTGGTCATCCTTCTTTCGGGACTTCGGAGAGATCTTTTCTATTGCACTAGACATATCGAAGGCCTTCGATAGAGTCTGGCATAAATCATTAATTTCTAAACTAACCTCCTTCGGTTTCCATCCCTCCATCTGTGCCTTTGTCTCTAATTTCATTTCTGGCCCGTTCCATAGCTGTGGTTGTGGATGGCCATCGCTCACTTCCTCATCCTATAAACTCCAGTGTTCTTCAGGGCTCTGTCCTATCTCCTATTCTCTTTCTAATTTTCATAAATTATCTTCTCAACTGTACATCCAGTCCCATCCATTCATACACAGACGACTCTACTTTCCACTATTCAATTAGTTTTCCAGAACGACCCAGCCAGCAATCCCTCAAAGACAAACGTAATGAAGCCATGCAACACTTATCTTTTGATCTAGCTGCTATTTCCAATTGGGGCAGAGAAACCTTGTTGCCTTTAATGCTTCCAAGACCCAATTTCTTCGTCTATCTACCCGTTGGAAACTCCCAGCGGACTATCCCTTGTTCTTCAACAATACAAAAATCAATCCTTCATCTTCTCTCAATATTCTTGGTGTCTCTTTTTCTTCTGCTCTCACTTGGAGAAGAAACATATTACCAGTCTTGCTAAAGCAGCTTCCCAGAAGCTGGGTGTGCTCAACCGCCTCAGAGGGTTCTTTACCCCTGCACATCTTCTTGCTCTGTACAGGGGCTCAGTGCGTCCTTGTATTGAGTATTGTTCACATGTGTGGGAGGGTCCTCTAACACCACACTCTTAGACAAAGTAGAAAGGAAGGCCTTTCATATAATTAATTCCCACCCACTCACCAACTCTCTGCAAACTCTCTCTCTTCGCCGCAATGTTGCATCTCTCTCGCTATTCTATCGCTAATACAATAATCAGTGCTCCTCATAGCTATCCCAGTGTATACCACCTCCTCTACGTAGGGTATGTGGTACTCATCTTGCAACACAATCCCACCCCTACTCTGTGCAACTCTCCAACCCAAGAGTGAAACTTTGCTCTTAGACTTTCTTCTATTTAACAGCTGAGCTCTGGAACTCTCTCCCAGAATCAGTCTTTCCCTCCTCTTATGACTTTAAGTGCTTCAAACTCCGTGTGTCCAGGCATTTTGGCTCGAACGTCCCTTGATTTTGGCCCTGTCACTTTTTCAAGTATGGGGAGGCACATGCTGCAGGCAGTTCTGCCTTTTGTCTCCCTTTCTCACATAGAAAACAAAAAATTATCTCCCCGAAGGCCGACATTACTTACTATATAGCACAGAGAGTTCAAGTTAGCATGACTTACAAAGAGGTTGCAAGTTGCATTTTGATATCAACACTGCATACCCAACTCAGCGAGAAATACAAATGGCAATCACGTTGGGAACACCAAGACTGACTGCCAGGTTATTGTCACACTTGGTCCATAAGTCCAATGACATACTTAAGGGGAGATTGGCATATATATTTGCATATTTACTGTATATAATTTGTTATTCTTTTTTTCAGTTTCCTCCCTAGACCTCCATCAAGCTTAAAAAACAGAAACCCAAGACAAGATAAATGTGTATATTTTTCGATAGGCCGGTTTCTCTTAAATTTCAGCCTCGCTAACGTTCGCCAGAAAAAAATTGACAACTAAATGACACGAAAAGTCTTAATATTGACAATAAATTGGGCGAAAGGTCTTAAAATTGCCAAACTAAGGGGCCGAACGTGTTATAATCTGAAAACTGTTGGGGCTAAACATGAGGAAGAAGGGGAACCAGAAAAAACTACCCATCTCCCCTTAACCCTTAAAGATCGGGGTCGGACTTAAGTCCGGTTCCAATTTGCAGCAAGTTAGGAGCATTATTAAGACTTTTAAAGGGTTAAAATCGAGTGCAAATGGCCGGGAGCGCAGCGGGCCAGACAGCCGATTCCCAGGGCTTACCGCCGCCCATTAACTCATGTTCCTTGTGTTCTCGAGAGGCCGGCAGTGTAGCCAGTAGTGAGCATAGCTGGGACAAATATGCCGCTATACGCTAAACTCCCATGTTACTGGTATCACTGTATGAGAACCACGTTTGCTACGTAGCTCGTTCTGGTCTCATTTTGAAGCTTTTAGCGCCCAGTTGTTTGCTAAATAATTTTTTTTTTTCATGCAGATACTTGATTTATCATGCAGGAGGGCCTGAATATGCCCAAGTAAGCCCAAAACCCCTCGCTAGACAAGGGTTAATAAATGAGTTAACGGTTAACCCTCTGATGATTATGACACATTTTGACAGTATATTCTGGCTATCATTAGACGATTTCATACAGCTTAGGATGGATCAGTGGGAACTATAAGGGTAAAGTCTATCTCACCTAACTCTCTACTTTCATATACCCTTTCTATTCTGAATAAAATCGTCTAATAATAACCAGAAAGCAGAAAAGAAATGCGTAATCGGATCTTAAAAAAGTCAATAAAAATCCCTGATTAAACGTACCCTTTGATCGGTAATTACGGTTGTCCGCAGGAAGAGAGAGAGAGAGAGAGAGAGAGAGAGAGAGAGGTCTTTCGTAGTAGAGTGGATAAAGTGATCGCGGATACGGTCGGTGTATAGGCTATAAATTGGTTGGGTGTTGTGCGGGTGGGACTATTCAGTTGTGTATAATACGTGATTACGGATCGTTTGAATGGACGGTGAATGATCGTGGGTGGACTTAGTGAGCTATATCGCACTGGACCTCTGATTTGGTTACATTAGGTTAGTTTAAGTTAAGTGAAGATACCCCTTGAGGATTATGATGCATTGTGACAGTTTATTCTAGCAATTATTAAGTGAATATATGCAACTTAGAAAGGATCTGTGGGAATGAAAAGGGTAAATACTATCTCAATCAACCCTCTGACTTCCATATAGCCTACCCATCCTAATCTAAATAAAGTCTTCTAATAATAACCAGAATAAACGGTCAGAACGCGTCATAATCTTCAAATGGTTGAGAGGGAGATAGTCGCTTTTTATGAACCCCCTTCTCCCTCATGATTAGCATATTAGTTTTGAGATTTTAAGACTTTCGTTCCATTAGTTTGGCGATTTTGAGAAGTTTCGCCCCATTTCTTTGACAATATTAAGACCTTTCGTTCCATTTAGCTATTGATTTTTTCCGGGCGAGCGACAGCGAGCCTGAAATTTTAAAAGAAATCGGCCTCCGGCCGGGACATTTTTGCTACCGAAAAATTTACAAATTGATCTTGAAAGGGGTTCTAGGGGATGTATTATTAAACTTGATTGATGTCTAGCGAGGAAACTCAAAAGATATATTCATAAATAAATGCATAGACAAAACCAATTAAGCACTTAAGATAACCTTAAGAAAACCAAAAGCGTGACACGGCTCTGAAAGGTTGTAGATTTTGGAGAAGTCATGACACCAGATAATAAGAAAAAGGTATAATTTACGACATGGTGAGAGAGAGATACGACCTAGGATAATGAAACTCAGCTTTTTAACACCTTACGAGCGGCCTATGCGGTTTATTTATGTGTACCGCCCAGCGGGGTGTTTTTAGCCAAAATAGGGCTGTTTACGTGATCATTTTCATGCCTAAATAAGACCCAGAACGTAAAACAAGTATCTATCCCTGAAAGGGCATAAACAGAGCTTTCGAATGACACCATAACGATCCTTGTATGATGGATAGTTTTCTTGCAATAACCGTGCAACGCGAGTGCAAAAAGCAGGTAATTCGGTACTTTCGGTACATAATTGAGTATGTAGCGAGTGAGAGAGGGAGGAGGGAGCTGAGATTTGTGTCAGTAGGTTCGCCGCGGTGGTCTGGAGCAGTCATACGCTCGCTAGTCTCCTGCCACCACTTGTCTCTCTCTCTCAGCCACATTACGTGCTGAAATTGCCACTCGAGTTATGTCGAGCGCCGCCACATAGTCCAGCTTTATTAAATACGACTTAAGTGGTGAGCCGCTAATAAAGGGTTAAGGGAGAGTTAGTCGGTCTTGTCTTACCTCCTTCTCCCTCATGTTTATCACATTAGTTTTGTGATATTAAGACGTTTGTTCCATTAGTTTGTGGATTTTAAGGCCTTTCTCCTCATTTATTTGTCAATATGGGGAGGCTAAACCTTCGCTGAGCCCAGATATCAAAATTTCGAATTTTTGTTTTCTTGTTCTATAATGCTCCTTTCAACATAGGAGAATAGCATAGGAAGGAACAAAAAAACATATCGCATCCATAACCCCCGGGGCCGGGGGTTCGACCTCGACCCCCGAAAAACTTAAAAAAATTCTTTCAGCCATCAATTTTTGTGTTTGTGTCTGTAGTCTAAAGGGCTGCTGTAAGCAATAGAAATGATCATATGAGGGCATAAACGCCCATATGACATCCCTAGGGCCCCCTTGGGGGGGCCCCAAAATCATGGATTTTGGTAAAAACTTGTCTCATAAATTCTGAGAAGCCTGCCCCTGACGAAAATTTTGTTTAGTTAGCCATTACTCTCGATCTTCTATGTGCGCGCTATGACAGAAAACGGAAGCTAAGAAGGACAGACTATACTATTTTTTCTGCCCCAAAAATAATTTTGAGTGATGAAAATCTTTGATTTTAGCTTGCCAGAGATGTTATTTTGGCACTTATGAGATCATCTACTTTTGTGTTTATGGCTCAAATTCATTCCCCTTTCACACACTACATAGAGGACTATATAGCTACTGGAAAATGCATAGATAATGGCATTATCTCACATATTTGTCAAGATTCAACATTGTTTAGGTTGAAATGTTGGCTAAAAAAACATATATATATATATATATTATATAGTTTTTTCAACCCCTTCTACTATGCAATATGGTAACTTTGGTTCATTTTCTAGTAGGGGATGCAGGTAGAGTACGCCATGCAAAAGTTGCGGGAAATTTGAAAATTTTTGAGTGAGAAGATGATTTTACAAATATTTCAATGAAATTCTGCGCTCGCGCGCGCACATAGAGAGCTGATTTTTGTCAGAGAGTCTTAGTATTTCCATTTGTAATAAGATGGTATAAGTGAAGAAAAACACTATCTCTTACACAGGCTGAGTTGGGGGTCAAAGCTTCAGCCTCCCCTTTTAAATTTAAGACCTTTCGTGCCATTGGTGTTGATTTTTCCCTGGCGAGCAATAGCAAGCCTGTATTTATAGAAGGAACCGGCCTTTGCCCAGGACATTTTTCTACCGACAATATGTACAAATTTATCTTGAAAGGGAGTTTAGGGGGTGCTATTTTAAGAGTGATGGAGGTGTAGCGAGGTTACTAAAAAATAAGTATATATATACAGTATATATATATATATATATATATATATATATATATATATATATACAGTATATAAATATATATACAAAAAAACACAGCACTATCCCCTTCAATTAGTTCAATGTCTTAACAATGACAAGAATGAAACTATAAAATCTAATTAATATAAGACTATTCATTACAACAGTTAATATTAGTCTACAGTAAATATTAATTACCTCATACAAATGTTAGGGCTAGAATTTAACAAAAGTTCATATGAAAAGGTGTCTGTGTATGTGTGTGTGGAGAGAGAGCTGTGCGTTTGTGTATGGAGAAGTATGTGTGTGTCGAGAGAGAATGAGAGTGTGTGTGTGTAGATGCGTGTGTGTGTGTATAGAGGTAAGTGTTTGTGTATGTGTGTGTGTGTAGAGGTGTGTAGGGGAGGTGGAGTGGTCTTACCACTGAACTAGTGATCCAATAGTCCCCGGGTTCGAATCCCGATATATCAATGGGAAGATATTATTGGGATGGAATTTGTGCTGTACCTAGAATCAGTGCATTAACACAAAGCTCACCGAAACGCCAAAAAAATACCCTCATTGTTCCCTGATTAACCCGTACAGCCCCAGCGACGCGTCTGACGCGTCGGCGATGTATGTAACGCACAGCCCCAGCGATGCGTCTGACGAGTCACCCTAATTGCTCCGACCGTAACCTCAGGTGTAGCCACTCGAGAGGGCTCAGATTTGTATGAGAACTGTGTACGTATCCCACGCAACCGTGCCGATGGTTGAAAACTCTCAAAGTCCACGTGCGTGCGCCTGAGCGCGCAATAACCTAGTTTTTTGGGGTAATTGCCTTCAATTTTTTACTCTTGTAAAATAAGTTTTCGGGGGCTCTGTAGGACCATTCTTTAAGCTTTTTGACCGGTTTTTCGTGGTTTTTCCTTCATTCCTAACCCATTCGCTATTGTTTCTGGAATAAAACCATTTTTTGAAAACCGGCCGGGTTCTGGTGAACAAACAATACAAAACTAGCCGGGGCTCCACGGGTATAGCACTGTACGCATATTCCCATATTCAAGATATGATATAGGGGTGCAATGCCTAGTGAGTTAAATGCTCAATAGGTGGCGTTCTGAGAGCGAGGGTCCGAGTCAAGGGGGTGAGACTGAAGCAGCTTCAGAGCTTCGAGCAGTGAGTGGAACTCTAAGTGCTTCACACGTCTCACTCCCTAGGCTGGAACAAGACACGGGCTTCACCGTGTTGAGTGGTTGGATGTACACTCACGCGTACTAAAAGTTGCTCAGGGGTGGGTCCTTCCTTCCCCTACTCCACCCTGGGCAGGTGGAAGGGGGAGTCGGGTCCAAGTCTACCCTCACTTTCCTTGTCTAGCTGACAGTTAGTGATTAGCAACGATTGCGCTCATGTAATGCAAATTATTGTTAAACCATCATTGCACATGCTTATAATGATTACAATTTATTAGGAATGTATTAATATAATATACTGTATAATTGTATTCTCAAAATCAGTCTTTATGCACAACGTGGGCTACAAGAATATCGGTTGTAGTGCTCTGCTTCTCTTTCTCTCTCTCTCTTAACACGCAGACTAGGAGGTCAGTTCATTCAATTTTGTTTTAAATATGTAATGGGTTTGATAATGTGTATCATAGCAAAATGTTTAGCCTCGTTATGAATACAATACGCAACCATGGCTGGCAGTCAGAATTGAAAAGGTTCAGCACTAGTATTTGTGGAAACTGTTTCCCATTTAAGATATATTTTACCTGGAACAAATTTTCCTCAAAAGTTGTAAACATTTCCTCAGTTGAGCAGTTCAAGAAGACAGTAGATAGTATTTTGCACACTCTGTAAGGAAACGTGCACTGAAAAATGGCTCTCCTTCCACTTCGAATATTTCCCCGAAATGGACCGGCAGGTCTTTGAGATGCTAACTATTCCTTGTCACTCCTTTTAACTCTCTCATTGCACACACTTTCTACAACCAAGATTTAGCGGGTCTGAATGTGGTATACTTCCCTTCATTAGTGTGCGTGATGAATGTTGCCTGCATTCGATATACACATAGAGTTGATGGTAAAACGGTCTATTAATCCTATTCCTTATTTGGGGGTTTGTAGAAGTGAGAGGCTGGGATCACAGATAGAGATAGAGAAGGGGAAAGTGAGAAGGCGAATACTCAAACCTTACTAAAAGTTAACACAAACTTTGTTTTGTCGGGCTATAGTAATTATAGCTTGTGATATAGTCTTTACTAAAATCCAGATATGGACTTGGACCGTAAATAAACTCAACAGGAACTCCCCGAATACGTTCTTAATTTCACAAATAAGTATTCAACTAGGTACTACAGAACTCAATAACACACAGGAGAATTATACACACAAGTTTATTCAAAGGCATAGACATATTATCTTCACTTATGGGCTTAATGGTTCATATGGATAATTCAGGTTATAGTTGTAAAGGATCAGCGAATGCTTAGTCATAACTCAGGAAGGTGGTAAACATACACTTAGACATGGTTAACAAATGTATTAATAAAGAAAGAATATATATAGCAAATAGTTGAATAATAAGTTAAATATAAATAAGTCTAATAAGAAAAGATTTAAGTGACAAAGAAGGAAGTTAAATATAAATAAGTCTAATAAGAAAAGATTTAAGTGACAAAGGAATATAGGGCTTTATGTACAACAGAGTGGGTGCACCAGCGTAAGGGTGGCTCAGAACTTTTATATACAGTATATTCCGACCACTTCTGGTGCGGTGGCAACAGCTCAGGCCACCAAGCAGCTATTAACCCCACACGACCAGCAGCCCAGAACACCGGTCCCACGCCCCTCTCCACAACACAAGAAGTCCGACGATGATGGCTCGCGGTGCTGTAGTCCACTGCTGACGTTAGGACGCCTCCCTGTCCGGCCCTTGACAGTGGTAGGGTCCGAATCCTCTCCCGATCTGATTAAGTACCAGGAAACTCCATAACTATCAAACAATAACTTGATACCCCATTTATGTACTTAAAGTTTGAAGCAAGCAACCCACTCTTAGATAGTCAAATTGAACCAATCAAATAAGGTAACTAAGTTAATCACATCAAGATATTGCAACCATCACAAACAAAGTTAATTACATCAAGATAATGCAACTATCACAAACAAAGTTAATCCCCTCAACATTTGTAGGCACCGTACTTCACTCAACTAACCTCCTCGGCGACGTGAATAAGACTGACTTCCCTAGCAAATTCCATACACCACTTTAGCTATGATTACCCGAAGCACTAAGCAATGAGCGAAACTTTAAACATTGAGCAACTACTAACGAAACATTTAATTCACAATACTCTACTGGTTCGAAGCAATGAGCGAAACCTTAAACAATGAGCAGCTACTAACGAAACATTTAATTCACAATACTCTACTGGTTCGAAGCAATGAGCAAAACCTTAAACAATGAGCAGCTACTAACGAAACATTTAATTCACAATACTCTACTGGTTCGAAGCAATGAGCGAAACCTTAAACAATGAGCAGCTACTAACGAAACATTTAATTCACAATACTCTACTGGTTCGAAGCAATGAGCGAAACCTTAAACAATGAGCAGCTACTAACGAAACATTTAATTCACAATACTCTACTGGTTCGAAGCAATGAGCGAAACCTTAAACAATGAGCAGCTACTAACGAAACATTTAATTCACAATACTCTACTGGTTCGAAATAACCATCACGAACTGAAACAATAACGATACACTAACATTTCAAACATATGGGACAACAGTAAACTTGGTAATAGAAAGGAATATGTAAATGCATTACAGATTTACGAAGCACTATTATTCAGCATAGCAAAGGTCTCTAGTTACTTTAACATTATAACCTTAAGAAAGACTAATCCCTTACAATAGTATTACCTTAACCCACTGAACCCCAGCTATTTAATAATAAATGTACAGTCTACGACAGAACTGCTGTCTTGGCCTGAGGCAATGTGTTAGTTCACTCACCTTTTAATAGATGGCACTTTAATCGCTTCTAATAAAACGGGGCGGGGTTAATATAGAGGTTCGAAGGAGGAGGAGTCAAACGTGTGTGTGTGTGTGTGTGTGTGTTCGAGAACGGCACGCAGAATAAGTTTATTTTAACATAACACACAGGCTACATTATAAAATTAGCCCATGCTGGATCACTAATAAGTAACACACATTAGGTGTTGCGTTATTTATGGAATTTAATACACAGACAATCAAGTTTCTATCCTTCGCACTTTCCATTCCCCCCCCCCCCCCCTCCCTTTCACCCCAACTCTCCTTCTTCACCCGCTTCCTCTCCCCTCCCTCCCTCCCACCTCTCTCTCTCTGTCTCTCTTATTCTCTCTCTCTCTCTCTCTCTCTCAAGGACATAAAAGATACCTTCTAAAATACGCAGAATAATACTATGCGATTGTTTTGAATTTACATATACATAATCTATTTTGTATTAATTTCACCACACCACCAAACGCCTCCAATGAAATTAATGAAAGCATGTATGTGATCCACCGGGATTCGAACCTGGGTTATCACACACAGATATTTAGACACCTTAACCATTACACCACCAAGACGGTTAAAGGTTTATGCACACGCCTACGACTTATGAAATAAATAATAAATGTTAGGGATGACAAAAGTAACACATATATATTGATTAGGAATAGGATAACTAGCGAGGCAGCGAACAACACCTGTTACTCGCTGCCTCGCTAGATATCCTATTCCTAATTAAGCTACGATTCCCGAAGAACACGTCTATATTTGTTTATATATATATTAAGTGTAACAATAACACTTAGGATTTACGTTATTTGTGTTGGCTTAAGGAATAAGTTGGATAATACATATACTTGTGACCTCCACAATTTGTAATGTTTGAGGAGACGGCGCTTCAACCTCTCTCCTCTGTCCATCACATTCAAGCACCAACCCACCCACACCAACACTAACACAGGATACAAAACTTTGTTTTTAAATGACAAAAAAAAAAAAGGTCCCACCCCTTTCCCATTCTTAAGTAAGCCATTTTAGATTTACAGAAGAGTGACCATTACTTGCATTACTGCATGTCCACAAAACAGACACACACACACTCACACCCAATAACATAAAACGCACATCACACACATGATCACATACAACGTAATGGATACAAATCACTCACACATGATAACATAAAACGCACACACACACACACACCCACACACACACACACACACACACACACACACACATACACACACACACACACACAAGCACACACACCCACACACACACACTGGTCCAGGCAAACTAGAAAAGGTATTAGCATTATTGAGGAGATGCTGCTGTCTTCAGTGCGTGTCATGGCCATCCTGAGCCTTACGACGTATACAGACTAATAACACACATAACAAAGCCACTATAACAACTTCGTCTCTCTCCAACACCCCTTCTCCCCTCTTTACACTCTTTAGAAAATAGGAAAAGTAGAAAGTAGCTACGAGGTGCCGTTGTGAAGGCTTATCCTTCAATACCTTCACCTGACCTGACCCCATCCGGGGTTTAGCTGGTCCACAAGGGTGTGTGACATGAACCCAATAGAGAATTTGTGGGCCATCATGTCATGGAGTGGAATGTAGTTCAGGTTAGGATTGGAAAGGGCGGGAGGAGTGGGATCGGGGGCAGAGGGGGGGGGGGGGGGGAATCCGTCGCCGCCCTAATATAAGTTGGAAAATGTTTAAATCAGCTCCAACGAGAATACAGGAGGTAGTTGATACAGCTTGTGGGTGGAGATCATATTGATTTCATAAATATATATTGTAAATGTTTACATTTAAGATCCCTTTATATGTATTATATAATGTGTATGTGTTTCCAATGTTCACCGTAACATAATGATGGTGAAATAATACATATTAAATTAAATTCAAGGTAACATACACAGAGCTATAGTATACTTTTAATTATGTTTGGACGATAATTTAAACAATACGAAGTAAAAACTATAAAAGCCTAAACAATTTACAGTATATCAACTTTAAAACAACATAACAAGATTGCTTGGATTATCGTTAATTGTTCAATTTGATGACTTACTTTATAGTAAATCATTACATTGGGTAACGCCGAACTGTTTACTGATAATGGGAAGCCACAGTAATTAAGCTAGTAATTAAGAATATACTGAGAAAACTATAATGCAATAATCATAGCGTGTCATATTACATGTTAAGGTAATATGTAATATGACATGTTAAGGTAGGCGGATGCCCAACCCCGAAAGGGGTTGAAATAGGGAAGCTATCCCCCCGCCAAAGGAGGCTTTCTAGGGCCTTTCCTAGCTGATGCTGAGAGGATTGGGTTCTAGTCATGTGGTGATGGGCTGGTCTATCAGAGTGAGAACTGAGTGATCTCTGCCATACCCATAGCTTACTCTGACTGTTCCTTTTACTTATATATTTTCTAGATCTCAAGTGACGGCGCCTCTTCCGTGGAGGAAGATTGGAAGCCAAAGCGTCACATTTTTCCTTTGCCCCTCAACTTTCTCTTCATAATTGCTGAGGGGCACAGGGCCCTGGGTGGGTCTTTGGTTTCCCGGGCGTTTCCGTACCCTCCTTAGCTCCCAGCCATGGAGTGGCTTCGGTAACCCAGGCTTTATTGTGGTCGGCAGGGAGGGTTTTGTGGGGGCGCTCGGTTATGGCCTTGGCCTTCAACGGGGCCTTGGGGCTGTTCGGCCAGGCAGCTTGGGGAACAACAACAACAACAACAACATGTTAAGGTAGATTATGAATTGGTCAACCACAGTGCTGTGAATAGTGGTATGGAAGAAAACAAAATTTACTCTAATATGAAAATTTGTTTTTATTACAAAAAAAAACACGTTTCGGCTCATCTAAAGTGTTTTCTCTAACTGAGCCGATATTATCTTGTCTTTATAATATATATATTTGGTTATAATTTGGTCAAAGCTAGATTACAATGTGATCCAACTTGTCTTGATGCGTGGATTGTAACATCCCGTTTCAATTACTTATATATTTATACGATTGTTTACACTAACCAGGACGCCAAGGTTGGCAACTTTGAGTGTTTTGCAACGGAGCATACTGTATATATTTATTTTCTATAACACATTGTATAAGGTAAATAATAGAATACGAGTTAATAATTGAGAATCAGTAAAGGTAAAAAGAACAGTATTATTAAAACACCAAAGATTTTTTATGGACAGCTTTGAACACGACGATGAGGAAAATTATATATTCGGTTAGGAGAGAGAAGGGGGAGAGAAAAAGAGAGAAGGGGGGAGATAGGGGAAGGCAGCAGAGAGAAGGGGAGGAGGGGGGAATGGGAAGTTCGAAGGATAGAAACTTGATTGTCTGTATATTAAATTCCATAAATAACGCAACACCTGATGTGTGTTACTTATTTGTGATCCGGCATGGGCTAGTCTAATAATATAGCCTGTGTGTTATGTTAAAATAAAGTTATTCTGAGTGCTGTTCTAGAACACACACACACACACACACACACACGTTTGACTCCTCCTCCTTCCAACCTCTATACTAACCCCGCCCCCTTTTATTAGAAGCGATTAAAGGGCCATCTATTAAAAGATAAGTGAACTAACACATTGCCTCAGGCCATGACAACAAGTTCTGTCGTAGACTGTACACCCCAGGACCAGGGGGTTGTAAAAAAACGTGTTTTTCCAGAAAACACCAGGAATGGGTTATAAATGAAGGAAACCCCACAAAAAACGATCCCCTAGGTCATTAAGGGGTCCTACGGTGTGCCCGAAAGTCGGAATTAACATGGGGAAATGGGTAGAAAAAAACGGGCAAAAACAGGTTTTTGTGCGCTCGCGCTCACGTGCATGCGGTTGGACTTTGAGAGTTTTCAACCATCGGCATTGTTGTGTGGGATACTTACACAGTTCCCATACAAATCTGAGCCCTCTAGGGGCCATAGGACCGGAGTAATTAACCAGGACGCACCTTATGCGTCCCTGGGGTTTAGCGTTACATACATTGCGGACGCAAACCATGCGTCGCTGGGGTTAAGTGGGTTAATAATTATGGGAACTATAAGGTAATAGGTGAATATAGGTTAGCAGAATAGACCAAGGTGAGATCAATGTTAAATCAGTGTTGGTAATCAATAAAACAGGAAATATGCAATTAAATAAACACGTGACCTATAGTATCAACCCTTAATAATAATAATGATACGGGTCGAGTGTCTTACGTGAATGAAACAACAATAAAGACAATTATTAACCCTTGTTTGGCGGATCCCGATTTAATTAGGTTAGAGAACCAAGGCCTAAAGAGCGGGTCCTGACTTAAGTAGCATGCGATGTTGAGCACATAATCGGCTCTAAGAGAGAGTCCGAGCGGTGGGAGGAGCGCGGGCGGGCTCTGACCGTTCAGCGTGGACATAGTCCCGCCTTTGACACCACCACCACCTGTCTCCACCTCCCTGGTCCCACGATACAGGGGAAAAACTGAGGCAATTACTGTATTTTAGGGTTTTTCCCCTTCGTGTTGCAAAATTGTTGCAAGAGAACCCGTGGTCGTACAAGGATGGTTCAGGTGTCATTGGAAAGCTCAATTATCGCCCTTTCACGGATACATAATTGTATTACGCTCTGGCTCTTCTTTATGCATGAAAAAGAGCATGGAATGAAGCTAGTTTAGGGTAAATCTGCCCGCTTGGCAGGTAGTAGCGTTACAAAACTAGCCGCTCGGGAGGTGTTAATACTCTCGATATAAAAGAGAATGAATGATTTGAGAGTACAAACAAATACACAAACCGTGAGCGAGATGTATGAGTGGGGCTCGCGCGCTTGAGCTAGGTAAACGCTCTTCAGGTAAACGCGACCTTTAATCAGCTAGCGTGTCAGGTCATTAACTCTACTGCGGGGTTCTATCTATCTATCTATATGCTCAGGCCCAATCCCCATTTTGGGGGTAGCCGACTCAAGACAGAGCAAGAACAGGGAAAATATAATTCTGGTTTGTGTAAATATGAACTTACTCTCAGAGATATTACAATGAAACTGGGGGCAAGGTATTACTTATTTATTTTCACAATTTAATATGTATGTAGCTCAAATTAGATGATTTATGATTTGAACTGTATATTCACTTCAATTGAACGTATGCAATAATTACGAACTCGGTCGAGGAATTCAAATGTAAAGTTATTAATATAATTCTAACTGAATTAAAGAAAATTATTACTGGCTGGATATAAAGACAGAGTCTAATTAATCAAAGGCGATTAATTAGCAGATATCCTGGCAACGCTTACAATGGTAATAGCGTACAGAATTAATTAACAAAATATTGATTATGTTAAAAGTGACGCACAACACAAAGTTGTACTATGAAAATACTCAGGAGGGTATTAACAAGATACCTGAACGAGTTAACAGAGTCTTACGAAGAATTCACCTTAATAAGTGGTGTATTCGAAATGATGGAAAATCTAGATAAGAGACTATGCAATGCTAGAATTCCTAGACAGTACGAATCAAAATTATCTACATCAATACTCGCATGAACGATAATACTAGTTCATACAATAATCACAACAACGATTAAGTAATCGTATGAGAAATTGGGGAACTTGGAAAGTATATAACTTGGGGAATGATAAACTTCACACGAGAATACTGTGATAAATTGAATATGAAATTGGGCGTAGGTTCTAAGTAATTACTGTGATAAATTAAATATGAAATTGGGCGTAGGTTCTAAGTAATTACTGTGATAAATTAAATATGAAATTGGGCGTAGGTTCTAAGTAATTAATGTGATAAATTAAATATGAAATTGGGCGTAGGTTCTAAGTAATTACTGTGATAAATTAAATATGAAATTGGGCGTAGGTTCTAGGTAATTACTGTGATAAATTAAATATGAAATTGGGCGTAGGTTCTAAGTAATTAATGTGATAAATTAAATATGAAATTGGGCATAGGTTCTAAGTAATTACTGTGATAAATTAAATATGAAATTGGGCGTAGGTTCTAAGTAATTACTGTGATAAATTAAATATGAAATTGGGCGTAGGTTCTAAGTAATTAATGTGATAAATTAAATATGAAATTGGGCGTAGGTTCTAAGTAATTACTGTGATAAATTAAATATGAAATTGGGCGTAGGTTCTAAGTAATTAATGTGATAAATTAAATATGAAATTGGGCGTAGGTTCTAAGTAATTACTGTGATAAATTAAATATGAAATTGGGCATAGGTTCTAAGTAATTAATGTGATAAATTAAATATGAAATTGGGCGTAGGTTCTAAGTAATTACTGTGATAAATTAAATATGAAATTGGGCGTAGGTTCTAAGTAATTAATGTGATAAATTAAATATGAAATTGGGCGTAGGTTCTAAGTAATTACTGTGATAAATTAAATATGAAATTGGGCGTAGGTTCTAAGTAATTAATGTGATAAATTAAATATGAAATTGGGCGTAGGTTCTAAGTAATTACTGTGATAAATTAAATATGAAATTGGGCGTAGGTTCTAAGTAATTAATGTGATAAATTAAATATGAAATTGGGCGTAGGTTCTAAGTAATTACAGTGATAAATTAAATATGAAATTGGGCGTAGGTTCTAAGTAATTAATGTGATAAATTAAATATGAAATTGGGCGTAGGTTCTAAGTAATTACTGTGATAAATTAAATATGAAATTGGGCGTAGGTTCTAAGTAATTAATGTGATAAATTAAATATGAAATTGGGCGTAGGTTCTAAGTAATTAATGTGATAAATTAAATATGAAATTGGGCGTAGGTTCTAAGTAATTACTGTGATAAATTAAATATGAAATTGGGCGTAGGTTCTAAGTAATTACTGTGATAAATTAAATATGAAATTGGGCGTAGGTTCTAAGTAATTACTGTGATAAATTAAATATGAAATTGGGCATAGGTTCTAAGTAATTAATGTGATAAATTAAATATGAAATTAGGCGTAGGTTCTAAGTAATTACTGTGATAAATTAAATATGAAATTGGGCGTAGGTTCTAAGTAATTACTGTGATAAATTAAATATGAAATTGGGCGTAGGTTCTAAGTAATTGGGCGTAGGTTCTAAGTAATTAGTTATGAGTTAAGAAGGGGAATCAAAACACGAAATACACTTCGACCTCAACTTGTAACATACATAACAGAATATATATATTAGGAAAATCTGTAAGTACGTGGTGTGATAAATTAAGGAGCACAAATATATAACGTATGCGTAGGACGTTCTAGAGGATATTTAAACAGAATGAATATAGGATCTTGAACACAGATCTTAGATAAAAATTACTATAAATTTCAGAAGGATTAATATGTATGCAAATACAAGGTCTTGGGCACAGATCTACTTATAATCACACGCTTACACGATTCACATATTTTTACCTATACCTCAACAACAACAATCACAACTCAAGATATGCAGAGACACTTAGGATAAGATTGGAGGGTAGTGAGAGGGCAAGGCTGGTCGACGTAGAGCGTAGGTTCGTAGAGCAGCACTTCAGGAGGGTAGGGTGTCACTCGAGCAGGACTTCAGGTTCCAGACGTCAGAGGGCACCACCGGTTGAGCACTTTCACTGGCAGGGGGGCAGGGCTGGGGCAAGCTTCGTCTGTGGTTAGCTGTCCTGTCCTTTTCAGGCTGAGTACAGTACCGCAGTGGAGGTTTGCATACTTTCCCACTAAATCTTTGAAGTGATATCTGACTTAATTCTTGACTCTCTTTTACACAGTCTCGCGGAAATAGGGGTATTGTGAATTCGTTGTGATGAAGTTGTGAGGGTAAATACTAATAGTAGACATGGCTGGTTAATATATATAGGTGTACTTATATACTAGGTAACATATTCATATCATACAAAGCATTTATTTATCCTATTTTGGGAGAAATCTTACTTATTAGGATTTCATCATTCTCCAGACTCTTAGACTTACTGATGTATTGCTGGCCTATTTGTGCTTCTTGTCTGGAGGTTATTGGATCTACACAGGACCGGCATAACTGGTACTCATGCTCAGGTCCATTTATATCTGTAAGCTACTGGTCGCTGGTGTTCAACTTGCATAAACAATGCTTCATCATATTGCAGATCTGGGGATGGAGGAAATGCTTTACTGTCGTATCTCCTATTCTCTTTCTAATTTTTATAAATGATCTCCTCAACTGTAACTCAATTCCCATCCATTCATATGCAGACGACTCAACCTTACACTACTCCATTAGTTTTTCAGAATGCCCCAGCCAGCAATCCCTCAACGACAAACGTAATGAAGCCATAGAACTCTTAAATTCTGATCTAAATACTATCTCCAATTGGGGCAGAGAAAACCTTGTTACCTTTAATGCTTCCAAAACCCAATTTCTTCATCTATCTACCCGTAAGGAACTCCCAGCGGACTATCCCTTATTCTTCAACAATACAAAAATCAATCCTTCATCTTCTCTCAATATTCTTGGTGTCTCTTTTTCTTCTGCTCTCAGTTGGAAGGACCATATTACCAGTCTTGCTAAGGCAGCCTCCCAGAAGCTGGGTGTGCTCAACCGCCTTAGGGGGTTCTTTTCCCCTGCACAGCTTCTTGCTCTGTACAGGGTCATAGTGCGTCCTTGTATTGAGTATTGTTCACATGAGTGGGGAGGTTCCTCTCACACCACTCTCCTAGACAAAGTTGAAAGGAAGGCCATTCGTATCATTAACTCCTGTCCACTCACCAACTCTCTGCAATCTCTCTCTCTCCGCCGCAATGTTACATATCTCTTGCTATTCTATCGCTACGTCTATAATGATCATTGTTCCTCAGAGCTTTCCCAGTGTATACCACCTCCTTTATGTAGGGCACGTGGTACCTGTCTTGCAACTCAATCCCACCCCTACTCTGTGCAACTCTCCAACCCAAGAGTGAAACGTTACTCTCAAACTTTCTTCTACTCAACAGCTGAGCTCTGGAACTCTCTCCCAGAATCAGTCTTTCCCTCTTCCTATGACTTAAATTGCTTCAAACTCTGTGTGTCCAGGCTTTTTGGCTCGAATGTCCCTTGATTTTGGCCCTGTCACTCTTTCAACTATGGGGGAGGCACTCGCTATAGGCAGGTCTGCCTTTTTCCTCCCTCAATCACATAGAAGAAACAAAAAATTGGTTGGTGTGGTTTGAAAGCAGGACTGTGGTTGGTTGGAACAGTTTCCCATGCTCATAACTGCTGTTTGGCATGAAAGAAAATGAGGGGCTCTGGGTGATTGGGGTGGCTCCTGCATTTTCTTGTCCCTTCGTTGTTTCCTTGTTATGGGTTTGGCTGGTGGACCCAGCTGCAGGCTGGCAATTCTGCAACTGGTTGTTGCATTTGGTGTTAGCAACCCCGTCATTTCAAACTTTTATAGTAATTTGTATCGAGTTCTACATTTACTTGATTAGAAATTAGAAACACATAGAATTAAATGCAAACCGTTTATAGTATGCATGATAATGAATAAATGGGAGAAACTGATTCCAATGATAAACGATACTATTATTAACACTCGCAACACGATTCCAGCCTATCGTGCCTGTAGTCCTTTCATTTTATGGTATAAAAGCCCGATTGTGTAAGTAATTTGAGAATCTAGGAATAAATCGTAGAGGGCACGTTGATGTGTATTGCAATGATGGTGAACATAATATCCTGAATACTGTATGGGATTGGATTTATTTACGGTATTTTTATACTGAAATCACATTAAGTAATGATCGTAGAAAGTAGTACAATGAGAGAGAGAGAGAGAGAGAGAGAGAGAGAGAGAGAGAGAGAGAGAGAGAGAGAGAAAGAGAAAAAAACACTACAGCCGTGATTCGTGTAACCCACGTTGTGTATAGAGACTCATTTTGAGAATACAATTGTACAGGATATTGTATATTTTATAAATTCCTAATAAATTTTAAATGTCGGCCATTGTAAGCGTGTGCAATGATGGTTTAACAATAATTTGCAATACATGAGTGCAATCGTTGCTAATCACTAACTGTCAGCTAGAAAAGGAAGGTGGGGGAATTGGGGATAGTTTGGGGGTGGAAGGTGGGGTTAGACTTGGACCCGACTCCCCCCTTCCACCTGCCCAGGATGGAGTAGGGGAAGGAAGGACCCACCCCTGAGCAACTTTTAGTACGCGTGAGTGTACAGGCTCTCAGCCTATGCCCGAGAGGGTAATAGTTGGAATATAGAAAAAAATAAAAAATAAATTGTGTGTGTGTGTGTGTACACAGAGGGGGGTGTGTGTGTGTCTGTGCATGTGTGTGTGAAGGTGCGTGTGTGTACAGATGTGTGTGTGTGTGTGTGTGTGTGTATGTGTGTATGTGCTTGAAGGTGGACAAGCGGTGGTGTGCTTAAGGGGAGGCAGACCGTTTTTCTCGATCCCCTTCTCCCTAATGTTTAGCCCTACTAGTTTTGAGATTATAAGACGTTCGGCTCATTAGTTTGGCAATTTTAACACCTTTCGCCCAATTTCGTTGTCAATTTTAAGACCTTTCGTGCCATTTAGATGTCGATTTTTTACTGGCGAACGATAGCGAGCCTGCAACCAGGGACCTTTCTAGAATTAATGAATGGGGACAAGAGAATCTAGTTTCCTTTAATGCACAGAAAACCAAGTACATTCAATTTTCTAACCGACAGAATCTCACTGACTCCCATATATTTTTTAATGATGTAAATATTCCCACTTCCCCTAGTATTGACATTCTCGGTGTAACATTAACTACTAACTTGAGCTGGACACATTATGTTAGAAGCATTGCTAAGAATGCCTCTAAAAAACTGGGACTCCTGTACAGAGTTCGAGAATTCTTCACTGACGAGCAGTTGGCCGTAATATATAAAAGTCATGTGCGCTCTCAGATGGATTACTGTTCACCTCTGTGGGGTGGAAGTGGAGTGGTTGCATTGAGGCAGTTGGACAAAATTCAAAATAAAGCTATTAGATTAATCAATAACCCTGCAATCACACAGGACCTTCCTACATTAGCCATACGAAGAAACGTTGCATCCCTTGCATTATTCTACAGATATTTTCACAGCAATTGTTCCGAGGAACTTGCTTCAATTGTGCCGCCTCTCCACATCTTTCCCCGTAGAACTAGGGCAGCTGAGAGCGCCCATGAATTTACACTTTCTCCTCCACAATGCAGAACTTCTGCTTATCAGAATTCATTTATCCCCAGAGCTACTACTCTTTGGAATTCACTTCCCTCGAATTGCTTTCCACAAACTTACAATCAACAAATGTTTAAATCCAGTTGTTACAAACATTTTATGAATGGAGGATGCCTTTAGGCACATGGACCTTTTTGTTTCATCTGTGTTTTTCCTTCCTCCGTTCATTGTCTCTTAAAAAAAAAAAAAAAAAAAAAAATTATAAGAGGAACTGGCCTTTGGCCGGGACATTTTTCTACAGCAAAATGTACATATTTATCTTGAAAAGGGGTCTAGGGGGTGTTTTTCTAAGCTTGATGGAGGTCTAGGGAGGAAATTGAACACATATATGAATAAATTAATTAATAGACCAAACAAACGGTCTGCCTCCCCTTAATGGTACAAAATTTACTAAATATGTAGATTTGCAGGTACTTCAGGTTTGGGGCGACAGTTTAAGTGTAGACACCTCTTTAAAATACGTTGGAATTGAGTGTTCTAGGTTAGGTTAGGTAAGTTAGGCTAGGTTGAAAGGAAGGCCTTTCGTATCATTAACTCCCGTCCACTCACCAACTCTCTGCAATCTCTCTCTCTCCGCCGCAATGTTGCATCTCTCTCACTATTCTATCGCTACTATAATAATCAGTGTTCTTCAGAGCTATCCCAGTGCATACCACCTCCTTTACGTAGGGCACGTGGTACCCATCTTGCAACTCAATCCCACCCCTACTCTGTGCAACTCTCCAACCCAAGAGTGAAACGTTACTCTCAAAATTTCTTCTACTCAACAGCTGAGCTCTGGAACTCTCTCCCAGAATCAGTTTTTCCCGCTTCCTATGACTTAAATTGCTTCAAACTCCGTGTGTCCAGGTATTTTGGCTCGAACGTCCCTTGATTTTGGCCCTGTCACTCTTTCAACTATGGGGGAGGCACTCGCTATAGGCAGTTATGCCTTTTTCCTCCCTCAATCACATAGAAAAAAAAAAAGAAAAAAAGTTAGGTAGGTTAGGTTAGTTTAAGGTTTATCTAGATAGTTTTATTTAGGTTTAAAAATCGAAAAATGTACTCGTAAGCATGCATAATTAACGTGTGTACTGATAAACACACCACCGCTTGGGTGTCTGTGTGTGTTTAGAGGTGTGTATGTGTGTGTGTGTGTGTGTTTGTGTGTGTGTGTGTGTGTGTGTGCAGAGAGGGTGTGAGGTCAGGATCATTAATCAAGTCAGAGAGTGGGAAGGTTCGTGCCACTCCCAGCAATGGTGTCACGTGGGCTGGCTGGCTCTTTTCTCTCTCTCTCTCTCTTTCATACCTTCGTTTACTCTTTTCATAGCTTAATCACCATTATTATCACCACTTCTGTCTTGCTCTATATCTATATTTTCCCATCTATCTATTAACCCGGGAACGGCGAGGAGACTCTTAAGAGGTTTTAATGGGCGAAGGCGATGGGACTCTTAAGATCCAAGGCCTAAAAAAAAACTGGTAAAAGACCCCAGTGGCACTCAAAACAAAGGAATATGTGATTAAATGAGATAATTCCCCTCCATACCTTATATCACTCCTCCACATGTGTCAAACTCCCCGCCCCTGCAATTATCACCTATTTTTCCTCTTATTCCTTTGTTTATTGGTTTATTTACCCCGCCAATATCTCCCACCCGGTTTCAAGGTCACCTGGGACGCATATAGAGAGTGTGGCAAGAGAAAAACAGCAAGAGAGAGAGAACAGTCTGGCTTCAGGCCTCAAAGAGGGAGGGTGTATGTCTCGTGCACCTCTCACCTCGATCATGACTAGAGGGTCGGCAATAATTCGTCTTTTTCACACCCCAAATACTATTCCCACTTGTTTTATTGCTGTTACATGTTAATATCTTCATATTAAACGTAAAATAGGCGCATATAAATAAGTAATAACAATATTTATTGGATAAGGGCGATTTTAGGCGGGAATGAACCAAAATATGCTCGCTTAGCGGGCACTTTTAAAAACCAATGGTGCGACTTTACTGGGTTAATCTATCTATCTAATTATACTGTACATAAAAGCTCAATTATTTGGTGTATGTAAGAGCGTGTATGTGTGTTTGTGTGTGCTTGAGTGTATATTTCTAGCTCTCCTTCTCAATTCATTATAGTTGTATATGTTATACCCACTCTAGCAGACAGTAATAACAGAATGTTGTAGTAATAAACTTCATAAATATTTATATGTAATGACTGACTCCACTTTCCACACTATTCTTATAAAAATTAGATTAATTTATAAGAGTAAGGTTTGGGCTGCCGTAAAACAAATTTACAGATTAAAAGTGTTTACTAATTCAGCAACAACCAGCACATTCCAAAACAAATAAATGTATAAATAAATAGATAGATAAATAAATACATATGTAAATGGAATTATAATATTAAACTTCCAACAAATTAAATCCTTTGACTGAACATATTAATTTAATATGTTTTTTTTTTTTAGGCGTGTGAATAGATCCACTCTGATTGGATTGTACTGTATGATAATATCCGTTTATTATTATATAACATAAATAATTTTTTGAATGCCAATTTATGTCCAACATTCTCCCTCATGCAATTCTTAGGGGTGATAGACGAACATTAAAATTCATGAACCCAATGACTGCACAGTTAAACCTATTATGCTTTTCAGTGCATAATCACTATATAAGCACTTTTCTTTGCAATAAATAGTAGTTCATATTGATTATTTGAAGTTTGACATTGTCCTTCTAAATATTTACCAAAAGTAGGCATAATATGGTAAAGCCAGTATTGGTGGTCGTGGTGGGGGGCGGACATGGGAGCTCCCTTGACTGCACACATGAAAGTTTAATGTAGAGAGATGGGTTGAGGCGAGATGTACCCAGTAGTAGGTTATTTTATACCTAGATGTTTGTATGTTTCTTTATTGGTATAAGCCTTATCATGATTTTCATGATCATATTTATTATTATTATTATTATTATTATTTAAAATACCCAAGTTAAGGATAACCACCATGCCAGTCCGAAAAGAAAAGCGGAGAGGATTAGCTGAAGGGGAAACTACAACAGTGGAAACAAAGAACCAGAGAATGGAGCAAACACAACAAGGAAAACAAAGAGGAACAAACGAAGGAGAAACTAAAATAGAAGGAACAAAGAACCAGGGATTGCAACCAGTCAACACACACCGAACAAACAAGGAAGAAACCAAAAACAAGAAAAGGAAGCCACAACAGGAGAAGGAAAACTCACCACCACATAAGAAATCAACCACAATATAAAATCTCCACAAGACAAACAAAACCAAGACAATATCACTACAAAATGGCCGCCCCAAATCCGAATGCGCTCCACTACGCCAGAATGCCGGGACGCCAGAATTGCCACCATTAATCCCCCTCTACCACCCACACCAGGAATGACGATCAAGATCACGTTTGACAATACAGAAGCTCAGAAGAAAAAGATCATATATAGTCAAACAGAACAAGACCAACATAGACAAATATCCATTGGACAGTTGCGCCGCTCTTCCGTGCAGAGGACTCACCACCAGCCCGCAAAATTTTAAGGGGTCTACTTAATCCCCCTCTGAATACGCCCCTTTACTTATGACCTTCTGACCTCCACACACCTACCCTGGGACATAGCAGCAAAAGTCGTCACTATCCCGACAAGAACCAAGGTAAAGCAAGCAATTCTAGGGCTTGAATAAACTTACATGTAAGAGTTTGAGTCCTAGGATTAAACCTCCCATTCACGAAGTGATTGAAAACATGGTGGATATCCTTTAAGATCTGAGGAGTTCTTTTCCCTACTAGGTGAACTAATATTTTCACATGCCATGATATAGTGCTCAATATTAGGATCTCTATTAGGCTGCACCTTTGGTATTAGAAGCATCACCGCAGGACATGTCCCCACCTTACTTCTTTTGCCAAAACTGCACTCTCAAACTATTAAAGTATTTCTTGCCATGGTAACCACAAAAGTGGTTACTAGTGGTTTCCGGCTTTGTGAGATACCGTCTGGATAACAGCACTCAGCAGATAGAAGTCCATACTGTATCTGTCCAACACCATGGTCAAGGACATATGCAGTAAAAAGGCTTAGCCACCGAACTTGGGTTCTTTGAACACTTATAACGGTCAGTGGCAGATCAAGTGAAATTAGTAAATTCATGATCTAAATAAATAAATAAATAAATAATCGGTTTATTTCAAGCCGGCAGCCAATGGGGCTGAAAATACACAGACTTAACCTAGATCTTATCCTAAGGGATCAACAGACTGATCCTTGGCTGCTAACGAGAGCGCCTACATACCCCCGAGGGAGTAGGACGTGGGCAGGAGACTTTGTGGGCCCCCTGAGGCGGTCCGTCCAGACCTTGCCTTCATGGCCAGGGAAAGTTTTTGAGAGAACTTCCCCTGCCGGCGCGTGGGATCGAACCCCCGACACCAAAGCTAGCGCTCCCAATACACTGTACTAAGCGCGCTCGGCCACCGTGACCGTCTTACTATCTCCTCGCGTTATCCCGATACCTTGTCGCTGTGTCATGACACTAGAGACGCTGTATTAACCCTTTGGCTGCGGCTATGTTTGGGCTATTTAGGGCATATTCAGGCACTCCTGAATGATAAATCAAGCATCTGCATTAAATGAAGTGTATTCTGCCGAAAACTAGACGAAAATAGCTTCAAAATGACACCAGAGCGGACCCTGTACGTGGTCTGGTTCACCCGCAGTGGTCCCAGTGAAACGCGGGAACCCCGCTATTATGTAACACTCGCTCGCTTGGCTACACTGGTGAGAGAGACAGAGAGAGACCCGCGCGAGACACAGCCTAGCTCAGTGAGCCGCTCGGTGCTCTGAGGGTCGGAGGTAGGCCCCTCACGCTCCCGCCCACTGTCACTCGATTTTTACGTTTTTTACAGGCTTTCAAAGCCTGGAAATTGCTGTAACTTGCCAAAACATTCCCGAACGTCACCCGCAGCGAAAGGGTTAAAGACCCTAAGTCAAGAGTACCGAAACAGAACTTCATCACCGATTAGTATAAAGATCAGGATAGACAAGCAGTAGTAACCCGGGACATGTCTTCGTTCATTCTCGCATTAGTCCGATGGTATACACCCTATGTCATGACATCAAGGAACTACCATTCAAGACCCAAACCCAACTAATTCATCTGTATCCCTATCCAACCCATCCACACGGCAGAACCAATTAAGCGGCTTGACGGAAAGTAGACAAAAGGACTTGGCAATTCTCATCTCTACCCCTACTGTACCAGCAGCTCCAGAGTGCTACAGTTAATATCTTTAACTTCTACACCAGTGCGACCCCGGTGTAATACTTAGGTATAATAGAGTAACTTAAATAACTCTATTTTCCTACACCAGTGCGACCAGGCGTATCGTATTTATTTATGTGAAGACGATAGAAGTGATAACCAAAATAATATACTAATAAACTTGAGTGTATCTCTTCAATTAATAAGAGATAGAGAAAGAAGTAGAAGGTTAAAGGAAAAAATAATAATCTTGAACCAGTGCCTCAAGGTGTATATTATTATCTGATTTAAGAGAACGAGTGTCAAGTGTATTCCTAGTTCCCTCATGGATTTTCACCCGTGCTAGGCCAATTTATATATATATCCAGTGTACTAGTGTAGCATGTATAATGGTGCAAAGGCGGCAGTACGTGTGGAGAGTGAGCAGAGCGAGTTCTTTGACCTGAATGTTGGTTTGAAACAGGGGTGTGTGATGTCCCCGTGGTTGTTTACTGTATATATGGATGGAGTCATGAAATAAATACTATCAAGAGCAGTGGATGTTGGTGTATCTCTGAAAAGGGAGGGAATTGAGTGGAAGCTACCTATACTGCTGTTTGCGGATGATACAGTTCTGATGAGTGATAATGAATGGGAGTTGCAGGGTCTGGTAAATGAGTTTGGAACAGTGTGCGTAAAACGGAATTTGAAGGTAAATGCGGGGAAGAGCAAGGTTATGGTCTTCGAAGGGGTGAAGTCACAGAATGTGAGGTGAAGCTGAACGGTCAGGCTATGGAGATCGTCAACTCTTTTAAGTATCTGGGCAGTGTGTTGAGTAAAGATGGGACTATGGATGAAGAAGTGCGGGAGAGGGTACAACAGGGGATGAGGGTTGTAGGAATGCTAAAAGCTGTACCAAGAAATAGGGTGGTCAGTATGGAAGTGAAGAAGTCCTTGCATGACAGTGTGGTAATCCCGACACTGACTTACGGAAGCGAAGCATGGACGTTGGTTGAGAGACTCAGACCAAGAGTGAGAGCAGTGGAAATGAATTACTTAAGGAGTGCGTGCGGAGTTACATGGAGGGATAGACAGACTAATGAGGAAGTAAGAAGGAGGTGTGGTGTGGAGGTAGATGTGCTGGAAAGTGTGAAAAGGAACAACTTGAGATGGTTCGGCCATATGGAACGTATGGAAAGCGAGAGAATGACTAAGAGGGTGTACGAGAGCGAGGTGGAGGGACAGAGAGGGAGAGGTAGACCGAATGAGAGGTGGAAGGATGGAGTGAGGAAGTACATGAATGAAGGCGGTGCTGGTTGGGGGGAGGGGCGTCGACTGACTGGGGACAGAGGTGCATGGGGGCAGTTCGTTCGTGGCCACCCCTTCAGGGATCACGGCGTCAGGCAATAGATAGATAGATAGACTAGTGTATTCAAGTATTTTCGTTCTACGTATTAAGCTAGTAATTAAAGTTGTTCTATAGATGTACTCAGTGTTATATGTTACCCTTTACTACTTTTGTACATGTGTTGTATGATTTTAACTTCTCCAGTCGAGCAGAACCTACCAAACACCAATTCAAACCCGGTAAAAAACCTGGCATAACATTATTATTATTATTTTTATTATTATTATATTGATAATACTATTTTTATTATTATTGTTGATGTAGGGACTATTTTGAAGTATATGTAAATAATTATAGTTATTTTGTTCTATCCCATCATTTGACATACACACTGTACAAGAATCATAAGAGTGTGCGTGCTTGGGTCGTGTGTGTGTGTGTGTGTGTGTGCGTTTGCGTGTGTGTGTAAGTGTGTGGGTCTTGCCTGAGGACATGAATGTTTAATGTTTGGAGCCGACGTGGAAAAAGACATACTATATATACGATGTAGCTATCCTCGTATTACTTTTGGGGTACCAGAACTGCACAACATTTGCATGTATAAAAAAACGTTGAAAAGTGATCGTTTTCTATGTAAAAGAAAAACAATGACACAACGCAAGATTTCCATTAGCTAGTGACTATTTTTATTTAAACTGTGATATAATTTAGTTTCAATGTACTTGGGAATCAAAATGCCTTGACACACGCAACTCGGGTTAGATATTTCATTTGAATTTTCGTCCAGCCAAGCACGAGAGATATACTTGATATTAATGACTCTCGTGTTTGGTTGGGCGAGAATTAAAATGAAATCTTTATAACCCGAGTTGCGTGGGGAATCTTGTAAAAATCCCTGTATTGTATCCTGAAATATGGATCCTGCGACTTGTGCATGAATTGAAATACATTCTCCAAGTAAGATTTTCCTTCACCTAAACATAAATAGGAAAATGTAAAGATTCCTTTATCACACCGTGGTGTAGTAGATTTAAAGCTTGGACAATCGTTCTGAATGCCGGAGGTATTAGTCCGGCTAGGAGTATATACTCTATATATATATATATACTGTATATATATATATATATATATATATATATATATATTATATATATATATATATATATATATATATATATATATACAGTATATATATATATATATATATATATATATATATATATATACTGTATATACTGCTAAATATATCGGCAGTAGTGATAATGGTTCATAAGTGTTGTTCTCGTGTAACATGATGTGCGGCGGGGGGGTTGTAAGGAAAGGATTAACCTGCCCAGAAAGGATTAACCTGCCCAAAGCCAAGTATGATAATTAACTAAGAGTGTTTTTGTGAAGAGGGTGGCAAATCACGCCATGCACTAGATTACAGTCAGGTCGAGAAGGTGTGGAGGGAGGGGGGGGGGGGGGGTCAGAAAAAAGCTGTTAGTCGATCACGCGAGGAACAGACACTTGTGGTTACTGCATACTGACACGCACACACGCACGTATACAGAAACCTGAGAACGTACATAGGCGCACACACACACACACACATGGGCATGCACACAGGCATAGTTGCACGCATATACACAGGGACGCACATACGCAAGTACACAGACACATGGGCACGCACTTATACGCACACAGGTATAGAAGCATGCATATGTTACGGCCTTTTTGAAAAAGTGGCCTTTTTGCGAAATGACCGGGAGCTTTGCAAAATGACCAAAAACCTAGCCTTTTTGTAAAATGACACTTAATGTCTGGCCCATTTGGAAAATGTCCAGCATATTGGCCTTTTTGTAAAATTACCTGTGCCCTTTTGCAAAATGACACCAAACGTCTAACATAACCTAACCTAACCTAACCTAACCTAACCTAACCTAACCTAACCTAAAATGTTAAAAAATAATATTGTTTCGATTAGGCCTACCCAATTTTTACAAATATATATGTGTACAGTTATTTAGAACTTTACAACAGGGCAATATGCTGTTTTTTTGTAAATTGGCCAGACGTTTGGTGTCATTTTGCAAAAAGGCACAGGTAATTTTACAAAAAGGCCAATATGCTGGACATTTTGCAAATGGGCCCGACATTAAGTGTCATTTTACAAAAAGGCTAGGTTTTTGGTCATTTTGCAAAGCTCCCGGTCATTTCGCAAAAAGGCCACTTTTTCAAAAAGACCGTAAGACATACACACAGGCACGCACACACACACACACGTATACACACAAAAGCACACACATACACACACAGAGACATAGCAACACGCATACACACAGGCACGCATACACACGCGTATAGACACTAACACATCCACATACACGCACACAGGTATAGAAGCAAGCATACACACAGGCACGCACTTACACACACGTATAGACACGTATGGGGAGGTGTGGTGGAGTGGTCTTGCCACTGGACTGGTAATCCAATGGACCCAGGTTCGAATCCCGATATGTCAATGAGAAGATATTATCAACTCTGCGAAACAGAGTGGAATCGCGCACACAGATCCCGCCCGTATACTGTGCACCACCAGTCAGCTTGTCTGTCGTCGTCGTCGTTCGTTTGTCTGTTAGGAAAGTCGTAAATAGTTTGATGGATTATCACCATGTTGTCAATGCGATAGTCAATCAAAAGTAAATTTTCAATTTAACTTAAAGGTTAAGGTTAAAGGTCAAGGTTAAACATTTGGTCAATATTTCATATTTTTAAGTTTTTACTAAAATTTCTTAATTTTCACCATACAAGCTACTGATAACTTTGATATCTTATTGACCAAATTTCAGATAGATATTATAAAGGGTAAGGTCAAAGGTCAAAGGTAAAACTAATATTTTTACCAGTATTTCTTATACTAAATGTTATATTTTCACTATGCTTACCATGTATATTCGGAATACCTAGGACAAGGTCATAAAAGAAACTATACAATTCTATATGAAAGGTCAAAGTCACAGGTCAAGGTAAAAAAAAGGTGAATATGCTAATTTCTTTACTTTTCATGCAAACTTCACCAAATTTGGAGAGATAGTTGCACTTTAAATGAAAATAAAATATTTAATTTTGAGACACATATCATAAAGGTCAAGATAAAGGTCAAAGGTCAAGGTTAACTATGTTATTAATATATATGAAACTAACTAATGGGTTTTAATGACATTTTGCATGCTTATTTGATTTTCCTGGCCAACGTCAATGCAAACAAAACATTTACCCTTTCATAAAGGTCAAGGTCAAAGGTCAATTTTTATTATTAATTAAAAAAATAGTTGCGTTTTATTTAAATACCATATACAGTATATCAAGTTTCATATAAATATTGTAATAGATAAGGTCAAAGGTCAAAACAAGAATGTTCGTCATTTTCCCTAAACTCCTCATAGAATGTGTAATGCATTGTCACCAAATTGTGCAGGAAATTCAGTTGGTCAATGCGACGGTCATCCAAATATGTGTTTTCTTTTTAGTCAAAGGTTAAAGATCAAGGTCACAGTATATGGTCACTATTTGTAATCTATAAGATAATATATGAATTGCATCATATTAATAATGCTAGTTAATATTAACATTGGTGTTAAGCTAACTAATTTCTCAGTAAGAATTTCTAAGTTTGAGGGTCAAGGTCAAAGGTCAAAATCAGATTTTTACTAATATTTCATATTAACTGTGAGATTCTCACTAGGCATATTATTCGTAATACCTAGGCCAAGGTCATACAAAAATAAACATAATTCCATTTGATAGGGCAAGGTCACAGGTCAAGGTCAAATATAAGATCAATATGTGCATTTCTTTACTATTAATGCAAACTTCACAAAGTTTGTTGAGACAGTTGTGCTTTAAATGAAAATTTGAATGTAAAATTTTCAGACATCATAAAGGTCAAGATGAAGGTCAAAGGTCAAGGTCAACTATTCCTTTAATACCTCTTAAACTAACTGATTATCTTTGTATTAAATTTGGCACGCTTATTGAATTTTCCAGGGTTAGGCTTCATCAATGTAAACTAAAAATGGAATCATACATAAAGGTCGAGGTCAAAAGTCAACCTTCATTATAAAAAATACTCATATTTCCATAAGCCTACTGTTAGTTGCATTTTACTTAGATGAAATATATATCAATTCCATATAAATATTCTAATATTTAAGATCAAAGGTTAAGGTCAAAGATAAAAAGAAGAATGTTAACCCCCTCAGACTGGAATAGTTAACTTACTGACGAGGAGGCGGACCCCCCGGTATTTTCCCCACAACAGTCAAAATCACACTGAGGGACCTTTAGGAGTCGGAGATATTTGGGGTTGCCATATATCGACAGATTCTGATCTAATTTACCTAACTTACTGAGCTCAAAATGACGCACCAGCGTCATATAACTTATTATAGAGATATTAAGATAGGATCATATGACGCGATCGCGTCATATGAGTATTTGGGCGGAACCGCCATATGACGCGATCGCGTCATATGAGTCGGAAGGGGTTAATAATTTTCCCTAAACTTTTCTTAGACTGTTTAACCCTTTCTGTACTGGAAGCTTTTTTTTATCATATTCTAGCAATAATTATATGATTTTGTGGAGCTTAAGAAGGATCTGTGGTAGAAAAAGGGTTTAGCTAGTTGAAACCCTGCTAATTTCCTGGAGGCCCTTCGTAAACGGAATAAAATTGTCTATCAGTATCCAGTATAATATGAAAAGGACATAACTGGTACTAAACAGGATAATGTATCGTCACAAAATGTTGTAGGCGTTTATATATATATATATATATATATATATATATATATATATATATGCAGTATATACATAGTGTGGTGGAGTGGTCTTGCCACTGGACTGGTAATCCAATGGACCCGGATTCGAACCCCGATATGTCATATTATTGGGATGGAATTTGTGCTGTACCTAGTAACACTGCATTATGACAAAGCCCACCGAAACGCCAAATATATACCCTCATTGTTCCCTGATTAAATAGCACTATATTGTATCGGGGATTATATTGTTTAGATACCTTTTTGCCTCTTACCTTGATTTTCCTTGTAATGCTTGTAGTCCAGGTTAACACTGTAAAAACATGTTGAAAGGTAAATCATAGAGGTAACTGATTTGAAGCAAAGATACTGGTGGCTTTTCTAATTTATTTAACACAAAATAATTATAGAACTATGCGGTTTGTAAATAGTTATAAGGTCTGTGTAGATACTGTATTGGCCAGCAGGGAAGTATCTACCTAATTAAAAGCAGTAAGCTGGCTAACAACTAGATTGAGCTATTATTCCTGTAATCTGTAATTCCTTCCTGTAAAGAATAGATGAATTAAGAATAGCGAAAATAGGTAAACGGTACACACACTAATTGCACAGTATCGCACTGTCACTGTAATGTCACTGTATTAATTACCACGGCCGCTTGAAGGGGTAACCTTCCTAATGGGTGGCTGTTCTGCTACTGGTCCAAGACTGGGGGCTCGAGCGTGCCGGCTTCATACCAGTGTGGAGTCATACGATATTAGTTGCTAGCAATCATCTTGGTGTTGCTGCAATTCTCTAAAGGGAGCGTGAGAACCCCTGCTTAGCTTGCAAGAATTGTACCAAGGCCTTTATAGGTGGGGTGATCTTCTATAGGGGAGGTCATGCCCAATTAGAATGTACAGTAGTATACTTAAGTAAGTGAATAATTGTTATAAGGGTGTGAGTTATACAAGTGATTATATGAGTTACCCTAGAGTGTACAGTCGCTCAAAATGCGCTGTTACACCGCTCGGCCACGTAAAGTGAGGCCCACCGAACATACATATTATCCCTATCATCCCTATGACTTACATAACCCTATTCCCAGTGTATAGCAATGCCAAAGAAGGTATGAAAGGGTAAGGACTAACTTACACAGTCGCTTCGGCAGTTGCCAGCTTAGCCTTACGTCTACGAGTCAGGCAATCAACCCTAAAAGATAGGCGAAGTAAGAGGCCTACAAGGATTAGAATTATTACTGAGAGAGCCAAGGTAGGGGTTAGTACTGTAGGATAGAGAACGTCTGGGCTGATGGACATGGGGAGAGATGAAGCAATGAGATTAGTAAATTCAGAAGAATTCAATGCATTTAAAATTTTAATGCTACGTGACTTGATGATTAGGTCTGAGGAGTTGCCTGTGATAGAAATGTTAAGAGGGATGAACTCAGAAGAGAGGTTAGTAATCAGGGCTTGGTGCTGATGAGAAGGCAGAGTATGAATGAGTGAACTCCTTACTTCACAGTGATCAGGGGCCTGATACATCCCTTGTGCATGAAATACATTTCTAGAATCTTGACAAATGAGTGACACCTGGGTCTGGTTAGGGAAGTAAAAGAACTGAATATCTAGCAAGTGTTTATGAAACACGGGGAGCTCAGGAGCTGGGGCGTACGTACAGTCTTTCATAGCTCCAGTGTCAGTCACAGTGGCTTGAGTCAAAGTAAGTTCGCATGCAGTTTTGTCCGGGGACGTAAAGGAAAACACATACGCTGGACACACATATAGATGAAGATACGAGGACCGACATAAGTTAAGTGCGTCATTGTCAGTTACAGTCACAAGTTGAAGGTCGTCGGAGACGAGCATCATGTCTGCTGTGTCAGTCACGGTTAGTAATCTTCCGTCTAAGAGAAACGGGAACGGAATAATCCTCCAAGCATTGAACATATGTGAGGACTTGAACGGAATGTGGACTAAAATGGATGAGTGCGTAAGAACTGCTTCCAGTAGAGGGTAGTAAAACTCGCATTCACCTGCATCAAATAGCGGCATCAGGGAATACTGATCTTTCGCTATGTCAATTGCCGTACTGAGATGTTCTACAGGCACTAGGTCACTGGTGACTCGGCTTAGGGCAGCATCAACGAGATTTGCTAGAACCCTCTTCGTACCCTGAAATAAATCGCTAACATCATCCTCAGTAGCTTGCAAGATCTCTGACAAGTAAATTACTTTATCTGTGGAATGTCCATTAGAAACTAGCGAATTAACAACTTGTGTCAAGTTATTAATAGTCGTAATTACTGAGTTAACTGTCGTGAAGACATCTGTCATTGCTATTGAGTCGTACTTCAAGACTCTATTCATGGCTCTTGCTGCTGTCTCCAGTACACTAAGTCTCTTTCCCAGCTTTTCAACATCAGAAGCTTGGGCTGTTCCAAAGAGCTCATGGGAGATCAAGCCAACAAAATTGAAAAGTCCTCTCTTTGTATGCCGTGAGTGAGCGTGTTTGGCTACCTGGATAGGGTCTTCAGGCAGGACCAATTGGATCTTCCGTAAGTTACGATTCATACGAGCTACACGTGAGCGTTGGAGTATAACTGTAAGTTGTAAGTCACGGGGCAGTGTCTGATTAGTCAGTAGGAAGGTAAATGTAGAGTGTAATTTGTCTAGGCGACGTTGGAGCGTCTCAACACTACGGGGAATGTCAAAGAGGTCTCCGAAATTATACTGAACTGCTACTACATCTTCCGCAATTAGCACTCTCCCTACTTGGGCGACAAGGGCGCCGGGCTTCAGCAACGAAGGTGATGCTGCATCAGCCACTATTAGTGTTCCAAGTAGTAGAAGTGTTTTCACTAACCAGTTCATCTTTCTCTGACGAAAGGAGAATATTCTATTAGAAATGTGTACTAATTGAATACTTCACTCGCCCAGTAGGATGTACTTGGGTGAGCGGCCTGCTCTGTTAGAAGTGTGACGTTAACAGAACGGTGAGTTGGTTTGGTTTTAGTCTTTTCTACACACCTGGGTGTGTGGCTTGTTTCATTAGATATGCTATCTCAATAGAACAATGATCCACTCTGCTAGCAGAACGGAGCTTCCGCTTATACTCATTGACGTTCGCGGAGTCAGTCGACAGGGGTGCAGTGGGTTGCACCGTCGAAGGTGAGGGAATAGGTGTGAGTGCTCCATCTGCTGGGAGTTCAGGACTCACACGTTTCAACCTATCACCATGGATTACTTCTACCTTGTTAGTGGTAGGGTCTCGAACCTCAAACTTGTTACCGGATGTTGTGTCCGTAACGACATAGGGTCCACTATACTTCGGCGAGAGCTTAGACATTCTCGTCGGATCTAGGCACATAACTTTGTCACCTACGTCAAGGACAGTTTGCTGTGCTCTTTTGTGCTGTTTCCTTATCATTTCTGCACGGGATGCCTGTAAATGATCTCGGACTTGGTGGTGGATCTTGCTAAAGACCTGGAGTTGTCTCTTAGCATAGTCCCCTAGATTGTAGACTGGTGTGCTAGGCTTGGAGAGTAGTTCATATGGCAGAATCTTGTCCTGTCCATAGACTATGTAGTGTGGCGTCTTACCTGTAGAGGAGTTTACAGAGCCGTTTACACAAGCTGCTACCTGTGGAAGCCAGTCTTCCCACGCTTCCTGGAGCAGGTTTGTTACATGGCGTAGGACTTCTAGGAGGGTCCTGTTCATGCGTTTAACCAACCCCTTTGAGGCTGGGTGGTATGCTGCAATGTACGATTGCTTGATATTGTAGATATCACAGATACTTGCAATCACCTGGTTCTTGAATTCCAACCCGTTGTCTGAGAGGAGAGTCTTAGGGCAGGAGAACGGACAGATGAGATGCGTTACTAGTGCATGAGCAACTTCATCCGCTGTTTTAGTTTTAAGCGGGGCTAGAACTACGAATCTTGAGAAGAAATCAACACATACTAGAAGATACTGTGAATCCTGGTGACTCCGCGGCAACTTCAGCAAATCCACTGATACAGTGTCGAATGGAAGTGAAGGCGTTGGATACTCCAAGATTGGTGCGGGACCATCACAGGTTCCCTTGTGCTGGGCACAGGAGAGACATCTTGCTATGTGTTGTTCAATATCCTTTCTCATCGTTTTCCAGTAGTACTTCTTTCTGGTAGCGTCAAGTGTTCTGTCCCGTCCTGGGTGACCAGCTTGGGGAGCATCATGTTGCTGTTGAAGTACTGCTTCAGTGAGAGTATCTGGAATCACTACACGGGGTCGTGTGTCAATGGCTTTGGGAATAACTCTAACCAAAAGTCCGTCCTGCAATTTGAATTGCGTGAGGGGGACCGGTAGTGCTGGGAGAGTTGTAGCATCACCTGATTCCAGATAATAGATGACTGTGGACCACAGAGGATCCTTGCGTTGCTCTTCTTGCACCTGGGCGTGTGTTAGCGTCGGTAGCTGGATCACTGGGGCCACTTGCACATTTCGGGAGAGTGCGTCCGCCGCCACGTTAGCCAGAACTTTGATATGATACAGAGTCGGATCAAACTGTAATACCGTTTCGTACCACCGCGCTAGTCTGCCAGTGAGATTCTTACCACCCTTGAATATCTTCGTGACCGCCTCATTGTCGGTGTAGAGATCGATCGGATAGCTGAGGATGATATCTCGGAAATGCTTCAGGGCCCAAGCTACTGCAAGGGTTTCCCATTCCGTAGAGTGATACCTAGTCTCGGCATCATTCAACACTCTACTTGCGTAACCAATGACTCGCATTTTGCCTCGTTCATCTGGCTGCATCAGTACAGCTCCAAGACCTTTGAGGGATGCATCGGTGCAAAGTGTGAATGGTTGATCATAGTCAGGGAAAACTAAGACAGGTGTAGAGGTGAGAGCCTGCTTAAGGCTAATGAAGGCTTCCTCTTGCTCTGGGCCCCATTCGAACGGTGCTTCCTTTCGGAGCAGTTGGGTCAGAGGCCTTGCCAGACTCGCATAGTTCTTCACGAAAGAACGATAGTAGCCTGATAAGCCAATGAAGCTTCGGATATTCTCTACAGGTTTCGGTCGTGGGAAATTTTGTACCGCACGGATCTTATCATCCATAGTGTGGATTCCTTCTACGTCTACTTGATGACCTAGGAACTTGATTTTTCTTTTAAGGAAGTCACACTTGCTGATCTTGATACGTAAACCTGCCATTTGTAGTCTTTCCATTACTTGTTGGAGTTTGTCGAAATGAGAATCATGATCTTTACTACAGATTATGATGTCGTCCAGGTAGGCAAAGACTGAGTCACCCAAGAGGCCCGCAAAAAGGTTGTTGACTAACCTTTGAAAGGTGAGGGGTGCGTTTCTTAACCCAAAAGGCATGCGTAACCATTCGTAGTGTCCGCTCGGGGTCGAGAAAGCAGTGACTTCCGTTGACTTTTCATCCATTCCAACTTGCTAGTAACCGCTGAGGAGATCTAGCGTACTGAACACTGTATTCCCTTTTCCAATGCCTTGTAGTAGCTCGGACAGTACAGGCATGGGGAATCTATCAGGTATGGTTGCTTGATTGACCTTGCGATAATCAATCACTGGACGCCATCCTCCATCCTTCTTAGGAACCAAGAAAAGAGGTGAATTCCATGGCGAGGATGAATGTTGGATAACCTTTTGCTCAAGCATGTCGTCTACCATCCCTTTAACCACATCCCTTTGACAGTGTGGCAATCTGTATGCCGCTGTGTAGACGGGGTTGGTGTCTGGTTTTAGGGGTATGGAATGCGTTGTCAGATCCGTTTTACCTAGTCGTTCTCCTGGGAGCGCAACGACATCTCTGAACCGCTGTAGTAAGCTCAGAAGGGAGTCCTCCAGTTCTGGAAAGTCTACATTCTTGAGGTGCAGCTTGATAGGATCTGATTCTGACATCTTGGAAGGTTTCGATGCTGTCATCACAGCTATGGGCGCTTGAGCGGAGGGCCACTCCGGGGGTTCTGGATCTACTGGATAGTCGTACACAAGAGCCTTACCGATGGTACAACCGGACTTCAGCGTAATTGGACCATTAGATCTGTTGTAGACTAGTATCTCCGCCCTTGAGTTATCGTGTAACTTGTACAAGGTTGACTCGAGAGCTAGTCCCTTTACACATGCACTTTCACTTAAACAGATTGCATCCGTGCCTTTCTTTAGTTTGGGTAACCTAACTGGAAGGTTTTGCACCCTCTCTAGCACGAATCCTTTGTTTTCCGGAAACTACTATGGGATACAACCGAGAACCCTGACCTGTTGATCCAACACTCTGGATACTTTGAGTAGGGAACCCCAAGGACCGCGCAGGTAAATTGTCCATGCTTGCTGGTACAGTCGCTGCAATGGTCGAGTGAAGGAGAGGTCGTGGATTCTGCATTGTAGAATACGTGTGGCGGTTGTATGTCATACTCTGCTCGGAAGGATCTAAGACGATGCGGTTGTCCTTCATCGTTTCAATGCCGATGAGGCCATCAGCTGGGAGTGGAAAATCCTTTATCACGTAAAACCTTGTCTTGATGTTCGGGTCTCCGCGACGTGTGAATCTAAACGGAATGTCCACCATACCAACTAGTTGTAGGGTATCCCGTGTAACTCCTTTAAGTTGCATGTCTGGGAGTTTAAGTGTCCAGTTGCACTTAAGCTGGTTTTGAAGATTTATCAATGACTCGTAGGACAAGACGTTGGCGCAGGCGCCGGAGTCAAGAGCCAAAGAGATCTTCCTGTTACCTACCGTTACTGGAATTGACATAATGTTCACTCGTGTGACAGCCGCAACGATAGAGGGCACGTGTAAGGGTGACGAGTGTACATTGGTAGGTAACGGAGTAGTCTTTACTACGTTTGATTTTCGGGAGTCCTGCCCTGATCTTCCCCCGACGAACGTTTGTGGTACTTACTGACTAGATCCTTGGCTGCTCGGCAGTCTTCTGTGGAATGTCCCTTCTCTCCATGGATCATACAGCTCTTCCTCGGACTTTGTGTTCCTTGGCTTGTGGGGGATCCTTGTGCTCGTCCAACTTTGTGTGATGCCCCACCGGAAGCTGTGTGTGTCGTCTTCTTCTTGTACCTGTCCGGGGTTTGCTCCGGGTGCAGTTTCCAGCATGATCTCTTGTCATGGCCCTTCTTCTGGCAGTGTTCACAGATGGTGTGGTTCCTTGAGCTTGTAGCCTGCCTGGGTTTGGTCCCATAAGCTTCTACTGGGCTTACGAAGGCTTTTGGTATTACATCTGTGGAGATTTTGAATGCTTTCTTTGCCACAAACTCCTGAAGGTTACTGGTTGATTTAAACTCAGTCTTCATGATTTCCTTCCTAAGAGTGGTAGGCAGTGCGCATACGAAAACCATGTATTCTAGGAATTTACTTAGATTTTTCAGGGTCATAGTTTGTGCTCCCTGATCTACCCAATCTGAAGTGTAAAATCTTTGCTCGGCATCTACGACGACATCTCCTGCAATGACTTGGGCCATGAGCATGTCTCGCTTACCAAGGGACTCGTCAAATTTGTGGGCCATTCTGTGTACGAAGGCCAATGCTCCTCCTTGGTTGCCGTCTCCAAAACATTCAATCAGATATGTTCTCCATGCACTATAGTCCTTGGTCCGGAAACCTAGGATGGACTGTGCGAGTGCGGGTCTGGAGCCGCTTTTCAGGTATCCTCTTACAAACACTATCTTGTCTTCATCTGTCGTTATGTCACTATTCCTCATGAGGTCTTCGATGGTCCGCAAGAAGATAAGAACTCCTCCCGGGTAGTTTGGACAATCTTTTCCGGTAAAGTAGGCGATGTCTTGCCCACGTTGCATGAGATTTATCTTCGGTGGTGGCGGCTGACCTGTCATGATTGCTGTGGAATTAGCCGGTGGCGTTATTGTAGATGAAGTACTGGTAGTCGTTGCCGGTGGAGGTGTCACTGCCGACACTACAGGAAAGTAGGTGTTTCCTGATCGCAGGGTGACTCCACCTAGTATTGAAGGACGTAAGCTGAAATGGCTCTGGGTGCCGGAGGTATCTCGTTTTACCTCGGGTTTCGCGAAATTTTGGTGATCTTGGGACACCAATGACGGTTCGCTGGCGCTGGCGCTAGCGCTTGAGGATGTTCTATCGGGGTGACCCAATGTATCCTTAACTGTTCCGCAGGCGCTAGAGGATGTATCGGGGTGGCCCGATGTCTCCTTGAAAGAGTTAGTAAGTTGATCAGTCAAGTCGTCAAGGTCAGAAGAAAGTTTTGTCCCTACTTCTTTCTCAAGCTCTGTGTCTGACTGAGGTTCAATTCCCGCTCCCTCTAATTCCTCTTCTGAGTTGTTCTCAGTAGTACTGTCTGAGGAAATTAAGTCCTCCTCATGGTGAGGTGACTTCTTGCCAAAAGGATTAAAGGACATAGGGGAAAAACTACACTTTTGGTAAAGGTAGCTGGACTGAATGTCATTGACAAATAATCCCACAAAAAAAATGTTAGCACTGGTACACAATTTTTTTTGTAAAAGGGGACTTCTCTTAACCACACACCCGTACGTTAGTTTGTATGGATGAATGAAGGTGGTTAGTCTGATGAGTGAGCAGTTGAAATATTAATACAGGAAAATCTGGAAAATCCAACTTAGTAAGGCACTGTATAAGAATACTCTCTTACTAAGAAAATGAAAGTAAGGTAACACAGGCAAGAGAAAAGAAATGATCCTCTGCTAAAATAAATTTCTTGAGAAATTTGTGCTGGTAAACTAATATTTACTGTAGGCCTAAAATTTTAATTCAATGAGAGAAATTAGAATTAAAACGAAGTAAAATATAAGTTTCTTAGTGCGAGAATAAAAGTTCTTAAAGCAAGACTTGAATTTACTAATTCGAAATGGAGTTAAAATGTACGTATAGTCACACTTTAAAATTCGTAGAGTAAACAAGTAGAGATATTTGCTAAAGAAAATTTAAAGAAGGCACTGGCATTTGCTGTGTTTATGTTGACAGGATTTTTACTAGTACTAGTTACTAGTATATTTAATTTGTATTGTTATTTCTGACTAACCGATACAAAGCTGAATTAATGCTGTGATGTTTGAAGTCTTCTAGTCAGCTGTTGTAGAATGAAGTTTGAAGTGGTGATCCCTTAGAGTTGGTTGCTTCTCCTGATGTCGTCACCAATTCCCGTGACGTCACAGTTCACAGACACGTCATACCCTTGCCTGGGCGTGGTGTGCGTGCGTGCGTGTGTGAGTCTCTGGCTGAGTTGCTGGGGCGAGTTGCTGGCGCGCGGGCTCACCGTGACTCATTGGCTCAGTGAAGGGAATGCTGAGGTCAGCGCTGATGTGCTGGGCACTGTGATATAGTACCACCTCACTCTGAATCCACTTCTATGTCTTTATCATTCATCGATGTTTTTCTTTCCTTTTAGCTCGTTAATGTTTGGTAAATCTAGTTGCTCTGTTTTCAGCTTTTCTTTACTGCTTTTAATATGATTGCTCTTCGGAGGTCTTTTCTGTGTTGTATTAAGGAACACGTATCCCACCGCTGCCACCACTTATGTATCGGGGATTATATTGTTTAGATACCTTTTTGCCTCTTACCTTGATTTTCCTTGTAATGCTTGTAGTCCAGGTTAACACTGTAAAAACATGTTGAAAGGTAAATCATAGAGGTAACTGATTTGAAGCAAAGACACTGGTGGCTTTTCTAATTTATTTAACACAAAATAATTATAGAACTATGCGGTTTGTAAATAGTTATAAGGTCTGTGTAGATACTGTATTGCCCAGCAGGGAAGTATCTACCTAATTAAAAGCAGTAAGCTGGCTAACAACTAGATTGAGCTATCATTCCTGTAATCTGTAATTCCTTCCTGTAAAGAATAGATGAATTAAGAATAGCGAAAATAGGTAAACGGTACACACACTATCGCACAGTATCGCACAGTATCGCACTGTCACTGTAATGTCACTGTATTAATTACCACGGCCGCTTGAAGGGGTAACCTTCCTAATGGGTGGCTGTTCTGCTACTGGTCCAAGACTGGGGGCTCGAGCGTGCCGGCTTCATACCAGTGTGGAGTCATACGATATTAGTTGCTAGCAATCATCTTGGTGTTGCTGCAATTATCTAAAGGGAGCGTGAGAACCCCTGCTTAGCTTGCAAGAATTGTACCAAGGCCTTTATAGGTGGGGTGATCTTCTATAGGGGAGATCATGCCCAATTAGAATGTACAGTAGTATACTTAAGTAAGTGAATAATTGTTATAAGGGTGTGAGTTATACAAGTGATTATATGAGTTACCCTAGAGTGTACAGTCGCTCAAAATGCGCTGTTACAATATAAATATTCCCATATTCAAAATAGGCTAAAGGGGGACAATGCCTAGTGAGTTCATTGCTCAATAGGCGGCGTTCTTAGGATGAGGGTCCGAGTCTAGGAAGTGAGAGTGGAACACTGGAGTGAGGCAGCTTCAGAGATGGAGCTGCTTCGAGTCATGAGTGGGCAACTAAGCTCCATGCATCCTGCGAAGACAAGATGGCACGCATAAACACGCACACAGGCATAACAAAATGCATACACACAGGCACACTCATAGTCACATACACACACATACACAATAACACAAACACACACCCAGGCACCGTCGTGAACAAGAATAGATTTGAAAATATTCGGAGGACACATTTCCTAAGAAATTTAGAAACCTGTATCAAGAGCCACAAAGATGACACTTTCCTTATAATATAATGGTGCGTTTCTTTCCTATATATTACATTCATTAATTACATTGGAGGTGTTCGGTGTTCGAGTGAAATAAATACAAATAGATTAGCTACCATTGGTTGATTTTATTTAGCTTAACAAGAGCTTGTTGGAGCAAGAGGGTTAATGGACAAACCCCTTCGATTCCTAGAGTTCCTTCTGTTTATTTTTTGTATTATTGTTCTCGAGTAAACATATGACACATACAGTAAATATATACACACACACAATAGAATACAGTACATAGGCCTATGTAACATAACAGGCACATAGGCTTACTCCAACACACACATACGCACACACGCACACGGGTTGTAGTGCACTGGTTTGAGAATCAAAATTCCATGAAGTCAGGTCATCTCGAAAATAAAGCAGAGCTTTTTGAGGTAGTTATATTTACGTTTCTCAATGCCGTGGTTTTATGGCGCATGTATGACAGATAAGTACGCATGTAAATATCCTTAAAAGCTATACTAATCCTAACCACTGATTACTACCCCAAAGCACAACTAACCTATCTTATCACTACCCAAATATATAACAAGCCCTATTATTAGCCAACCCAATCACTGCTCTGTAACAGACTACCTACTTTATTTCAGACTGCACTGCGCTATTAAAAACAATCCAACTACCAACCAACAAAGCATCACTTAACCTGCTGTGTTCTTTCCTTTTCTCTCTTTCTCTGACTTGTTTCTATTTGGCTCCATTCAGCCTACTGTTGTAAGACGTTTATCCCCATCCAGGTGTTGAATTCTTCCTGGCGAGCGATAGGGAGCCAGCATTGTATGAAGAAATCCGGTTTCGCCGGATACATTTTTCTATCGAAAAATTTAAAAAATTTGCCTGCTGTCAAAAACATTGTTTTTAAATATGCTGGCTCACTACCACTCGCCAGGAAAAAATCGACACCTGGATAAGGATAATCGTCTTAATTAAAACAGTAGGCTGAATGGGGCCGAATGGATACAACCCAGGGAGAGAGAGAGAACAAAATAAGAGGTGGACCCCATTAACACTAATAATGCTTGTGTAAATATCAGGAGAATAATACTCTGTACTCTGTGTACATTGCACATTACAACACTAAGAAGAAGAAGAAGAAGAATACCTCATTGTGTAGAGGTTGTCGAAGATGAGGCTCAATCCCCATTTATAAAGTTCGAATTCTGGTCGCGGAATATATATATATATATATATATATATATATATGCTGTATAACCCACCAGCAGCAACAATACCCCCCCCCCCCCTCCTTGCATTGCCATCACCTTGCACCATAGATAATCCTGTGTCATATTCATGGTCTGCTAGGGTTTCATCATTTAACATAGGAAGCTGTGGCATTATATAAACAACCTGCTACCATCTAATAGTCTGTTTCTTTCCAGATGACGGTAAACTGCAATGACCTCTACGATTTTTACTCGGATATTACGATGAAGGGATTCCATTTACTGCCAGCTCAAAATTAATAAACCCGACAATAGTAGCAGCCAGTGAAATACCCAGCACCTCCAAGCTACGCGTTTCTTAACCCCGTAGAAGGCAGCACTGTATTTGTTTGTCATTAGTTAGTTAAAATAGGACTTCAGAGGCTATCAACCTTTTTGCATTATTAAGCCAGCACACTGTAAATCACGAATAGCGTCAGGACTAGAGCTTCTTTTCGAGAACTTCATCCCTTGATTTGTTTGTCGTTAAGTTTCGTTTGTTTTGTAACATTTGCTTATCTAAATTAGTATGTAATAGCTTAGAATAGTTTGATTAAATAAGTCAGAGTAGTTAGGTTTATCTAGTTAAATTAGGTTAGGTTAGTTTAGTTGATTAGGTGAATTAGGTTGTGCTAATTACTGTATGTATGCTATTGTAGTTTAGGTTGGTTTACATTAGTTAAGTTACTAAAATCAGGTTAATTACATTAATCACTTAGATTAGTTAGATGATATTATGTAGATTTAGTATCCAGAACTCTCATTTGAATACGGACTGTCGAAAAGTAAATATTTATCCTTCACTGATACATATACCATTCTGTACCGGTGAAATCATTTTCATTATATTCTTGCAACTATTGGACGATTTTATTCTGCTTAGGAAGAATGTCTACCGATTCAAAGGCAACATACTATCTCAATTCAAAGGCAACATACTATCTCAATTCATTCATTTGGTTACCGTATATCCTTCCTAAGCTTCATACATTCGTCTAAATATAGCTAGAACATAATAAAAAAGACGTCACCGGTACAGATGGGGTTAACTATATAGTTCGGAGCACTTACTGTATATAAAGTTTCGTGATAGAGACCTACACTGCAAAGAACATTCCTCCCATCCCTCCATTCTTTACATACCTCTCTGATCCATGTTCTTCTTATAGGTTAAGGGCAGATTTCCAGTCAGGAGGTATTTTTTCTGTGCCACCTTCTCCCATATGTTTAACCCCATTAGTGTTGATATTATAATACCTTTTCCCCATTGGTTGGTCAATTTTAAGACATTTAGCCCCATTTCTGTCAATTTTAAGACCTTTCGGGCCACCTAGGTATAATTTTTTTCCTGGCGAGCTATAGTGAGCCTGCAATTCAGAAGAAACCGGTATTCGGCTGGGACATTTTTTCTACAGAAAAATGTACAAATTTATCTTAAAAGGGGGTCTTAACACTCCACGAGCGGCTAGGTCGGTAACTTCTACTACCTGCCAAGCGGGTGGTTTTACCCTATACTAGCCTATTTTCCGTGCTCTTTTTCATGCATAAACAATAGCCAGAGCGTAATACAATTATGTATCCGAGAAAGGGCGATAATTGAGCTTTCCAATGACACCAGAACCATCCTTCTACGACCACGGGTTCTCTTGCAACGATCGTGCAACACAAAGGAAAAATCCCTAAAATATGGTAATTTCCTTACATAATTCCCTGTCTAGCGAGGTAGTGGGTGTGGGTGTGTGTGGAGAGGAGGGCAGTCGCGGCGCGGGAGCCATGCCGAACGGTCAGAGCCAACCTACGCTCCTCCCACCACTCGTCTCTCTCTCAGAGAAAATTATGTGCTCAAAATTGCATACCGCCTTAAGTTGGGCCCCGCCACATAGTCCTTGGTTCTCTAGACCGCCTTAAGTCGGGCCCCGCTAATAAGGGGTTAAAGGTATTTCTTTATGGTTGATGGAGGTCTAGGGATCAAACTAAAAACCTCCCCTTAAGCTATAGCCTTTTATACTGTACAGTAGCAACCAGTCACTCGTCAAAAATCCTTCGACCTTCCATTCCTCAACTACCACACTACATACTTCTGCTATATTGATATCCAAAATTCGAAAATGGGTATAAATCGTGATTGTGTATTCAACTTTTAACTGTGTTGGTGGTGTAATGGTTTATATGCTTATGTTCTGGGTATTGTGTCCCGAGTTTGAATCCCGGGAGGATCATATGGTTTCATTGGTTTATTCAAGTGCATTGGGGTTTGTAATAGATAATTTATGTTAAGAACGGGGTGTTACATAATATGTATATATATATATATATATATACCGGTATATATATATATAAATATATATATATATATATATATATATATATATCTATCTATTGCCTGACACCGCGATCCTCGAAGGGGTGGCCATGAACGAACCGCCCCCATGCACCTCTGTCCCCAGTCAGTCGATGCCCCTCCTCCCAACCAGCACCGCCTTTATTCATATACTTCCTCACTCCATCCTTCCACCTCTCCTTCGGTGCACCTCTCCCTCTCTGTCCTTCCACCTCGCTCTCGTACACCCTCTTAGTCAATCTCTCACTTTCCATACGTTCCATATGGCCGAACCATCTCAAGTTGTTCCTTTTCACACTTTCCGGCACATCTACCTCCACACCACATCTCCTTCTTACTTCCTCATTCGTCTATCTATTCCTCCATGTAACTCCCCACGCACTTCTCAAGTAACTCATTTCCACCGCTCTCACTCTTGGTCTGAGTCTCTTCCCGAACGTCCATACTTCGCTTCCGTAAGTTAGTGTCGGGATTACCACACTGTCATGCAAGGACTTCTTCACTTCCATACTGACCACCCTATTTCTTGTTACTGCTTTCAACATTCCTACAACCCTCTTCCCCTGTTGCACCCTCTTCCGCACCTCCTCATCCACAGTCCCATTTTTACTCAACACACTGCCCAGATACTTAAAAGAGCTGACGATCTCCATATCCTGACCGTTCAGCTTCACCTCACACTCTGTGACTTCACCCCTTTCGAAGACCATAACCTTGCTCTTCCCCGCATTTACCTTCAAATTCCGTTTTTCGCACACTGTTCCAAACTCATTAACCAGACCATACAACTCCCATTCATTATCACTCATCAGAACTGTGTGATCCGCAAACAGCAGTATAGGTAGCTTCCACTCATTTCCCTCCCTTTTCAGCGATACACCAACATCCACTGCTCTTGATAGCATTTCTTTCATGACTCCATCCATAGATACAGTAAATATATAATTATAATATATATATATATATATATTCTGGCTTTTTGGACGATTTCATTCAGCTTAAGATAGATCTGTGGTAGACCTAGGTATTATTTATATATGTTCTACCACTATGATGTAGGTGTTTCACAAGCTTAATAATATAGTTTAGTGTTAGTCAGAATACAAATAAAATGCCGCTGTCGTAATGAAGGGGTTAAGGGGAGATGGGCCGTTTTTCTGGACCACCTTCTCCCTCATGATTAGCCCCGTTAGTTTTGAGATTCTAAGGCGTTCGTTCAATTAGTTTGGCGATTTTCAGACCTGTCACCCCATATTTTTGTCATGTGACGCCTGCACCTTAGCAGAACGCCACGTGGGCTCAGCCGCTCGCTTGGCCACTCGCTAACACTCGCCAGGGCAATGTATTTGGCTACAGTCTATCTACAATGTTGTACTTTCTTTCTTGTGAATCGTCATGTCACAGGCAGTACAGAAGTGGTCTTTATTTTCGCCTGTGACAATGCATTATATTTGATATCATCAGTTATAAGTTTAATGTATAAGACTGAATGATACAGCTAGAGAGTGTGAGTGAGTAAGTACAGGAGGCAGAGGGTAGTCGCGTAGTGTTACAAGTTGTCTCGGTGACGTCATGCCACGGCCGGGCCCTCTGAGTGGCTGGCTGCCTCACCACCCTCCCGCCGTGTCAGGAAGTGGTCCCCCTCGCACTCCCTGCTGCCTTGTGTCTTCCTTGCTCAGAGCTTGCCTGACCAGCATACCCTTCACACCTCCCTTACCACCTGTCCCCGACTTCTACCTATAGAACACTTTCTCTCTCTCTCAACTTCTTACCTCTCATTCTTCCAATCTATTTAATATCATAACTCCCCTTTGGTTCTGCACGATTTCATATATCGGCCATCGTATTATATGCTGAAGCTCTCAGATATTACATGTTTAGTTAGGCATTTTGGAGGGGTTACCATTTTGTCTGTAGAGGTTCAACAAACTCACGGTGTCTCCCTACCTTTTACTTGGTTGTTTGCTGGGCTATTTAATGCTAGACTGGGGTGAGGCCATTGTTGTTGTGATTTCCGATGTGTACCAGGTTTTGTTGAACCTGTACAATCGCAATGGATACGTGGGAAGCCTAGGTGGTCTTTCTGACTGTGTACCTTGTGAGCTTAGCACTGTGTTGCGAGTGAGGGCTTTTGCCTCTGCCACCCAACACTGTGCTAACTCGTTTTGCTTTGACTTTGAGAGGGTCGCCAGGAGAGAACCAGATACTAGCGAGCTGGATCTCTCAAGACAGCACCCCGTCATTTAACGTAATTAGGCCGTACAGTCTTAAGGACCTCGCTAGGCTACGAGCCGCTTGCTCAGCCATTGTTTCCTAGCCTACTACATCCCAGCTAGACTTTATTCGCCTAGCAGACACCCGATTAAGATTATAAGCTCTTATGTTATGTATGCAGCATTTTTATTCACGTTGATTGTAAGCCTTGGTTGTTGTTGAGTTGCACAACCAGAGCAGGCTTTTGTGTTGTCTGAGGAAGTACTTCTTTTGTTGTTGGAGATAATACTAGTGCACATTTATTATTATTCCCGTGCCAGTTAACACTGTATGTCCATACACTTGTCATATCTTGTTCCTGCTTTATATAACAGTTCAAAATCCGATTCGACCATCTTAAGCAGCATCAGACTTTCTTCAGAAGATTCCTGCTCGATGCTTTAGGACTTTCATTCACTTTCTTTAATATAGGAGTGACAGTTTATTATTGTTTAGAGTAACTTTAATTATACCTACTTCTTGTTTGCATTAAATCATTTCAGTGATTTAATTAAGCGCTCTATCCTTTTCCTTGTATACATTATTAACGTAATTGTATGTTGTTGTGATCAGGCTGTATCAGAGATCATCAGCCTGTAGTAGTAGTGCATTTATACCGAGTTATAAGATACCCCGTTATCGCAGATTTAACTCTGGAGGGTATAGGTGTTTTTGTGCGCCGGCATTTTAAGTTCGGGGGTTGGATCTGGTGTTACCGTTGTGGCTGTGTGCCTTTCTAGTCCAATGATTAAGAGCCCTTGTTTTATACGAGTCCCGGTCGTAACAAATGGCGACCTTGCTTAGGATTTTGTGAACTTAGAGAAATATTGCAGGAGTGCTGTGGTCATTTGTTTTTGTTTAAAGGAATATAGTGGACACATGGATTTTTTGTTGGCAAGTAGTATAACACTTAAGAGTCTTCAAGCATTTTGGAGTGAATAGTGCTACATAAGTGTTTAGGTACTTCTCTTTTTTTTTTATAAACGTTGGGAATTTTCGGTGGACAATATGTCGGACGACGGATCAGTGTACAGTGAGGATACAGTATGGGAAGCAGGCTCTGAGGTGCAGCAGCGGGGTTTGTTAGAAGGCATTAGAGTTTTAAATAGTGAGGAGGATGCAAAGAACTTTCTGGAGATGCCTATTACTGTTGACCGGGTGTCGGGGATTGATCGGTATGGTCTCCAGTTTTGGGCCACGGTCATGGGTCATGTGGGCACTAGCAGCATGACGAGAGGTGACCTGGTGGCCTGTGTGCTCGGCGGGGTGCAAGGGGCTTCGGGTGGAGCGGGAGCTGGGGCACCTTCGGCTCAGCTCCCATTCCACTCGACTCCTACCATGGCGCCCCCTCGGGCTCCGGAGCCGGGTACGTTCCCGCAGGCCGATAGTCACTGGCAGCGTAGTTTGCACTTGGGTGAGTCTCCAATTGTTGCATCTCCTCCTCCTCAAGGTTTGACGGCAGAGATGCTCTTCCAGCTTGAGATGGCTAAGCAGCAACGGGAATCTGAGCAGCAGCAGCAGCGGCAGTTTGAGATGGCTAAGATTCAGGCTGAGGAGAGAAGGGCCAGATATGAGACTGAGGAGAGAAGGGCCATACGTGAGGCTGAGCTTCGGGTTGAGGCTACGAAGTACTGTGCAGACATAGATCTTGAGATGTCGAGGGTGGAGTCGACAGGGCAGCGTCTCGGTTCTGGGAATCAAGGTCTTGATCAGTCTTTATCGCATCTTCTTAAGTTAGTCCCTGTACCTAGTATCAGTGCATTACCACAAAGCCCACCGAAATGCCAAAAAAAATACCCTCATTGTTCCCTGATTAAATAACACTGTATGAATATTCCCATATTCAAAATATGTTACAGGGGGACAATGCCTAGTGAGTTCACTGCTCAATAGGTGGCGTTCTGAGAGTGAGGGTCTGAGTCTGGAGGGTGAGACTGTGAAGCACTTGAGCGAAGCAACCGGCCGCTTCAGAGATGGAGCTGCTTCGAGCCATGATGGTTGCTTCACATGTCTCACTCCCCAGACTGGAACAAGACCTCACGGGCTTCACCGTGTTGAGCGGTGGAATGTACAGGCTCTCAGCCTATGCCCGAGAGGGAGTAGTTGGAATATAGAAAAAAAAAAAAAAAAAAAAATAAAAAAAAAAAAAAATTGACGAGTCGGGTGTCACTGAATTTTGTATGCGTTTTGAGAAGAAGTGCCGGGAGCACCAATGGCCCGAGGTTAAGTGGGCAGCCCTTGTTTCCTCTAGGTTGGTTGGCAAAGGACTCAAGGCATATGATGCGTTGCCTTTGGAGTCGTGCATCGATTATGAGGTATTGAAGGAGGCTGTCGTGCGGGCATATGAGTTACAACCAGAGACGTACAGATTGAAGTTCCGGGGTGTAACGAAGGGTCGTGAGTGCACCTTTCTTGAGCATGCCCGGGATCTGTCCGATGCATTTAGAAACTGGCTGCGTTCTGAGAAGGCATCGACGTTTGAGGAGTTGAAACAGCTGATGCTTCTAGAACAATTTTTCAAGTGTCCGGGCGGCGATCTGACGTTGAATATTAAAGAAAAAAAAAACGAAAACTCTTCAGGAGGCAGCTGAGATGGCTGACCTTCGGTTATCTTTGATTCGTGGGTGCGGTCTTGCACAGAGAAGTGATGCAGGCAATAAGGAGCGTAACCCTCCCCCTCCCCGAAACACTGATACACATAATTACACTAAGAACAAGAGCAACGACACCAAAACTGACCATAAACCTAGTACCGTCCCGTTTAGCAAGGGTCCGGGCCCTTCCCCACCTCAAGGGAAACCCAAGGGGGAGTTAGAGTGTTTTCATTGTCATGAGAAGGGGCATTTTGCAAGAGCCTGTCCAAGCAAGCTACCTAATGCAGTTGTGTCTTTGGCTCGCAACATAGGGGTGTCCCCGAAGTCGTCTGAGTTTGCCCGGGGTATAACGTCAGAGGCTGGGACACAGCCAGTGGAGAAGAATCCGGAAGGCTCGAACCCTGTCCGCGATGTCTTTTGCGACCATCGAGGGCGTGGCTGCGTGAAGTGGGCTGGTAAGAAGCATGGAGTTGAGCTGTTGTGAGACACGGGTGCCTCTCAGACTTTGATGAAGAACTTTACTGGTAGACCAATAAACGCGGCACAGGTGGTTGTGGTGCAAGGTATCAATGCTATCAGGTCATACCCGTTGGTCAGGATGGAACTGGAGGTAGATGGTGTGATGCGAGAGTTGGATGTGGGAATTGTGGAGAACTTGCCTGTTGGGGGCGTCGACCTCCTTCTCGGCAACGACTTTGCGGTGCCTACTTCTGAGGTTTCACCCTTAGTCGTTGCCGAGAAGCCGGCCGACGTGAGTAGGGAGGAACAGGAGTGGGTAGAGAAGTGTCAAGTACAACCTATGGCGTGCATTGTTACAAGATCTCTTTCATCCAAAGTGTCACAGCCTATTCCTCAGTCTTCTGATCAACGGAGGAACGGTCGGAAGAAGACGGCTAATGTTGGTAAACGTTTGGAGAGTTTAGTACCAGCAGCTCTTCTTGGCGACTCAGTATTGGCACCATTGTTGGAGTCTGGAGAAGCCCCAGGACCTGTCACAGCTAGTGAGGAGGTAGGGCAGGAAGAGACTCCGAGGCAGCAACGTTACACACAGAGAGAAAAAAGGGTTGCTCAGTTTGATATTGGGGGAGGACTTGGGTTGCTTCGGAAGCATTTAGACAGGTTGGTTCCCTCAGATATTTGTAAACTGCAGTTGGAGGATCCGGAAGTTCAGAAGTGTGATAATGGTGCTGTCGAGATCAAACACGAGGACGGGGAAACATGTCATGTGAACCTGTTGGAGGAGTTTGTGAGGCAACCACCTGAGCAGCCTACTGTCCCTGCGTTGGTCTGCAGCGGCCAAGGAGGAGAAGGAGAGGGGGGCAGTAGGGCACAGGTGGAGGAGAGTAGGGATTGTCATGTCTCGGCGGAGCAGTGGGCGGGGGACATGAGTCTGGTGGCTGTGGAAGCGCTAGAGCCTCACAACTCAGGCGGTGCAAGATGTTCCGCGGGCAGGTCACTTAAATGTTGGCAGACCGTTAGCCTCGTTGTTTCGGTGGTTCAAGGTGGGCGACGAGGCTTCGACATGGTTGTCAGGTCAGTGTCGACCCATGGCTGCCAAGGGTGGTGGTCAGGAGGACATTGAGCAGATTGGTGAGGTTGGCTGTGGAGTGGATGTGCCCGGTCGTCGCATAGCCTCCCAATGCTGCTCTAGTCGAATGCAACAGCCCTACCATAGACCGACTGTATCTGGCCATGTCGCTAAAAGCGGTGATGCTGCGCAGGCAGATGTAGTCGTAAGGAATGCGGGGGTGCGCATGTACGGTATCGGCGGGGAAGCCTTAGCAATAATGAACTATGGGAGTGACTGCACAGGTGGTACTGATTGTCCCCCTCATGACCTGGCTGTTCTAGGGACGAAGGTGGAGAAGGAGGGAGACTACAGGTTAGAAGCTGCGGTCTCGGCTGGGTTGTGGGAGGGCACTAGGCATGTTGTTCTGTGAGATATTTTGTTTACTAGGCTGTGGCAGTGCATCTGCATGTTTGTTGCTTCTCCAGGCCTGATGTACGGGGTAGAATCCGACATGGAGACTGGAGACAGTGCGAGGCTCAGTTTAATTCCCTACCGTATTAATCCTGCTCAACAGCCTGTCGTGAAAACAGAGCTAGACGACATGTGGAAAAAGGGTCTGAGGGATAAGGGATATCGTGAGTGGTCCTTGCCAGTGGGTTTGCAACCTGAGTTGAGTGGCAAGATCTGTGTGTATGGTGACTGCAAGAGTGTGGAAGCATTATCCCTGACAGACACCTATCCATTACCCAAGGGTCTGAGGGATAAGGAATGTCGTGAGTGGTCGTTGCCTGTAACCTTGCAACCTGTGTTAAGTGGCAAGATCAGTGTGTGTTGATTGCAAGAGTGGGTGTGAATTATCCCTGACAGACGCCTATACCTTATCGAGAGTTTACGACACCATAGACCGCATCGGGGCTGCATCGCCTATCACGAAGGTAGAACTAGTGAAAGGCTTTTGGCAGGTCCCGTTGCCGGAAAGAGCGAAGAGAAGTGCCAGTCTTGTGATGAACTGGGCAGTTTATCAGTGTCAGGTGTTGTTGTGCTGCCGGAACACAAGTTGGATGTGTGGCATGCTAAGGGCACTGATAATGTTTTGGCTGATTGTTTGTCACGGGAGGTTTTGTTTGCAGGAGAACCCTCGCCGTTCAGTCAGTGTGTGTTGAGAGTGGAGTAAAATAGGCTTGCCCCTGTAAGTGCAGCCGCCATAAACATATTAAAAATGAAAAATCTATAAAAACTCTTTCTTTAATAGTTAAATTTGTTAAGTATGTTATAGCTGAAGTTCTGAGTCGAACCTGTACTTCTCTCAGAAGGCTGGGCTAGTAGAAGCTCGCTCTAGGAGCATAGCAGTATGAATTAAGCTATTGTGTTGGGAGGGGTTGTAATTTTTTGTTGATGAGAACTGAGCTTTGCCTTCTTTGTTGCGAAGTGATTAGGGGTGGCGAGTCTTATCGGCGTTCTGCTTGTCAGATATGGAGCTCATGGTTGAGCGTCTAATATCTTGGGGGGGGGGTGACGCCTGCAGCTTAGCAGAACGCCACGTGGGCTCAGCCGCTCGCTTGGCCACTCGCTAACACTCGCCAGGGCAATGTATTTGGCTACAGTCTATCTACAATGTTGTACTTTCTTTCTTGTGAATTGTCATGTCACAAGCAATACAGAAGTGGTCTTTATTTTCGCCTGTGACAATGCATTATAATTTATATCATCAGTTATAAGTTTAATGTATAAGACTGAATGATACAGCTAGAGAGTGTGAGTGAGTAAGTACAGGAGGCAGAGGGTAGTCGCGTAGTGTTACACGTTGTCTCGGTGACGTCATGCCACGGCCGGGCCCTCTGAGTGGCTGGCTGCCTCACCACCCTCCCGCCGCATCAGGAAATGGTACCCCTCGCACTCCCTGCTGCCTTGTGTCTTCCTTGCTCAGAGCTTGCCTGACCAGCATACCCTTCACGCCTCCTTTACCACCTGTCCCCGACTTCTACCTATAGAACACTTTCTCTCTCTCTCAACTTCTTACCTCTCATTCTTCCAATCTATTTAATATCATAACTCCCCTTTGGTTCTGCACGATTTCATATATCGGCCATCGTATTATATGCTGAAGCTCTCAGATATTACATGTTTAGTTAGGCATTTTGGAGGGGTTACCTTTCTGTAGAGGTTCGACAAACTCACGGTGTCTCCCTACCTTTTACTTGGTTGTCTGCTGGGCTATTTAATGCTAGACTGGGGTGAGGCCATTGTTGTTGTGATTTCCGATGTGTACCAGGTTTTGTTGAACCTGTACAATCGCAACGGATACGTGGGAAGCCTAGGTGGTCTTTCTGACTGTGTACCTTGTGAGCTTAGCACTGTGATGCGAGTGAGGGCTTTTGCCTCTGCCACCCAACACTGTGCTAACTCGTTTTGCTTTGACTTTGAGAGGGTCGCCAGGAGAGAACCAGATACTAGCATTCTGGATCTCTCAAGAGAGCACCCCGTCATTTAACGTAATTAGGCCGTACAGTCTTAAGGACCTCGCTAGGCTACGAGCCGCTTGCTCAGCCATTGTTTCCTAGCCTACTACATCCCAGCTAGACTTTATTCGCCTAGCAGACACCCGATTAAGATTATAAGCTCTTATGTTATGTATGCAGCATTTTTATTCACGTTGATTGTAAGCCTTGGTTGTTGTTGAGTTGCACAACCCGAGCAGGCTTTTGTGTTGTCTGAGGAAGTACTTCTTTTGTTGTTGGAGATAATACTATTGCACATTTATTATTATTCCCGTGCCAGTTAACATTGTATGTCCATACACTTGTCATATCTTGTTCCTGCTTTATATAACAGTTCAAAATCCGATTCGATCATCTTAAGCAGCATCAGACTTTCTTCAGAAGATTCCTGCTCGATGCTTTAGGACTTTCATTCACTTTCTTTAATATAGGAGTGACAGTTTATTATTGTTTAGAGTAACTTTCATTATACCTTCTTCTTGTTTGCATTAAATCATTTCAGTGATTTAATTAAGCGCTCTATCTTTTTCCTTGTATACATTATTAACGTAATTGTATGTTGTTGTGATCAGGCTGTATCAGAGATCATCAGCCTGTAGTAGTAGTGCACTTATACCAAGTTATAGGATACCCCGTTATCGCAGATTTAACTCTGGAGGGTGTAGGTGTTTTTGTGCGCCGGCATTATAAGTTCGAGGGTTGGATCTAGTGTTACCGTTGTGGCTGTGTGCCTTTCTAGTCCAATGATTAAGAGCCCTTGTTTTATACGAGTCCCGGTCGTAACAGTCAATATGAAGACCTTTCGTGCCATTTAGGTGTCGAGTTTTTCCTGGCAAGCGATAGCGAGCCTGTAGTTTTAGGAGAAACCAGGCCGGGAAATTTTTCTACCGAAAAATGCACACATTTATTTTGAAATGGGGTCTAGGGGTTGTTTTTTTAAGTTTGATGGAGGTCTAGGGAGGAAAATAGAATAATAATAAATTAATGAAAATATCGACCAAAAAGTGACCCATTCCCCCTTAAAAGCTTCAATACTCGTGCAGTTGTATAAAGTACAGTAGTATCGGAACAATATGTAGAGGAAAAGTTATGATACACGGACGAAGTTAACTCTAGCCCATTCAATACCAGGGACGTTCTTTTCATCATATCCTGGAAACTATTATATTATTTTATTCAGCTTAGGAAGGACCTCTAACAATAATAAGGCTTCAAACTATCTCAACCAATCCTTTTAGCTACCACAGATCCTTTCTAAGCTGCATAATATTGTCTAAATCTAGCTAGAATAAAATAGATCACACGTCGCTGGTACTCAGAGGGCTAGTCAATGCTCACTGTCTCGTTTATAGCATGAGGTGTTTAACCCCTTCTGTACGGTCGAGGTTAATAAGTGTTGTCAGATATTTCACAAAGTTTCGGACACTGAGTAATACTCTGAGTGATAAGCACTTTTCACAGTAACTATAAAGATACCAATAACACTTGTTGAGCGAAAACCACTGAAATCTATGACAACACTTAATACCCCCGATTGTACCAGTGACGTTTTTTATAGTTGATTTCAGCCACATTTAGATGATTTTATGAAGCTTAAGAAGGGTATAAACATTATGGTAGATATAAACATTAATTGCAAGAGACTGCAGCCTCTTAACCCCTTCTGTACCGGTGACGTCTCTTGTATTTGATTTCAGATACATGTGGACGATTTTATGAAGCTTAGGAAGAATATGTGGTAGCTAAAATATGTGGTAGCTAAAATATGTGGTAGCTAAAATAATATGTGGTAGCTAAAATAATATGTGGTAGCTAAAATAATATGTGGTAGCTAAAATAATATGTGGTAGCTAAAATAATATGTGGTAGCTAAAATAATATGGGTAGCTAAAATATGTGGTAGCTAAAATAATATGTGGTAGCTAAAATAATATGTGGTAGCTAAAATAATATGTGGTAGCTAAAATAATTAATTGAGATAGTCTGTAGCCTCTTAATGGGAAGACATCCTTCCTAAGCTGAACAAAATTGTCTAATAGTTACCAGAATATAATGAAAAGCACATCACCGGTACGGAAGGGGTTAATAATGGGTAAACGTCCTTCCTAAACTGAACAATATCGTCTAATAGTTGCCAGAATATATTGAAAAGGACGTCCCCGGTACAGAAGGGGTTAAATAGTTCCGTTCACGATGGTACGGTCGTGGTCAGAAATACTTAGGATAATTAGGTGGTGAGCATTAAAGGTGGGGGCTCATGGGTTGAGGTAAACATGGAAAAATAATCGCCAACCTGCACATAATTATCTTGTAAAATGTAATGTCACTGAAATAATTATTAACAATGGTATAAAGGATTTTGCGGATCGTCTATACCGGTCCTCTGACGTCATAGTGACGTCACACCAGTATCACTTAGCCTAGACTGGATGGTGGACTTACACTCTTGTGACGTCACAGGCCCGGTATAGACGATCCACAAAATCCTTTATACCATTGTTAATAATTATTTCAGTGCCATTGCATTTTGCAAGTTAATTATGTACAGCTTGGCGATTATCATTCCATGTTTATCTCAACCCATGAGCCCCCACCTTTAAGGGGAGATGGGTCGTTTTTCTAGACCCCCTTCTCCCTCATGTCTAGCCCCATTAGTTTTGAGATTGTAAGATATTTGCCCAATTAGTTTGTCGATTTTAAGACCTTTCTCCCCATTTATTTGTCAATATTAAGACCTTTCGTGCTATTTAGGTGTCGATTTGTTTTCCTGTCGAACGATAATGAACCTGCAACTTTGGAAGAACCGCCCTTCGGCCGGCACATTGTTCTGCCGAGAAATGTATTAATTAATCTAGAAGGAGGATCTAATGGATGTATTTTTAAGTTTGATGGAAGTCTAGGGAGGAAACTAAAAACAAATATATTTATGAAATAATCGAACCAAAAATAAACCATTCCCCTTTAACCCTCTGAAGATTATGACGCATTTTTACAGTTCATTACGGCTACCATTAGACGATTGTATACAGCTTAAGAAGGATCTGTGGGAATTAAATGGGTAAAAACGATCCCAAGAAACCCTCTTATGTTCATAGATCCTCTCTAATCTGAATCCAATTGTCTAATATTAGCTTGAAAACAGAAAAATAAATGCGTCATCTTATCTTGTAAAGGTTAACCCATTCAGTACCGGTGACGTCCTATTCATCAGATTATAGACATCATCGGACGATTTACTTCAGCTTATGAAGGATCTGTGGTAGCTCATAGGATTGAATGAGATTGTCTGTAGCCTCTTAATTGTTAGAGGTACTTCCTAAACTGAATATAATAATGTAATAGTTGCCGGGATATTATGAATATAAACACGTCACCGGTACTGAAGGGGTTAACTATAGTCTGTTTCTTTTCTGTTGACGGAATATTGCAATGTTCATACCGTAATTACTCAACTATTACGTAGAATGTGAAGTGAGCTATGTTGTTAATTATGAAAACTTGACATTTATATGATGCAGAGACATAGTAGATTCATATTTATCCACTAAGTATTGAGAAATGAGTAGCTAAGTCATTCAATTTACCGTCAGCTGAGATAAAACCCGACTAGACTATAGTGAAGCTCAGTAAGGTAATCTCTGTGGTCCAACTGGTGTATCATAGTAGTCCGTCACTATAGTTAATGGGGGTAGTAGGTATTATTTGGTATATTTATATATCATAGTAGTCCGTCACTATAGTTAAGGGGGGTATTATTTGGTATATTTATATATCATAGTAGTCCGTCACTATAGTTAAGGAGGGTAGTAGGTATTATTTGGTATATTTATATATCATAGTAGTCCGTCACTATAGTTAAGGGGGGTAGTAGGTATTATTTGGTATATTTATATATCATAGTAGTCCGTCACTATAGTTAAGGGGGGTAGTAGGTATTATTTGGTATATTTATATATCATAGTAGTCCGTCACTATAGTTAAGGGGGTAGTAGGTATTATTTGGTATATTTATATATATAGTAGTCCGTCACTATAGTTAAGGGGGGTAGTAGGTATTATTTGGTATATTTATATCATAGTCCGTCACTATAGTTAAGGGGGGTAGTAGGTATTATTTGGTATATTTATATCATAGTAGTCCGTCACTATAGTTAAGGGGGGTAGTAGGTATTATTTGGTATATTTATATATCATAGTAGTCCGTCACTATAGTTAATGGGGTAGTAGGTATTATTTGGTATATTTATATATCATAGTAGTCCGTCACTATAGTTAAGGGGGTAGTAGGTATTATTTGGTATATTTATATATCATAGTAGTCCGTCACTATAGTTAAGGGGGGTAGTAGGTATTATTTGGTATATTTATATATCATAGTAGTCCGTCACTATAGTTAAGGGGGGTAGTAGGTATTATTTGGTATATTTATATATCATAGTAGTCCGTCACTATAGTTAAGGGGGGGTAGGAATTATTTGTATTATTTATATATCATAGTAGTCCGTCACTATAGTTAAGGGGGGTAGTAGGTATTATTTGGTATATTTATATATCATAGTAGTCCGTCACTATAGTTAAGGGGGGTAGTAGGTATTATTTGGTATATTTATATATCATAGTCCGTCACTATAGTTAAGGGGGTAGTAGGTATTATTTGGTATTATATATCATAGTAGTCCGTCACTATAGTTAAGGTACGTAGTAGGTATTATTTGGTATATTTATATATCATAGTAGTCCGTCACTATAGTTAAGGGGGGTAGTAGGTATTATTTGGTATATTTATATATCATAGTAGTCCGTCACTATAGTTAAGGGGGGTAGTAGGTATTATTTGGTATATTTATCATAGTAGTCCGTCACTATAGTTAAGGGGGGTAGTAGGTATTAGTATATTTATATATCATAGGTAGTTAAGGGGGGTAGTAGGTATTATTTGGTATATTTATATATCTATTCATTTGTATTTTAGTTTCCTCACTAGACCTCCATCAAGCTTAAAAAAGACACCCGCGGGACCCCCTTTCAAGCTAAATTTGCAAATGTTTCGGTAGAAACATGGCCCGGCCGATTCCTCATAAAATTACAGGCTCGCTTTCGTTCTTCAGGATAAAATCGACACCTAAATGGCGCGAAAGGTCTTAAAATTGACAACGAAATGGGGCGAAAGGTGTTAAAATCGCCAAACTAATGGGCTGAATGTCTAAAAATCTCAAAACTAATGGGGCTAAGCACAAGGGAGATGGGGGTCCTGAAATACCAGCCATCCCCCTTTAAAATAGTGCCTCCAAAAAATTATCCAGGAATTCCTGACCACAACTGTACAGTCATGGTCAAGAATAAGGGCATATACCTCCTAATGGTAAAACTAAGACGATGTGCATTAACCCCTTCTGTACCGGCGACGTATTGTTTATTTGATTTCAGCTACATTTAGACGATTTTATGAAGCTTGGGAATGATATACTGTACCTAAAAGGATTACAGGGGGATATGTTGGGCCCTTTTCATTGGTAGACGTCCATCCTAAGCTGAATAAAATCGTCAAATAGTTATCAAAACATAATGAAATGGACGTCACCGGTAGTAAATGGGTTAACCTTTAGAAAATACGATGACGCATTTTGTGTCTGTGTTCTGGCTATTATTAGATGATTGGATTCAGATTAGAAAGGGTCTATGAACAACAGAAGGTTTATTGAGATAGTCTTCTCCCTTATAATTCCCACAGATCCTTCTTAAGGAGGGATGGGTCGTTTTTCTTGTCCCTTTTCTCCTTCGTGTTAAGCCACATTTGTTTTGAGATTATAAGACATTCGGGCCATTAGTATGGCGGTTTTAACACCTTTCGCCCCATTTTGTTGTCAATTTTAAGACCATTCATGCCATTTAAGTGTCGACTCTTTCCTGGTGAGTGATAGCGAGCCTGAAATTTTAAGAGTAACCGGCCTTTGGCCGTAAACAAATTATACCGAAATTTTTTACAAATTTATCTAAGGGGTGTTTTTCTAAGCTTGATGGAGGTCTAGCGAGGAAACTAAGAAATACACAAATACATGAAAAATTAGTAGACTAAAGAAAACCCGGCCCATCTCCCCTTAAGTTGTATTCACTATTTTCATATTTTGTTTTGTATAGTGAATTCCAGTAGTGTGTTATTTGTGGCTCTCAAGCAGTGTAGCATACTAGTTCGTCAGTGTATCATACTTGTGACTCCAACTATACTGTTTCTTTTCATTTGACGGTAAATTGCAAAGTTCTCATCACAATTTTTCAGTTATCTAAAAGAATGTGTAGTGAAATATTGTGTTAATTTTATAAACTTGGTTTTAATGTGATGCAGAGACAGTAGTTTTATATTAATGTGATGCAGAGACAGTAGTTTTATATTTTATAAACTTGGTTTTAATGTGATGCAGAGACAGTAGTTTTATATTTTATAAACTTGGTTTTAATGTGATGCAGAGACAGTAGTTTTATATTTTATAAACTTGGTTTTAATGTGATGCAGAGACAGTAGTTTTATATTTTATAAACTTGGTTTTAATGTGATGCAGAGACAGTAGTTTTATATTTTATAAACTTGGTTTTAATGTGATGCAGAGACAGTAGTTTATATTTTATAAACTTGGTTTTAATGTGATGCAGAGACAGTAGTTATATTTTATAAACTTGGTTTTAATGTGATGCAGAGACAGCAGTTTTATATTTTATAAACTTGGTTTTAATGTGATGCAGAGACAGTAGTTTTATATTTTATAAACTTGGTTTTAATGTGATGCAGAGACAGTAGTTTTATATTTTATAAACTTGGTTTTAATGTGATGCAGAGACAGTAGTTTTATATTTTATAAACTTGGTTTTAATGTGATGCAGAGACAGTAGTTTTATATTTTTCCATTAAGTATCGATAAATTAGCTGCATAAGGGATTCAACTTAACGTCAGCTGAAAAGAAACTGAGAATAGTGTCCACGAATTCCTGAACACGACTGTACATTCGTGATGATGGATACTTGAAAACCTCCTAATGAGGAAAATAAGCCGGTGAAAATTAAGGGAAGGTATTTTGTTTGCTTCTTAGAGCTTAAAAAATACCCCCCTTCTAGATAAATTGTTCACCTATGGTCATTTACTTTCAGTCTAGATCAAAATGTCCTGAAAACAAACCAGGATTAAGTTTCGGAGTAAATGTCGATGATAAAAGCTCCCGAATCATACAGAAAACAATAAGAGAA
>CM064555.1:6742739-6860977 GCA_032716605.1 Paralithodes platypus
AAAATCATCAAAGGCATCGACAATATGAACTGTAGTAAGTACTTCACTATCGACCAATCTAATTACACGCGGGGAAACGGTTGCAAAATTATTGGTAAATCTTTTAACTCACACGAATCTAAGAATTTCTTCTTCAATCGAGTTGTCAACTTGTGGAATGGGCTTCCCCGAAACGTTATAGACTGCATCACCGTTGATTCATTTAAACTCCGCTTAGACAAATATCTCGCATCAAACCCGCGACTGACTGCGTTTGTAAATGAATAACTTTATTTTATCCCCCCTCAGTTACTAAGCCATCTGTCCCCTACTAACTTCCTAATCCTGCCACGGACATTAGTTCCAGGGCAGTAATTCCCTTTCCAATGTTCCCTTACCCACTCTAAACCACTATTTGGACACTTGATCCTCAGTGTTTTGGAGGACAAGCAACCTAGAAGGGTCACTAGATCTGTTGTTGCTTGATTTCCTTTGTACTCCTTTGTATTCCTTTGTACTCCTTTGTACTATAAGTGTGGCCATGAATGTTGTGATTATTTTATAATTCTGACTTTTGTTTTAGCCTTTGTGGCATTGTCCTTATATAATTAGGTTATTACTTCAGCATTACTAGATACAAAAATGTACTGTACTTTATTATATGTTTTGAGCACTTTTTACCTAAAGTAACCTACATATTGTTTGATTATCCAGGAGAAGTCTCAGAAATAAGCTGACATGGAGGTAATTCCCTCATGTAGATATATTATTGGGCTAGGAATAGCTATATTATGGCCTACATGTAAAAATATGATCATGTATATAGAAAAGTAATAAAATTTGATCATTACTACATATTGAAAACCACTTAAATTTAAGTAAAGTACATAACGTAAATAATGTATAATTATATGGAGGTGACACATTCGTGTATATATTTTATGGCGTAGGTGTAGATAGTTAGGGTAAGTTAATGATTAAGAGTGAATATGAAATATTTGGCCATTTTAATTGTGGCAGTTTATGAGTGTGGCCGTTTTGGTCATTAAGAAAAGTGGCGACTTTTGTTGTTGTCGTTAAAGAGTGTGACTGTTTTTGAGTGTGGACGGTAAGGAGTGTAGCCGTTTTGGTTGTGACGATAAGGTGTATGGCCTTTTAAGAGTGGAAATTCTGGTTGTGACAGTTAAGGAGTATGGGCATTTTAGAGTGTGGCCGGTTTGGATTTGGCCATGGATGTTTAAGAAACTGACCATTAACCTGGCAGCTGCGAGAAGACTCTTAACCCGGCAAGTGCGGAAAGACTAATAAGAGTTTTACCGGTGCGCTGCAGGAAGCCTTATATATTCCAAGGCCTACAAAAAAAAACATTTAAACCAGCCCAGTATCAATTGATTTTTTTTTTATTTTTATTTGCCCCTTGGCCATGCCAAATATCACTCCTCCACATCCCCTCCTTCCCCCCTTCCCCCCCCCCCTTCAATTATCACCTATTTTCCCTGTTATTCCCTTTTTTGTCGGTATATTTTCGTGCTAACAATAATGAGTAATAAGCAGGCTGTACTTATGTGTTACCAAGCGAGTGAATGAGAAAGAGAGACGGCACTACACGTCAGTGTCGCTCCAGGCGACGTGAGAGGTGGATGTTGGTCAAGCTGGCTCACCCTTTAGTTATGTAACTCTCGCATTAATTTCCCGATTTTGACCAGCCAAACACTGTTTCCACTTGTTTTATTGTTGTAACAGGTTAATATCTTCATAATCAATGTAAAATAGGCGCATATGGATAAGTATTAATTATATTTATGGTAAGATAACAATTTGAGTGACAGGAATCAGTGAAATACCTACGCACAGGGAGAGGTGGTCACTACCCCCCCTGCGCAGCGGAGAGGTTAAGAGGTCATACTGGGCGGCTGCAGGAAGACTCTTAAGATCCTTGGCCTAAAAAAAAACATTTGAAAAACCCCAGTGGCACTCAAAAAAATCAATTTGTGTTTAGGTGAGATAATTTCCCTCCCTTACTAGCTACCACTCCTACACATGTGTCCCGCCCCCCTTTTTTTTCCCCCCTCCTCAATTATCAGGTATTTTCTCTATTGTACCCGATATTTATAGAGTATTTTCGTGGGAGGACGGGTGGGAGAGAGGGAGAAGGGTGGAGGAGTGTAACTCCGACCCTCCAAGCCAGTCTGAAAGCTCCCCTGGTCTCGCAGTGCCACGCGAGACAAGAGAGAGTGAGGGTGTTAGTCTCTCGCTGCTCAAGGCCAGATTATGACCGCGAGGCTAAAATATACAATGTTCACCAGCCAATTGCTGTTACCACTTGTTTTATTGCTTTCCCATGTTCATATGTTCATATTAAAAGTAAAATAGGCGCATATGGAGAAGTATTAATTATATATATGGTAAATTAACGATTTTAGTGAGGAATGAATCAGAATACCTTCGCACCGCGGGCACATTTAAATACAATAGCTGCGCAGCTGCCGAGTTAAGGAGTGTAGCCATTTTGTTTGTGAATTTTAAGGAGTGTGGCCATTTAGGAGTGTGGCCTTTTTGGTTGTGACCATTATGGAGTGCAAGGCTTTAAGAGTGTGGCCATTTTGGTAGTCCTTAAGCTAGCCTAGTTATAAAGAAATGGGCAGTTAGGATATGACAGGGAATGAAAAAGCTGTTCATTCATGGGTGTGTTATGACTTTCTCATTCACAGTAACTAAAGCCATTCAGTGCTAGTGACGTCCTTTTCATTATATTCCAGCAATTATTCATCTGATCATATAAAGTTTAGGAAGGGCGGCTACCAATTATAAGGCGACACACTATCTGAATTTATCCTTTTAGCTACTATATATCCCTCCCAAGCTTCATAACTCTGCTATGGATGTTTGATGGAATTCCATACAGTTGTCTACTACTGAGCATTACATTGGTAGTTTGACATAATAATGTAGTGTAAGTCAGGGCATTTTCCTACCTTAACACCTTGGAACATTGGGTTGGGGTTAAGAGGGGAGACTAGGAAAACTACCCATCACTGCCAACAAATCCCCTATATCGATGATTCTTCTGATCCTGTATTACCCACAATGCTGAGATAAGTTTACACTCCATGTAACACAATTACCAGTTAAAATTAATCTTTCCAGGCCGTAGGGATTTCAGCTATCAATGGATAACTGTACATTTTTAGATGAGGTGGTGGGTATATATGAAAACATTGGTGTATGGTAAGTATTGAGTAAGTAACAAATACCGTTTATTAGACGATTTGGGTGTGAAAGGGATCTGTCTTGTGTGGGCCAGTTGGCTCTCTGCAGAACCCCATTTTATTATGTTCATATTTCTTACAATTGTATCTTGGTTGCAGGCATACGATAACATGTGTGTATATAGTAAGTAGTGTAACAGAAAACGTTTATGAGATGGGTTGGGTGTGAAAGGGATCTGCCTTGTTTGGGCCACTTGGTTCTTGCAGACTCCCATTTCATATTGCTTGCATGTGGAAGGGATCTGCCTCATTTGTACCGGTGTGCAAACAAGAAATAGAGAGAGAGAGAGAGAGACAGAGAGAGAGAGAGTTACCATAGATTTATCATAGACCTCCGGACCGTATGGGCTGGCAGGCCCTGGCTGAAGACTCCACGTCTATTCTCAGGAATCTCGCAGAGCCTCCTGACAGACAGACATACAGACAGAGAGAGAGAGAGAGATTGGCTGTGTAAGGGATCTGCCTCTCGTAACAGAGTTGTAGATATGTGAAATAGGCTACCGAGAGCTACAATGGGACCAAGAACAATAAAGAGCTTCAAGATAAAATATGGACGAGATGGGTTGGGTGTGAAAAGGATCTGCCTTTTGTGGGCCACTTGTTTCTCTGCAGATTCCCAAATTGCATGTGTAAGGGATCTGCCTCATTTGTACCGGTGCGGAAACAAACAAGAGCGAGAGAGGGAGAGACTGGCTGTGCTAGGGATCTGCCTCTATTTGTTTAGTAACAGAGTTATAGATATGTGGAATAGGCTACCGAGTGTTATAGTGGGATCAAGAACAATAGGGTTCCAACATAATATTAGATAGGACGAGATGGGTTGCGTGTGAAAGGGATCTGCCGTGTGTGGGCCAATCGGCTCTCTGCAGGCTCACGTTTCCTTATTTTTCAAATGTTCTCATTTGTTAGAGAGAGAGAGGGAGAAAGAGAAGCATGGCGAGAGAGAATAGAATGTTGTAAACGTAAGGAAGACAGCGATAAATGAGAGAGAGAGAGTGGGGATGGGTTGGGTGTACAAAGGAGTACAAAGGAAATCAAGCAACAACAGATCTAGTGACCCTTCTAGGTTGCTTGTCCTCCAAAACACTGAGGATCAAGTGTCCAAACAGTGGTTTAGAGTGGGTAAGGGAACATTGGAAAGGGAATTACTGCCCTGGAACTAATGTCCGTGGCAGGATTAGGAAGTTAGTAGAGGACAGATGGGTTAGTAACTGAGGGGGGGATAAAATAAAGTTATTCATTTACAAACGCAGTCAGTCGCGGGTTTGATGAGAGATATTTGTCTAGGCGGAGTTTAAATGAATCAACGGTGATGCAGTCTATAATGTTTCGGGGAAGCCCATTCCACAAGTTGACAACTCGATTGAAGAAGAAATTCTTAGATGTGAACGGGATCTTCCATGTGTGGGCTAATCGGCTCTCTGCAGACCCCCGTTTTCCTATGTTCTCATTTGTTAGAGAGAGAGAGAGAGCCTAGGATGTCGTAATTGTAAGGAAGACAGCGATAAATGAGAGAGAGAGAGAGAGCTTCCTAATTTGTACAGGGGTGCAAACAAACAAGAGCAAAAGAGAGTGATTGGCTGTGTAAGGGATTTGCCTCTAATTGTTTGGTAACAGAGTTGTAGATTTGTGGAATAGGCTACCGAGTGTCTTGTGTGGGCCAATTGGCTCTCTGCTGACTCCCATTTTCTTAGGTTCCTATTTTTTACAATTATATATTGGTTGCAGGTATATGATAACATTGGTGTATAGTAAGTAGTGTAAGTAACATATAAAGCTTATGAGATGAGTTAGGTGTGAATGGGATCTGCCTTGTGTGGGCCACTTGGCTCTGCTGACTCCCATTTCATCTTGGTTGAATTTGTAAGGGATTTGCCTAATTTGTACAGGTGTGCAAACAAACGAGAGCAAGAAAGAGATTGGCTGTGTAAGGGATCTGCCTCTATTAGTTTGGTAATAGTTGTAGATATGTGGAATAGGCTACCGAGTGCTATAGTAGGATGAATAACAATAGAGCTTCAACATTAAATATGATAGGACGAGATGGGTTGGGTGTGAAAGGGATCTGCTATGTGTGGGCCAATCGGCTCTCTGCAGACTCCAGTTTTCTCATGTTCTCATTTGTGTGTGAGAGAGGGAGAGAGAGAGAGCATGGCGATAGAGAATAGGATGTCGTAAATATAAGGAAGACAGAGAGAGAGAGAGAGCGAGCGGGATGAGTTGCGTGTAAAAGGGATCTGCCGTGTGTGGGCCAATCGGCTCTCTGCAGACTCCTGTTTACTTATGTTCTCATTTGCGTGAGAAAGAGAGAGAGAGCGAGGAAGGGTTCATAAGATGGGTTGGGTGTGAAACGGATCTGTTTTGTATGGACCAATTGGCTCTCTGCTGACTCCCATTTTCTTACGTTCCTATTTTTTACAATTATATCTTGGTTGCAGGTATATGATAACATTGGTGTATAGTAAGTAGTGTAAGTAACATATGTGTATGAGATGGGTTGGGTGTGAAAGGGATCTGCCTTGTGTGGCCCAATGACTCTCTACAGGCTCCCATTTTCATCTTGGTTGCATGTGTAAGGGATCTGCCTCATTTGTATACCGGTGTGCAAATGAGAGAGAGAGATTGGCTGTGTATGGGATCTGGCTCTCGTAACAGAGTTGTAGATATGTGAAATAGGCTACCGAGTGCTATAGTGGTATCAAGAACAATAGAAAGCTTCAAGATAAAATCAGATAGGAATATGGATGAGATGGGTTGGGTGTGAAAGGGTGGCCTTGTGTGGGCCACTTGTCTCTCTGCAGGCTCCCATTTTCATCTTGGTTGCATGTGTAAGGGATCTGCCTCATTTGTACCGGTGTGCAAACAAACATGAGCGAGAGAGAGAAAGATTGGCTGTGTAAGGGATTTGCCTCTATTTGTTTGGTAACAGAGTTGTAGATATGTGGAATAGGCTACCGAGTGGGATCAAGAACAATAAAGCTTCAACAAAAAATTAGGTAGGATGAGATGGGTTGGGTTTGAAAGAGATCTGTCATTTGTGGGCTAATCAGCTCTCTGCATACTCCCGTTTTCATATGTTCTAATGTTCTCATTTGTGAAAGAGAGAGAGAGAGAGAGAAAGACAGAGAGATAGATGGGTCGGGTGTGAAAGGGATTTGCCGTGTGTTGGTTAATCGACTCTCTGCAGGCTCCCTATTTCCTATGTTCTAATGCACTAGTATGTCGTAATCGTAAGGAACACAGTGATAAATGAGAGAGAGAGAGATAAATAATACGTAGCCTATAGCGACACTCAAACAAGCACACACATAGCTACACAAGACCATCACACACACAGCAACACTAAAACAAGCACACACACGCCTATCTAGCGACAATTACTTAGGCTCAGTGAGTGGCCTCCTCCATGTTGTTTGCGCATGTATGTCATTCAGAGATGCGCATATATTATATTTCAGCTTTCCGTCGGTAAATAAATATTTCCGATATATATCTATCCTTGTATTTGAATCACGCATCTTGCTAGATGTCCGTACTTAATAGAGACACGTGGAAAGTTTACAAATAAACAAACAAATAAATGGAACAATGAATTTCATAACATACGTTATTTGGCGAACTAAGCAACGAGATTAGAGGCATGATAGGCAAGTGAGCAAGAAGAGTGATAGCTGGAAGCAAGACCAGGAGTAGTTTTGAACATCCCGATAATGGATAAACATTTCTAATTGATTTTAATGTTTCACTCATCTTACGGTCATAATTATAACCACAATAGCATGCGTGTAGCTAGCTTCCCTCAACTCGTAGGAGCTCGGTGAGTGGCCCACTACACTTGTTTGTACATACGTCATTCAGAGATGCGCATATATTATATTTCAGCTTTCCGAGGGTAAATAAATACTTCCGATATATATCTATCCTTGTATTTGAATCATGCATCTTGCTAGATGTCCGTACTTAGTGGAGACACATGAATAGGTTACAAATATGTGAATTTTGTATGAGGAAGGTGGGAGATAGGAAGGAAGGCCAGAATATAATGCTTGCCTCTCACTGTCTGACTTTGACCTCTATGGGGAGAAATCGGCCATCTCTTCTTATTACACACCATTTCAGTTCCCTCCACTCAATATTTTGCCCGTTAGGGCGAGTTATAAGGAGCGCAAATATGCGTATTATGCCCAGAGAGAGAGTACAAAGGAGTACAAAGGAAATTAAGCAACAACAGTCTAGTGACCCTTCTAGGCTGCTTGTCCTCCAAAACACTGAGGATCAAGTGTCCAAACAGTAGTTTAGAGTGGGTAAGGGAACATTGGAAAGGGAACTACTGCCCTGGAACTAATGTCCGTGGAAGGATTAGGAAGTTAGTAGGGGACAGATGGATTAGTAACTGAGGGGAGGATAAAATGAAGTTATTCATTTACAAACACAGTCAGTCGCGGGTTTGATGCGAGATATTTGTCTAGGCGAAGTTTAAATGAATCAACGGTGCTGCAGTCTATAACATCTCGGGGAAGCCCATTCCATAAGTTGACAACTCGATTGAAGAAGAAATTTTTAGCTTCGTGTGAGTTAAAAGATTTACCAATAATTTTGCACTCGTTTCCCCGCGTGTAATTAGATTGGTCGATAGTGAAGTACTTACTACAGTTCATATTGTCGATGCCTTTGATGATTTTGAACACTTGAATTAAGTCGCCTCTTAATCTGCGCTGTGTTAAAGGAAATAGATTTAATTCTCTAAGACGCTCCTCGTATGGTTTGTTCTTTAGGCTAGGTATAATTTTGGTAACTCTACGTTGAACTCGTTCTAGCTTGTCTATATCTTTTTGGTAATAAAGGCACCAGGATTGAAAGCAATATTCCAGAAGAGGGCGGACTAAGGAATTGTAAAGGGTTAGGATAACGTCTTTGGATTTATGCTCAAATACCCTGCCTATAAAGCCAATTATTTTGTTTGCCTTCTTAACAACTTCTGAACATTGTTGATTCGGTTTTAGGTTACTCGATATTGTTACTCCCAGATCGGTTTCTCTGTTTACATTCTTAAGCTGAGTGCCATTCATCAAATAGTTTGCTTTCTCATTTTGGTATCCGATATGTAGTACTTTACATTTATCCGCATTGAACTCATTTGCCAAATTTGGGCCCTAAATGACAACTTATCTAGATTGTGTTGCATATCGTCAACTTGTTCATTTGAGAGTATGCTATTTGCAATTTTTGTATCGTCAGCAAATTTTGAGATTGTACAGGTGGGACCCTCATCTATGTCGTTGATGTAAATTAGAAAGAGAATTGGTCCTAGTACCGATCCCTGGGGTACCCCGCTACTTACATTGGTCCATTTAGATGCCTTATCGTTTATGACTACTCTTTGCTTTATGTCGCTGAGCCAATTTTCTATCCATTTCAACACACCGTCTTGTATTCCATGTGCTTTTAGTTTTAGAAGTAAACGTTTGTGGGGAACTTTGTCAAAGGCCTTTTGAAAATCAAGGTCTATAATATCTACAGCTTTATTCTGATCGTAGAGGTTGAGGATATCGTGAAAGAAGTCTAAGAGGTTTGTTAAACAGGAACGTTTTTTACGAAAGCCGTGTTGAGTATCTTTAAGTATGTTATTTTCCTCTAAGTGATTTACGAGTCTGTCTCTTAAGAGTTTTTCTAGCATTTTACATACAACTGAGGTTAAGCTAATTGGACGATAGTTACTGGGTAGGGATTTGCTGCCTTTTTTGAATATCGGTGTTATGTTGGCTAGCTTCCACTGATCAGGCATAGTTCCAGACTGCAAGGATTTATTGAATAGTAATGTCAGTGGTTTAGAGAGCTCATCCTTAGCTTCCTTTAGGACTTTAGGTGAGATTGTATCAGGTCCAGGCGTTTTATTTACCTTGAGTTTATCTAAACAATTCAATACTTCTCTCTCTGTAACGGTGATACTGCTTAGAACATCTGAATTATCATTCTGAATCGGCGATGGTGTAGGGATATCACTGAGGTCTTCCGTTGTAAAAACTGATGCAAAGAAGGTATTGAGGGCATTACTCATTTGTACTTCGTCTTTGGTGTATTCTCCATTTTCATCGACTAAAGGTCCAACAGTTGAAGTAACTACTTTTTTCTTTCTGATATCACTATAGAATTCTTTCAGGTTTGTTTTACTCTGATTCGCAATATGTAACTCCAGGGTCTTTTTACTTTCCTTAAACTTTTTGGCTTTGTGTCGTAGCTCTACAAATTTCACGCGTTCTTCGTCATTTTGTAAGGATTTTAATCTATCATTAGCAAGCAGACAGTTTGAAATATCTTTATTCCACCATTTGGGCTTATTATTATGGCCTGTACGCCGTATTTTCGATGGTATACAGTCCTGCCCTGCTTTTAGGTAAGTGGTTTCGAATAATTCCCAAGATGTATTTATGTCATTATTGTTAATTAAAAAGCTCCAGTTAATTTCTTTAAACATAGCTCTAAGTTTAAGAAAGTTTGCTTTCTTGAAATTAGGGACTTTTTCGATGCTGCTAATTGGTTCGTTACTAGTAAACTTTAAAGTGAAAGTTATTGTACGATGGTCGCTGTTACTGAATTCATCACCAACATTCAAATTCTCTATTAATTCTTCTTTTGTTGCAAGTACAAGGTCAAGAACGTTATTACCACGGGTCGGCGATCGAACAAATTGATAGCGTGAACTCTCTTGCAATTTCGCATACAAGTCATGTCCGGAGTGTGAAGTAAGAGTATCGCCCCACTTGGTCACAGGTAAATTAAAGTCGCCAAAAAATACGGTATCTTGTGAGTTACTTACATCTGCAATTTGTTCATAAATTTCTCGGTCAGTTTGCACTGATTGAGCCGGAGGTCTGTATATTAATGCAAGTATTATTTTTGTACCTTTATTATTCTTTATTAGCACAAAAGATGTGTCGACGTTCGCAATTTGAGGTTTTGACAAGACGGTCGGGTTAAGACTTTCTTTGATATAAAATAAAACGCCACCTCCATTTTTATTTATTCGGCTGTTCTCAAACATTACATAACCGGCAAGTGAATACTCTGCTAAAAAGTCTCTATCTTCTGTATTGAGCCAAGATTCTGTTATGCCAATCACATCATAATTTTCTGTAAACACTAGTTCCTCTAAATCTGAAAATGTATTGCGTATGGTACGAGCGTTTGCATAGAAAACCTTTAAAGTTGCGGTTTTAGAACTCACAGAACGTTCTTTAATCAAATTTTTGGTTCTGGTCGGATCTACACATACATTCATGGCCGTCCTCGGTCCTCGGTCGTTATCCCTGGCGGTTTTTAATTTGGGTCGTGTTAGTGGAGCTTTATCCAAATTCGCAGTTCTTGACGGATTAGCATTTAATTCCTTTGCAGGTTGCCGTCCTCGCTGTCTTCGGTCCTTCTTCCTGGTTGTCCTGTGCTGAGTCGATTTCCTCTCCGAAAATCCTTCACCGCATCGTTGAGAAGACGCCCAAAACGTGCTGCTCCCACCTGGTTCAGATGAACTCCATCGTCCGAAAACGAATAGTCATCGTAGTAGAAATTGTCCCAGGTGTCTAAGAATCCCACGTTCTCCTTCCTTCAGAGGTTTGCTAGACAACGATTTGTGCTGGTGGCTATGTTGTAAAATCGGCTCTCTACACCGAGCCGGGTGACGATTCCTGAGACGATGATCCTTGATGACTTCTCCTTAAACGACTTGATCAGCTGCTGGTACTTTAAAAGCAAATCTTCCGACCGGGTTTGCAGTACATCGTTGGATCCAACGTGGATGACGTACATTGTATTAGCAGGGGCCAGCTTTGATACTTCGTCAACTGCAGCAACTACGTCGTCCACACCACCACCAGGGATACAAAAATGCTTCCTGGTCTTAGGTGCCCTGGCGCAAAACTCTGTGAGCTGACCACGTATCATCGAGTCTACCACGAGCCGGACTTCTTCTATTTCCTCTTCGTCATCTGAGTCTTTGAGTATCTGGAAACGGTTTTGACACTCGGTAATCAGTATGGGTTTCCTGGTCTTGGGGCAAACGTTGTTCCTCACGACACGGAAGTTGTCTTGAGGGGGAAGAGAGTCACTATTTGTTTCTTGAGTATCGGAACCATCAGCTGAAGTGGCTACTGCAGGCGTTGAATTGTTGGCAGTTGACGTTGGGGCGTTGGTGGCTGCTGGAGTTGCGATGACAATTGAAGTTTGTGGTACTCCAACGTTGAGTGTTACAAACTCTAGGAGTGATTCCAGCTTCATGGTGAGGACGTTGATCTTGTTGTAGGCTTCATCTAATTTCACTGTAAAATTCTCTCATTGCTAGCAGAGCCGGAAGACTTCAAGATCGACAGTAGCAAACATGGACTCACCAAACCTACCGGCGCAGTTCGTACAAGCGCGAGGCATGATGACAGTCACTTTCTTCAGATCACTTCACTCACTTAAAAAACACTTCACTCACTTTAAAACACTTAACTCACTTTAAAACACTTCACTCACTTTAAAATCACTTCAACCGAAAACAAATATGTTGAAATACGCAGAAATAGGTTATCAGGGGTGATAGCCTAACCGAAAACAAAAAAATTGAGATACGCAGAATTAGGCCTCCAGGGGCGATAGCCTAACCAAAAGTTTTGTTTTAAATTGAAATTCGCTACAATAGGCTACCAGCGTTGAATAGCCTAACCGAAAATAATAAAATTGAAATACGCAGAAATAGGCTACCAGGTGTGATAACCTAACCTTAAACAAATATATATAACAGAATATGTAACTAAATATACAATTCACCAAATACAGATTATATAAAAATAAAGTGTGACTGCACACAAGGGGTTAATATACTGTGTCAAGAGATGGCCCTGGTGCCGCTATAGCCTAGTAAAGCAGTAGCCTACTCTTTCTAGATAAAAAAGTGTATCAGTCAAAGGTTACTACAAGATCGTGCAAGCAACAACTAAAATTACAGATATATATAGCTACAGTAGGATACTAAATACAATATCTACAAGAGTTAATAATAAAACAGATTGGCTGGCTATAGGCTAGGCTAGGTTTGGGTTAGGTTAAAAGCTTGGCAGGTTGGGTTAGGCTAGGTTAGTTTGTACAAATACCACCCTTAGCTTAAAGTAAAATCAGTCTGAGGAGAAAAAGTCAAGAATATATCTAGGGGGAAAAGATAAATGAATGCACATAAATTTGGTACAAAATTGGCTGGAATTTAATATGTATAATCCCCCCAAAAAGTGTGTTTACAAAATGGCGTCGGCGTTAGTCCCTGTAGGCAGGTTAGTTAGTAAACAATATTGTTTATTAGCAAATTATTATGCAAAGCTTTACTTACATACAAGGCAGTTAAATAGATACTTACTACAGTAGGTAATGGGTAAAATTAGGGGGCTACGATTTTATATAAAAGAGTAAGAGAGCGTTTGTTTACAAAACAAAACAAAACAATAGATGGCGTTAGTGGCGCCCTATCCGAGCAGGAGTCTTGTGATAAACACAAAGTTTATCAGTCAATACACAGCGAAATATCGTGCAGTGTTACTTACTAAGCTACAGGATGGTTAAACGTGCTCTTAACCACCTTTCATGCACAAGAATGAAGAGGATGAGTAGTTAATACTCAAATTATGGTCGATATCGTGAGAGCGTTGACAGAGCGTCTGCAGCGTCTGGCGGTAGCGAGAGAGTGAGAGCATGGAGATAGAGAGGGGAGGGGAGGGAAAGGTGACTGGACGACTCGGCCCATGGGACAACTCGGCTCGGACAGCTCGGCCCACTTTTGGACAACTCGGCCACGACGGCTAGACAGCTCGGCCCATTATTTGAGACACCTGTGACGCTCACCGCTTCCCCCAGAACCGCATGGCTTACTCGCTAGGACTCGCCAGGGCAGAGAATGTAGCTACAGTCTACCTATCATTGTGTACTTTCCTTCTCGAGAAAGCTTGTGTTGCAGACAGTTCAGAACTGTTCTTTATTTTCGTCTGTCACAATCCTTTCTATTTTATTTAGTCAATTGAAAGTATTGTGTTAAGTAGTTGAATGATGGGAAGGGAGAGAGAGAGACCAGGTGGTGTGACTTGGTGGTGAGTGTGGCGCATGGCTGGCCCCCTTACATAGGCCTCGCGGGATTCGTTGCCTCCTGCCTAACACTGCTTACTGGGCGACTGTCGCGCGTCCTCGTGCCATTCCTGCGAACTGGGACTCCAGCCATGCGGTCCCTGGGAATATCCTTGTCAGATCCGTCCCAGACAGCATACTCTAAGCATCTCCCATGAACTGTTCCACACTCTTGTCTTAGAATCTTTCTCTTCTACTGCCTCTATCATTTCCACTACTTCCTCACCTTTTATTAATATCAATCCCCCTCTGGTTCCCTGCATCCACACCTTGAATTGGTGGCCCGACTGTATTATATGCTGGATCTCACATTTCTTATGTACTAGGCTAAGGTTGAAGATAGTCGTTGTCTTTTTGGGAGATTGTATTGCTCGGACTGTCTCCATCAATCACTAATGTTTCTACAGGGTTAAATAATGCTAGACTAGGGATCAGGTACCTTGCTGTTGGTGTTTTCACTGTGTGTAGGCTACTTTTGAGCTGCACGACACTACGGATTATGTGGGTTACCTGGGTGGATCTTTTGTCTGTGTACCATGGAGTTTAGACTGTGTAGTGCGTGAGGGCTGCTTGCCTAATCCACCCAACACTGTTCTAACTCTATTTGCTTTTACTTTTGAGGGTCGCCAGGAGGATACTCGATACTTGTGATCGAGAATCCTCAAGAGAGCACCCCTTCATATTAACGTAATCAGGCCGCACAGACCCAAGGTCCACACTAGGCTAGGAGCTGCCTTGGTCCACCAGAATTCTGTACCTTTGCGCATCCCAGCTAGACTTTATTAACCCGGGTAGACATTAGCTGGATTAGATCATATACTCTTTTATGCATACCCATTATTTCTACACAAGCATTTTGAGGTCTAGGTTGCTGTAGAGAGACACAACCAGCATAGACCGGTTTTGTTAATAGGAGTACTACTTTTTCGTGGCGAGCATTATTACTGTTGCACCGCTTATAATATTCTTGTGTCCAATAACATTATAGGTCCAGCCTTTTTGTGTATTTAGCCTACACGTGCATTGTCCTGCCTCCTGCTATTTTGTGGTTCCATTTCCTATACGTTCTTCTTAGTTGCATCCGACATTATTCAGAAGATTCCTTGTTCGGTGCTTGAGGACTTTACAACACTTTCTTTCATAAGGGAGTGACAGATATTATTGATTAAAGTAACGTTAAGTAAACCTTCTTCTTGTTTGCATTAGATCACTCTTGTGATTTAATTAAGTTAACTATCTTTTCCTTGTGCACCATAACTAATCAACCATATGTTATAGGTAATAGGCTGTTTCAGAGAACATCAGCCTATAGTAGAAGCACATAGATACTGAGTTAAGATACCCCGCTATCGCAGATATAACTCTGGAGGGTATGTGTGTTCTTTGTTCGACGGGATTATATATCAGGGGTTGGATCTAGCGTTTCCGTTGTTGCATTTATGCCAGTCTAGTCCAATGTATAAGAGCCACTGATTTATACGAGACCCGATCGTAACAAATGGCGACCTAGCTCAGGATTTGGTGAACTGACATATAATTGCAGGTTATTGTGCAGATTTTTCTCACAGTTTAGGCAGTGAACATTTGTTGATTTTGTGGAATATTTTTGGAGGACATGCAAGAATTATTTTTTTAGCAAAGTAATATAGCACTTAAGCTGTCTCCGAGAATTTTTTATTGTGAATATTGTGGTATAAGAGTTTGGGGTACTTCTTTTTTGTGTATCAAAGTGAAAAATCTTCAATGAGCATCATGTCTTATAGCGGATCAGTGCAGGATGAAGACACAGTACGTGATGTATAAGCTGAGGAGCAGCAGCATGGGCAGGTTGTTAACTTGGTGAACAGTGAGGAGGATGCAAGGAATTTTTTACAATGGCCTGTTACTTCCGACCGGTTGGTGGGTATGAATCGGTACGGTCTCCAGTGCTTAGCCGCAGCTATCGGTCATGTATGTACTAGTGGCATGACCAAGGATGACCTGATAACGTGTGTGCTGGGTTGGGTGACTGGCGTACGAGGTAGGGTGAGTGCTCAGAGCCCTTTGGCCGAGCTTCCCATTCACTCAACTCCCAATCCTCCTATTGGAGTACCGACCCTGAGCACGCTTCCGCAGGTGGGTAGTGACTGGCAGGGTGGTTTGCCCCTGGGGGGATCACCGGGTATTTCTAACAACATTGCATCTCCTCCTCCTCCTCTAGGTTTGACCCCGGAGATGCTCTTTCAGCTCGAGATGGCAAAACATCAGAGTCAACAGCAGACAGAGCTAGCTAAGATAGAAGAGAGAAAAGAGCTAGCTAAGATAGAAGAGAGAAAAGAGCTGGCTAGGATGCAGCAACAGACGAGGGAAGCTGAGCTTAGGACTGAACTAGAATCTACAAGATACCGTGCCGACATGGATTTAGAGAAGTCTCGTGTTGAGACGACGGGACAGCGACTCGGTACTGGAAACCGTGCGCATGATCATTCTCTGTCGCACCTTCTCAAACTGGTTCCTGTATTTGACGAGTCTGGTGTCACAGAGTTTTTCAATAGATTTGAGAAGAAGTGCCGGGAGCATCAGTGGCCTGAAGTTAAGTGGGCGGCCCTTGTGTCCTCTAGACTCGTAGGTAAGGGGCTCAAGGCTTACGATGCACTGCCTTTGGAGTCCTGCGTTGTTTATGAGGAGCTCAAGGAGGCTGTCCTGCGGGCATACGAGCTACAACCCGAGACATATAGGTTAAAGTTCCGGGGTGTGACTAAGGGGCGAGACAGTACCTTCTTGGAGCACGCCCGGGACCTGTCCGACGCTATGGGAAACTGGCTCAGATCAGAGAAGACAACTACGTTTGATGAGATGAAACAGTTGATGCTTCTAGAGCAGTTTTATAAGTGTACGGGCGGCGACTTGACTTTAAACCTTAAAGAGAAGAACCCAAGAACTCTCGTAGAAGCAGCAGAGATGGCTGATCTTCGGTTTTCACTAATTCGGGGGTGCGGCTCTGCACAGAGAAACGATGTAGGCGTTAAGGAGCATTACCCTCCCCCTCCCCGGAATATGGACACACATAAATTTAAAAGCAATGACACCAAGACTGATCACAAACCTAGCACCGCCCCGTTTAAGAAGGGTCAGGGGACTTTTACACCTCAGTATAAGTCCAAGGGGAAATTTGAGTGTTATCACTGTCACAAAGAGGAGCACATGGCAAAAGCTTGTCCGAGCAGACCTCCCTCGGCGGCTGTGTCATTGGCTCACAGCATTGGGGTGTTCCAGAAGTCTTCTGTGTTTGCTGGAGGCATAAGATCAGAGGATGGAGCACCGCCAGTGAAGAAGGATCCGGAAGGCTCGAACCCTGTCCGCGATGACTTTTGCGACCATAGAGGGCATGGCTGCGTGCAGTGGGGGGGCAAGAAGCACGAGGTACAGCTCTTGCGTGACACAGGTGCCTCTCAGACACTCTTGAAGAATTTCACTGGTAGACCCATAAACGCGGCGCGGGTAGTTGTGGTGCAGGGAGTTAATGCAACTAGGTCATACCCGCTTGTTAGAATGGAGCTTGAAGTTGACGGTGTGACTCGCGAACTGGATGTGGGAATCGTGGAGAAATTGCCTGTTGGGGGCGTCGACCTCCTTCTCGGCAATGACTTTGCGGTGCCTGCTTCTAAGGTTTCACCCTTAGTCGTTGCCGAGGAGCCGGCCACCGTGAGTAGGGAGGAACAGGAGTGGGTTGAGAAGTGTCAGGTGCAACCAATGGCGTGTGTTGCAACCAGATCTCTCGCTTCCAGGGAGTCACAGCCTAACCAACAGTCTTCAAATAAGCGGAGGAACGGTCACGAGAAGGTGCTGAAAGCTGATACGGTGGAGAGTCTAGTACCAGCAGCGCTTCTCGGGGACTCAGTATTAGCACCGTTATTAGAGTCTGGAGAAGCACCACCACCTGTCACTGAGAGTGTAGAGGCAGGGCTTAAAGAGACTCAGAGGCAGCAACGGTATACACGGAGAGAGCAACGGGATGCAAAGTTCGATGTTGGGGGAGGGAATGAGTTGTTTCGCAAACACTTAGACAGGCTAGCTCCCTCAGATATTCGCAAATTGCAGCTAGAAGACCCGGAGGTTCTAAAGTGTAGTAACGGTGCTGTCGAACTCGAAGAGGTCAGGGATGCAAAGTCTGGATATTTTTTTTTCATTGATGGCATCTTGTATCGGCAATTCCAAGACCCGCAGAGAAGTTGGGATGGTGGGTCAGGAGTGGTAGACAAGCTGGTCGTACCGAGGGTATGCAGGGATAGCCTACTTAGGTTGGCTCATGATGTACCGCTGGCGGGACACTTGGGTGTCCGTAAGACGGTGGCGGCTTTGGGGAAACTGTTTTGGTGGCCTGGTTTGAGAGCACAAGTGGTGTCATGGGTGGCAATGTGCAGTGTGTGCCAAAAGGTCAGGAAACCTAACTAGAGCATCCCAAAGGCTCCGTTATAACCAATTCCCGTCAGTGGGCCTCCCTTTAGTAAAGTAGTAGTCGACATGGTTGGCCCCCTCTCCCCCACAAGTGCCGGAAATAAATATCTCTTGACAGTCATGGACGTAGCAACTCGGTACCCAGACGCATACCCTATGAGAAATGGTTTGGCGAAGACGGTGGTCCATAACTTGCTATTATACTTCTCTCGGTACGGATACCCGCAGGAGATACAGTCAGACCAAGGATCGAATTTCACCTCCAACTTGTTCGTTCAGACAATGAAGCAGCACGGGATAGTCACTGTAGTGTCATCTGCTTATCACCCAGAGAGTCAGGGGGTGTTAGAGAGGTGGCATTCCACTCTAAAAAGCATGCTTCGCTGCTATTGTCTTGAGAATGGCAAGGACTGGGATCTTTGCCTGCCGTATGTGTTATTCGCTGCACGAGAGGTACCTGGGGAGAGTTTGGGGTTTAGCCCTAATGAGCTTGTGTTTGGACACCGCGTCAGAGGGCCTCTCCACATGGTAAAGGAGATATGGGAAGGCACCGCTAAACCATGTTCTATGCTTAAGTATGTCCTTGAGAGTAGGGAACGAATGTTGCGTAGTCTGGAGTTGGCTGGCCGCAATCTGGTAGGCTCTCAGGCCCTCATGAAGGACAGGTACGACCACAAGGTGAAACTCAGGGAGTTTCACGTGGGTCAGGAGGTGTTGATACTATTCCCTCTTGTAGGTCACCCCTTATCCGCAAAGTACGCTGGTCCTTATAGGGTAGCAGAGAAGCTCTCGGACTTAGATTACCTGGTGGCCACTCCAGACAGTAAGAGGAATTAGTTATGTCATGTCAACCTGATGAAGGAGTATGTGAGGCGCCCACCTGAGCCTCTCACTGTCCCCGTGATGACTTTCAGCAGTCAAGGTGGAGAAGGAGAGCGGGACAGTCATGCGCAGGTGGATGACAACTGAGATTATCATGTTTCTGCAGATCAGAGAGACATGCGGCTCATGAGGCTTTGCAACACCTACCTGAGCAACAGCGTGTGGCTGTCGAGCGCCTATTTTGTTTATACCCTACTGTATTTGCGGAACACCCTGGCCCCACTACTCAGGAGGTGCACGACGTTGACGTCGGAGACCACCCACCCTTCAAATCAGTGCCCTATAGGGTGCCCCCTATTAAACTTCGGGCCCTCCGGGCGGAGTTGGAGTATATGTTGCAACAGGGACTGATCAAGAAGGGGGCGGTAAAGTGGACATCTCCCGTAACGCTGCAACCTAAGCCGGATGGCAAGGTGCGCTTCTGTGTTGATTACCGCAGGCTAAACGGCTTGACTCCCACCAACCCATATCCTCTTCCCGGGTCGATGACTGTGTAGACAAGATTGGCAGGGCCAAGTTCTTGACCAAGGTGGACCTGGTAAAAGGTTACTGGCAGGTGCCTTTGTCTGAATGGGCGAAAGAGGTGTGTGGTTTTGTGGTGGATGGTGCTACATATCGTTGTAATGTCATGCCGTACGGTCTAAAGAACGCACCAGCGACCTTCCAAAGCTTGATGAACGAGTTAGTGGCTGACATTCCGAACTGTACCGTGTACCTGGACGACGTCATTATCTACGATGACGATTTCAAGAGCCACTATGAACATGTAGAATCCCTTTTTAAGAAATTAAGCGAGGCAAACTTAGTGGTCAACCTGGGAAAGTGTGATTTTGTGCGGGCTACCGTGCAGTATCTGGGGTTCATGGTGGGTTTGGGCCAGGTGTGCCCCCCACAGAACAAGATATTGGCTATTAACCACTTCCCCAGGCCGTCCACCAAGAAGCAGATCATGAGGTTTTTGGGCATGATTGGTTACTACCGCCGCTTTATAAAGGGCTATTCTACTGCGCTGGCTCCTCTAACGGACCTATTAAGTCATAAACGGTAAGGCATCTAAATGGACCAATGTAAGTAGCGGGGTACCCCAGGGATCGGTACTAGGACCAATTCTCTTTCTAATTTACATCAACGACATAGATGAGGGTCTCACCTGCACAATCTCAAAATTTGCTGACGATACAAAAATTGCAAATAGCGTACTCTCAAAAGAACAAGTTGACGATATGCAACACAATCTAGATAAATTGTCATGTTGGGCCCAAATTTGGCAAATGAGTTTCAATGCGGATAAATGTAAAGTACTACATATCGGATACCTAAATGAGAAAGCAAACTATTCGATGAATGGCACTCGGCTTAAGAATGTAAACAGAGAAACCGATCTGGGAGTAACAATATCGAGTAACCTAAAACCGAGTCAACAATGTTCAGAAGTTGTTAAGAAGGCAAACAAAATAATTGGCTTTATAGGCAGGTCATTTGAGCATAAATCCAAAGACGTTATCCTAACCCTTTACAATTCCTTAGTCCGCCCTCTTCTGGAATACTGCGTTCAATCCTGGTGCCCTTATTACCAAAAAGATATAAACAAGCTAGAACGAGTTCAACGTAGAGTTACCAAAATGATACCTAGCCTAAAGAACAAACCATACGAAGAGCGTCTTAGAGAATTAAATCTATTTCCTTTAACCCAGCGCAGATTAAGAGGTGACTTAATTCAAGTGTTCAAAATCATCAAAGGCATCGACAATATGAACTGTAGTAAGTACTTCACTATCGACCAATCTAATTACACGCGGGGAAACGGTTGCAAAATTATTGGTAAATCTTTTAACTCACACGAATCTAAGAATTTCTTCTTCAATCGAGTTGTCAACTTGTGGAATGGGCTTCCCCGAAACGTTATAGACTGCATCAACGTTGATTCATTTAAACTCCGCGTAGACAAATATCTCGCATTAATCCCGCGACTGACTGCGTTTGTAAATTAATAACTTTATTTTATCCCCCCCTCAGTTACTAACCCATCTGTCCCCTACTAACTTCATAATCCTGCCACGGACATTAGTTCCAGGGCAGTAATTCCCTTTCCAATGTTTCCTTACCCAGTCTAATCCACTATTTGGACACTTGATCCTCAGTGTTTTGGAGGACAAGCAACCTAGAAGGGTCACTAGATCTGTTGTTGATTGATTTCCTTTGTACTCCTTTGTATTCCTTTGTACTTATTGGCCAAAGATAGAAAGTTTAAGTGGGCGCCTGAGTGTGAGAGGGCTTTTTTGCTAGTAAAACACCTGTTGTGTACTCACCCAATCCTCAGGGCCCCGGACTTTAGCCGACCATTCCAGCTGGCAACTGATGCCAGTGGTGTGGGGGCTGGTGCCGTTCTGATGCAATCAGACGAAGATGGGCTGGAGCACCCAGTCAGTTTCTTCTCAAAAAAGTTCAACTCGGCGCAGAAGAACTATTCAGTAGTTGAGAAGGAACTGCTGGCGATTGTGCTAGCGCTCAGGCACTTTGAGGTGTATGTTCCAGCCTATGGACCAGTTGTGGTGATCTACACCGACCATCACCCCCTCAAGTTCCTGAATCAATTCCATAACCGGAATATGAGGCTGACCAGGTGGTCATTAATGTTGCAGGAATACAACCTAGACATACGCCATATTGCCGGTTCTGAGAATGTGATTGCAGATTACTTATCGAGGGTGGAAGACCCGGGGTAGATCATCATAAGGGTAGCCTCCTACATTGGTTTGATTAGTATGTTTACGTCTGGTGCTTGTTGGCTCGCGTGTGTAGCCCAGCGTATTGGGTCGTAAAGTAGGAGTTGCTGTGTTGGTATAGAAGAAAAAACTAGGCTTGCCCCTGTAGTGCAGCCGCCATAAACATATTAAAAATATAAAAATCCTATAAAAACTCTTTCTTTGATAGTTAAAATTTTTTTTAAGTATGTTATAGCAGAAATTCTGAGTTGTACTCCTCTCAGAAGGCTGGGCTAGTGAAGCTCGCTCTTATGAGCATAACTATGTAATTTAATCTATTGTGTTGGGAAGGGTTGTTCATTTTTATAATGTGTTATTTTGAAGAGAACTGTGCTTTACATTTCATTGTCGCTGGGTGGCTAGGAGTGGCGAATTTTGTATGGGTTCTGCATGTCAGATGTAGAGCTCATATTTGGAGCCTCTTAAAAATCTTGGGTTGGGTGTGACGCTCACCGCTTCCCCCAGAACCGCATGGCTTACTCGCTAGGACTCGCCAGGGCAGAGAATGTAGCTACAGTCTACCTATCATTGTGTACTTTCCTTCTCGAGAAAGTTTGTGTTGCAGACAGTTCAGAACTGTTCTTTATTTTCGTCTGTCACAATCCTTTCTATTTTATTTAGTCAATTGAAAGTATTGTGTTAAGTAGTTGAATGATGGGAAGGGAGAGAGAGAGACCAGGTGGTGTGACTTGGTGGTGAGTGTGGCGCATGGCTGGCCCCCTTACATAGGCCTCGCGGGATTCGTTGCCTCCTGCCTAACACTGCCTACTAGGCGGCTGCTTACTGGGCGACTGTCGCGCGTCCTCGTGCCATTCCTGCGAACTGGGACTCCAGCCATGCGGTCCCTGGGAATATCCTTGTCAGATCCGTCCCAGACAGCATACTCTAAGCATCTCCCATGAACTGTTCCACACTCTTGTCTTAGAATCTTTCTCTTCTACTGCCTCTATCATTTCCACTACTTCCTCACCTTTTATTAATATCAATCCCCCTCTGGTTCCCTGCATCCACACCTTGAATTGGTGGCCCGACTGTATTATATGCTGGATCTCACATTTCTTATGTACTAGGCTAAGGTTGAAGATAGTCGTTGTCTTTTTGGGAGATTGTATTGCTCGGACTGTCTCCATCAATCACTAATGTTTCTACAGGGTTAAATAATGCTAGACTAGGGATCAGGTACCTTGCTGTTGGTGTTTTCACTGTGTGTAGGCTACTTTTGAGCTGCACGACACTACGGATTATGGGGGTTACCTGGGTGGATCTTTTGTCTGTGTACCTTGGAGTTTAGACTGTGTAGTGCATGAGGGCTGCTTGCCTAATCCACCCAACACTGTTCTAACTCTATTTGCTTTTACTTTTGAGGGTCGCCAGGAGGATACTCGATACTTGTGATCGAGAATCCTCAAGAGAGCACACCTTCATATTAACGTAATCAGGCCGCACAGACCCAAGGTCCACACTAGGCTAGGAGCTGCCTTGCTCCACCAGAATTCTGTACCTTTGCGCATCCCAGCTAGACTTTATTAACCCGGGTAGACATTAGCTGGATTAGATCATATACTCTTTTATGCATACCCATTATTTCTACACAAGCATTTTGAGGTCTAGGTTGCTGTAGAGAGACACAACCAGCATAGACCGGTTTTGTTAATAGGAGTACTACTTTTTCGTGGCGAGCATTATTACTGTTGCACCGCTTATAATATTCTTGTGTCCAATAACATTATAGGTCCAGCCTTTTTGTGTATTTAGCCTACACGTGCATTGTCCTGCCTCCTGCTATTTTGTGGTTCCATTTCCGATACGTTCTTCTTAGTAGCATCCGACATTATTCAGAAGATTCCTTGTTCGGTGCTTGAGGACTTTACAACACTTTCTTTCATAAAGGAGGGACAGATATTATTGATTAAAGTAACGTTAAGTAAACCTTCTTCTTGTTTGCATTAGATCACTCTTGTTATTTAATTAAGTTAACTATCTTTTCCTTGTGTACCATAACTAAGCAACCATATGTTATAGGTAATAGGCTGTTTCAGAGAACATCAGCCTATAGTAGAAGCACATAGATACTGAGAGTTAAGATACCCCGCTATCGCAGATATAACTCTGGAGGGTATATGTGTTCTTTGTTCGACGGGATTATATATCAGGGGTTGGATCTAGCGTTTCCGTTGTTGCATTTATGCCAGTCTAGTCCAATGTATAAGAGCCAATGATTTATACGAGACCCGATCGTAACACACCTCGGCCCCATGTTATGCTATGGTTAGGTTAGGTTAGGTTAGGTTAAGTTAGGTTAAGTTAGCTTAGGTTAGGTTAAGTTAGGTTAGGTTAGATAGGGACAGTGATTCCAAAATGATCAATACGAGAAATAAAAGTTAATGAATTGTCACTTGTTTGATGAAACGAACAGATAGATACATAAATAGATACGTTGTTATGTTGTCAAAGCAAATAAGGGTAGTGAAAGGCAGAGTTGTCTCGCAATTAACACTCGGCCGAGCTGTCTCGGTTTTACTGGGCCGAGCTGTCTCGCCGTGGGCCGAGCTGTCCGAGCCGAGCTGTCCCGTGGGCCGAGTAGTCTAGCATTCGAGGGAAATGGAGAGAGAGAGAGGAGAGAAGGATATTATATAGTGACATGTTGTAGGCAACGAAAAGTAATTCTGCCTCTCTCTCTCTTTAACACAGATAATAATAACTACCATTTGTGCAAAACATTTATTTCAGCTTTCAGAAGGCAAATAAGTACTTCTGATGAATAGCCTATCTAGCCTTGTATTTAAATCATGAATCCTGTTAGATATTATTACTTAATAGAAACATATCTAAGGGTTACATTTATACACAGGATAATATATGTAAATACGAACTTCAGACCATAATTTGTTGAAGAGGTGAGGGAGGGAGGTGGGTAAGTGCCTACATATCACACTCTGGGGAGGAAGTGTGTGCAGTACTGGCAATTTTTAGCGCTAGATTTAGAGGTCTTTACTTTAATCTAGCAGGCATTATTTTGATATTATCTAAGAGACATTGACTAGGGATAATTTGAAAATTTCAGACATTCTAGTCATATTACATTATGAAACTTGCAAAACAAACAAACCAAAACTCTTTAGAGAATGCGGCATTATGCTAGCATTTTTTTTACTGTAGGCAACATGTTAGCAACTTTTTGAGAACGGATTTAGCGGTATTTTGTGGTAACACTTGACTTAGGGTTGAGGGAGGAGGGTTAATACGAGTCACACAGGCAATTGTCAAAACTTTGAAGGTCCAGATCATTGTTATTAAAGTACGCATTTGACAAAGTAGGGACTTGTTAAAAAAAAATAGCCAATACTCTGCTATTCACCAAAAATACATTTTAATTATCATTATTATTTGGTAGGGTAGGTATGTATAGGTAGGTTGGTTAAATAATTTGTGGAATTCGTAGGGACTCGAACTATTTTAAGAGAGTTAAATTTAATAAAATGTATGGATCTGAATAATGAATCGGAATAATATTAAGCAAAACTAGGGGATGCAGGGAAGCCTAGACTGAAGACTGAAAACGTTGTGTGGGTACATGCTGCGGCCAAACTGTTCCACCAATTTCTATTTTTGTGGTACCAATACGTTCGGAATTGCGAGCCTCACCCAACTATCCCGCGTAGTTTTCAAAATATGGTTTGTTAAGTGTATTTCGAGTTTTTTTCAAGATTGCCGAAAAAAAAAACATGTGCAAAGCAAACCCTTTTCCATAACGTTTGCGGAGCATTAGTAGTGGAGTCCATATGCCAAAGCCCAATCATTTTCTTTGAGTGGGAGAGATGGTATTTAAGTTTTAAATTTTTCGGGAAAACTGCTGCCACGGACCTGTTTGGCCGCCATTTTGGATGTGTAACATATCAAAAGTTGCCCAATACAAAAACGCACATTGTGTGAAAGTTTGGTCCCAATCCGAAAAGCGGTTCCGGAGTTATTACGTAAAAACCGGCGTGGAAAAATAATTTGGAAGAATAAGAAGATTTAATGATAACAATAGGGGATCCCCGCTAGGGCTCGAACCCCTAACAATAATACAATGTTTATTTCCACTAAAAAGTGGTTATTCTGCTCATAATTACAATAAGAAAGTGTACATTAAGTATTAACTTAGGTATAAACTTAGGTATAAGGTATAAACTTAGATTGTACATATACATTCAGATGCATATATACACGCAATACATACATATATATACCAATATGCCCATACATACACACATATATATACATTATACCGTACATACATATACGCACACATATACATATACATATACACGCACATATACACATACAGCGTACACACACATACGTATATACACATACATACACATACCGACAATCATATATATATACATACACATATACAAATACATACATACACACATAGAGATAGAGAGAGAGAGAGAGAGAGAGAGAGAGAGAGAGAGAGAGAGAGAGAGAGAGAGAGAGAGAGAGAGAGAGAGAGAACAAATGCTAATGATAACGATCATCCTTATTTGGTCCACAGATATACAGGTTGAACACACAATAATAGTACTATACAACCAAGCTTTTATATTACAAAATAAATCCTCTTGCTAGAACTAAAAGAGGTTAACATATTTGTAACTTTACTTCAATAAAATACCTGGACACTGACATTGAACTGATTGGATTGGATACGCATATGAAATAAGGTTAACTTGCATTTGTAGTTGAGCATAGCTATTGAAAGAGAGAGATAGATAGATAGCTAAAGAGAGAGAGAGTGAGTCAGTGAGTGGGTGCGTGTGTGTGTGTAATGAGGCGTACCTCAGAGATATTACAATACCACCCAGCCCTGTTACTCCCCGACCCCTTCCCCCCACCCCATGTTACCCCCCCCCCCCCACCCCCTCCCCTCAGTCCTCCGTGGTAATGTATCTATCTGTTAAGGTTCACTCCACTGCCCCCACACTCTCACATTGTCTCTTATTATACTCCTAGACACGTTAATGACGGCATTTGTAATCTTGATTATACCAAGAGGGGTTTTTCTTGTATACGAAATGTACTGCATATACAGTATAAAGTATATATATATATATATATATATATATATATATATATATATATATATATATATTGTTACGTATCTTGATCCTCAAGTGGTTAACTTGATGAATCTAGATAGCACAGACATATAATTTAAGGTATCAGTCAGCTGAAGGCAAAACAAAAGTAAAATCTAATAAAATAATTTCCTGTTGTTGCTTCCTTTCCTTTTGGATCTTAGGACTTGGTATCCTTTATTGACTGATACTCTTTACTTATGAAAAATACTGAAACTAATTAAAGTCATGTAGTATTTATAAAGAATTATTATTTAACCGAAGCTTAGTAGGCTATGGTCATGAACCGAATAAGTTATAGCTAAAGAAGGACTATTAATTTTATAAAAGTCTTGAAAGATAAATATTAAAGTAAGAATATTTCCGTCTCTTACCCTTTTTGAAATGAATAGATAGTTTTCTTATATGTCCTTTTATTTATATTTAATTTAATTATTCTTGGTTCTTGTCTTACGTTAATAGTATTATATTATTATTATCATCAGGAGTAATATCAAAGTCACATAAAAAGTTAGATATATATTTAATAATTAGTTAAATTTATTTCTTAACCACGTAACATTGAAGTTTGATTATGAGTAAATAAAGTTACAGGATCGTTTCATAGATTCGATTCAGGTCTCACTCAAATAATATGAAAAGCAAAATATAATATTTTGAAGCAAAAGAATTTTCTTCAGCTTAGGAAATCACTATAAGTAATATTAACACAGCCATGTTAGTCTAAGGCGATATTACTAATACGAGACAATAGCATCACCGTACTAAGCACCATTAAGCAATGTAAGCTTAATTCAAAGAAAATGAAAGAACTCTTAAGTATTAATATAAAACAATAGTATTACTTTCATCATAACCCAATTACTTAAAGAGTTGCTTTAGTCCACAAGTTAGTCAACTAAAATAGTTAAGTATATAATAATAGCGTTAACGTTAATTCCCAATCAAATAGTGAAGTACATAAATAGTAGCGTTAACGTTAATTCCCAATTAAATAGTTAAACACATTACACACATTAAACACATCACGTTAATTCCCAATCACATATCTCACTAACCAACATAACATAAGTGTTTACACCGAACACACTTAACACACATTTATATAATCTGACTGACAGTCACAATCCCATTATAATACTTCACCCCGTCTTCCTCCAGCTGCAAGTTCACCTTCCCCAACTCCAAATGAGACTGATTTGAATGCCCACAACTCGGGTCTTATATACCAAACAATGATGGTGTAGGAACGAATCAGGAGGCGGCGGGTGGTGCCGGCGCCAATCATAGCTCCTCGAATCACATAACAGGTGCGAGGTCCATTCACAGCTCCTGGCGTCGATCATACGTCATAGCATCGGTCATCGAGGTATGAAGGCTAGCATGCTGGTATGGGGGGAGATGGTTTGCCCACTCGCTCGTTCGCTAGTCTGCTTCACCGTTTTGGGTAGTGGGCTCCTTCAACTCTAATTCTAACTCTTAAATTAACATACAGGGCTCCGTATGTCAGACCTCCCCCCTAGAAAAGAGTTTAAGGAGTATAGTACAGAATATTAAACATAATACATAAATAGATTCACCACCAGATTGGCAACAGCAAGATTATAATGAGGATATAATAAGGATATCACCCAAAGTAGGCAACGTCTCCAGGTACCACATCAGAACATAGCCGGAACGTAGCTGGAGCGTTAATTCGAACTGCAAGGCATCTCACAGCTGAAGGCTTAAAAGCGCACTACAAAAGCATGATATTTACCTCGCTACAAGGGAGAGCTAATTGCCAAAATCCTCTCATTAAATTATACTTACTGCTGCATGAGGCCAACCTGAGAAATGCAATCTTTGATCCGTGGCAGTGGGTAGGTATCGTTCTTTGTGACAGCATTGACTTGCCTATAGTCCCTACAAAACCCATGGCTCCTGTCTGGCTTCGGCACAAGTATGACCGGACTACTCCACTGGCTTAAGGCCCTAGTGATCAGTTCATTAGAAATCATAAAGTCAAGCTCGACCTGCAGTATACTCCTGCGTTGTGGCGAGACACGGTAGGGGGATAGTTTAATGGGAGTTGCATCCCCTACGTCGATGTCGTGCACGGCCAAAGAAGTAAGCCCTGGAGTATCACGGAACACATTGGAGACTGAGATAAAACAGAGATTAGTTGGTTCGCTTGATCAGAGGGAAGATGACATAGTTTAGATGGTAATTCCCTCAAAGCCACTGAATTATACTGAAAGTTGGATAGGCTACATGACAAGTCAAAGTCTGCATGGATACCTTCAGGCTCTGGAACAGTCTGTTGCGGGTCAGTAAGAGAACTGAAGACTTTGTCCGCACCAGGCTGCTCACAGGTCCTGACATTCACTGCCACAGTAGGAGAATCTGGAGGAGAGGAATCAGGGGACCTATGGTAGGGCTTCAACATATTTATATGGAATACTTGCGTGGGCTTTCTCCTGTCTGGGGTAGTTACTAGATAATCGGTAATGCTCACCCTCCGAATTATCTTATATGGGCCCCTGAACTTGGCAGATAAAGGTTGGCCAAAAACTAGCTCATTAGGGGAAAAACCCAGGGATTCAGTTGGAACCTCACGAGTAGCAAATAAAAGAAAAGGTACCCCCTTATCCCACTCAACTCCGGTCTCTGTACAATACTTACGTAACATTCCCTTTAATGTCTGATGATATCGTTCGAGAACCCCTTGACTCTCTGGGTGGTAGGTGCTAGACTTTACATGCTCGATACCCAACTCCTTCAGGGACTGCTGGAAAATGTTAGAGGTAAAATTAGTTCCTTGATCACTTTGCACCTCATGGGGGAAACCCATTCTGGTGAAAAATTTGAGCAGTTCCTTGATTACAGTTGGAGCAGAGGTAGTCCTTAAGGGTATAGCCTCTGGGTAGCGAGTTGCCATGTCCATGATAGTTAATAAATAAATGTTACCTTGGGAAGTCTTAGGCAATGGGCCTACAATGTCCACTACCACCCGAGTAAAAGGATTCTCGAAAACGGGCAAGGGCACCAGAGGATGTACAGGCACCTTCTGATTGAGTTTTCCTGTCATCTGGCAAGTGTGACACACTCTACAAAACTCCACTACATCTGCACGCATTCCTGGCCAGTAAAAGTGGGATCTGATTCTGTCTAGAGTTTTTCTCACACCTAGGTGTCCTGCCAATGGTATACAATGTGCCATTTCCATGATATCTTTACGACAAGGTTTGGGGACTACTACTTGATGGACGTCCCAAGCCCCGTCATCGATTGGTCTGTGTGGCGGTCTCCATCTTCGCCACAATACTCCTCCTTTGAGGTAGAAACATTCACCACCCTCCTTCTCACATTCCTCTTCACTCACGGACCTGGCAGCTAACTCCTTGCATTCACAATCATCTCTCTGTAGCTCTACCAGGCCGCTAGGACAATTTGGAGGGGTTTCATGGTCATCGTTAGGGTCAAGATGAGCCATAAAGGTGTCAGATAAATCCACCTCAGTCACATCATCAGGCACAGTTGGAGCATCATTCACACTCTCATCATCCCTTTCATCAACTCTTACATTCGGTACATTTCGGTCTGAGGGAACTGCTACTTGAGACATTGAACGTGTGACAGCACACACAGGGAAAACAGTTGGCATCTCCTTTTCGAGCTCACCGGTTAGTGGCTCGTTAACAGGGGAAAGTGACAAAATGGGGTCTGGTCGGACCTTCTCACCTGCTACATCATTCCCCAAAAGGAGAGTTACCCCAGGCACAGGGATATCTTGGGACCTACACAAAGCTATGGTGGCCTCACCCTGTAGTAACTCGCATTCAATTTCGCCTTTTACCAAGTATGCATAAAACTGGCCTCCAGCACCTCTCATTACAACTGGTTCGCCAGGTGGGCACTCAGTGTAAGGATTCACCATGAGGGTGCTAGTAGAACCTGTGTCTCTCAGAATTTTTACCTCATGCATGCAACCATTTAATCTCACGTTGCCAGATGAAATAAAGGGACGGTAACTGTCCTGCACTGATTGTGAAATTATTATTGGTTTAACCCTTGTGGGTTGCACCACACATGCTACTACACCCCTGTCTAGATGATTTAAGTTAGCTGCTAGGTACTCCTGTCGAGAGTCCTGCATTAAAGGAACTTTTGGTGCTAGGTACTCCTTCTGTCGGGAGTCCTGCCTTACAGGCACATATGGAGTTTGAGATACGGCGGCAACTGTCTGCCCCGATCTCTCGGTTCTCTCCTTGGCCCAGCACTGATAAGCTAGGTGGCCTCTCTTGCCACAAAAAGTACATACTTTAGGGGATACGGGAAAGTTCCCTCTTTGAGCATTACTATTAGTTTGGGGCCCACCTCTGTTACCATTGCCCTGAGTCGCATTTTTAGTTGGGGGAACAATTCGGTTTTGACTAGCTGGGGAAGACGTTATAGGCTTGTGACTGGGTCGGTCAGATTTGTGATTGGGATACTTAAAATTAGAGCTAGAATTATCGTAGGGCTTCTTTCCACGAAATTTGTTGTTGAGCACGTATGTGTCAGCCATGTCAGCGGCGTCGGCAAGACAATCTACCTTTTTCCCCTTTAAATGATAGGATACAGAAGAATCAATTTTCCATAGGAAATTTTCTAACAGGACCAACTCCTTCAGATCGTTGTAGCTTGTGACTTTCTTACTCTTGACCCAATGATTGAAAGTTTTAGTCATGGTCCTGGCAAATACCTTATGGGTTTCTTCTACTTTCTTCTGGTTTTTACGGAAAGATTGCCTGTAAGCCTCAGGCTGCAATTGATAGGTTTTTAGGATAGCTTCTTTGAGATTGTCATAATCCTGCCTAACTTCTGCTACTTCTGACAAATACGTGGCTCGAGCCTGCCCTGTCAAAACAGTTTGTAACATAAAAGGCCATTGATCTCTTGTCCACTTCATACCTCCAGCAACTTCCTCAAACAAAACAAAGAAATCCTGCACATTATCCTCAGTGAAAGGTGGAATGACACTAGTCATAGTAATCCCAGAGGGGGAGCAATTAAGGGAGCATTTGTATTGACATTTAGTTGAGCCGTACGATATTGATATTCATATTGTTCGGTCGTTGCTCTGGCTTTTATTCTGGCTTCTTCGGTATTTGCTTCGGCATTTATTCTGGCTAGTTCTATTTTTAGTTTGGCTTGTTCTAGTTCGAATATTTGATCACCGGTCAAACCAGGTGGCAATTGTACATTAAGTTGGCTAGGTTTACTCGGGATCCCACCAACTGCTCCGTCACCCTCCCCGCCTTCTACAGGGAACAAGTGGGTTTTTATGGTCTGAGCCACCTCTACTTTGGACATGTTTGAGACAGTTAATTGGAGATGTGAGGCAAGCACTTTCAGTTCGGATTTTGACAGACAGTCAATATCAGGGGCTGTGGGTTCTGATTCTATGAAAACTCGAGCATCTTCGTCATTAATTAGTTGAGGCATGATTAATATTTGATTTTAAGTAGTGAAACTTTAATGAAACTGAGTGAAACTGTATGAAACGAATCCTGGCAAGGTCGCCACTCTTCTGTTACGTATCTTGATCCTCAAGTGGTTAACTTGATGAATCTAGATAGCACAGAGATATAATTTAAGGTATCAGTCAGCTGAAGGCAAAACAAAAGTAAAATCTAATAAAATAATTTCCTGTTGTTGCTTCCTTTCCTTTTGGATCTTAGGACTTGGTATCCTTTATTGACTGATACTCTTTACTTATGAAAAATACTGAAACTAATTAAAGTCATGTAGTATTTATAAAGAATTATTATTTAACCGAAGCTTAGTAGGCTATGGTCATGAACCGAATAAGTTATAGCTAAAGAAGGACTATTAATTTTATAAAAGTCTTGAAAGATAAATATTAAAGTAAGAATATTTCCGTCTCTTACCCTTTTTGAAATGAATAGATAGTTTTCTTATATGTCCTTTTATTTATATTTAATTTAATTATTCTTGGTTCTTGTCTTACGTTAATAGTATTATATTATTATTATCATCAGGAGTAATATCAAAGTCACATAAAAAGTTAGATATATATTTAATAATTAGTTAAATTTATTTCTTAACCACGTAACATTGAAGTTGATTATGAGTAAATAAAGTTACAGGATCGTTTCATAGATTCGATTCAGGTCTCACTCAAATAATATGAAAAGCAAAATATAATATTTTGAAGCAAAAGAATTTTCTTCAGCTTAGGAAATCACTATAAGTAATATTAACACAGCCATGTTAGTCTAAGGCGATATTACTAATACGAGACAATAGCATCACCGTACTAAGCACCATTAAGCAATGTAAGCTTAATTCAAAGAAAATGAAAGAACTCTTAAGTATTAATATAAAACAATAGTATTACTTTCATCATAACCCAATTACTTAAAGAGTTGCTTTAGTCCACAAGTTAGTCAACTAAAATAGTTAAGTATATAATAATAGCGTTAACGTTAATTCCCAATCAAATAGTGAAGTACATAAATAGTAGCGTTAACGTTAATTCCCAATTAAATAGTTAAACACATTACACACATTAAACACATCACGTTAATTCCCAATCACATATCTCACTAACCAACATAACATAAGTGTTTACACCGAACACACCTAACACACATTTATAATCTGACTGACAGTCACAATCCCATTATAATACTTCACCCCGTCTTCCTCCAGCTGCAAGTTCACCTTCCCCAACTCCAAATGAGACTGATTTGAATGCCCACAACTCGGGTCTTATATACCAAACAATGATGGTGTAGGAACGAATCAGGAGGCGGCGGGTGGTGCCGGCGCCAATCATAGCTCCTCGAATCACATAACAGGTGCGAGGTCCATTCACAGCTCCTGGCGTCGATCATACGTCATAGCATCGGTCATCGAGGTATGAAGGCTAGCATGCTGGTATGGGGGGAGATGGTTTGCCCACTCGCTCGTTCGCTAGTCTGCTTCACCGTTTGGGTAGTGGGCTCCTTCAACTCTAATTCTAACTCTTAAATTAACATACAGGGCTCCGTATGTCAGAATATATATATATATATATATATACTGAATATATTATATATACACTGTATATATATATACAGTATATAGGTACATATATATATATAAATATATACTGTATATATATATATATATATACTGTATATATATACAGTATACATATATATATATATATATATACATATATATATATATATATTATATATACACAAAACAAAAATGTTTTATCCAACCGCCAACTCCACAGTAACAAAAAGAAGAACAACAGTCGGTCATTCATAAATCGTAAGTTCGTTGCTCCACCTCAAGTAAAATACATCAATATACCCTGTTCCAAAAAAAGCAGGCCCAAACTCATTTAGTTAAAATAGGACTTCAGAGGCTATCAACCCTATTGGATTATTAAGCCAGCACACTAAGTCAAGAATAACGTCAGGACTGGAGCCTCTCTGCGAGAACCCCAGTCCCTTCCCCAAACTTATGAACATTAACCTCTATAACTCACAAATGACTGCAGTAATCGAGTTACTATTTTGACCATTTGGGTAGGGTAAGAAGGAAATAAGTGTTGAAATGTATAGACCATTTTTCTAGCCCTTTTTGAGTTACAGAGCTTAGGGCTCTCGATTTCTGGCCTACTTATTTGGAACAGGGTATAGCCATGTGAATATATTAACCCCTTCTGTACCCATGACGTCCTTATAACTTTATTTTGGCTACTATTAGACGATTACATTCAGTTTCAAAAGGGCCTCCAGCAATTAGCAGGCTTCGAACTATCTCACTTGACCCTTTGTACTACCACAGATCCTTCTTAAGCTGCACAAAATCCTCTAACTAAAACTAAAATAAAATGAAAAAAGACGTCGCCGGTACAGAAGGGGTTAATTATTTGTCTTTGGCCACGGACTGAGGCCCCGGGAACAAACAGCCAGCCGTAAATGGTCCACATATTCACACCAATGGCCGTAATACTGCCTGGATTAGCTTCGTTGATTAATATAATTGCGAACTGGACGTTGAATTCATACTTATATAATGGGGAATTATTGGAGGGCGTGTATTGGCGGTGATGGAATTACAGGCGTTGGGCATTTTTTTGTGTGGGGAAAGAGAGGAGAGTTGCACAACTACTCAGAACACACAGGCCGTGCAGGCCCTAATAGATGGTCCATAGCTTTAATACTACTAGAGACAGAAACAGTTTATAGTAGAATAATAGAATAGGAGAGCTGAAATAACGGAAGAAGAAAGGCCTCCTCAACCACAACCGGCAGAGTGCAGAATCCCTCCTTAACAATAAACGGTAGAGTGCAGAATAGCAGTAATAAAGAAACAACCGGAAGTAGGAGAGTTACCCAAATTGAATAAAGGGAGGAGAAAGAAAAGGTCAGCCCTACTAAAAACACGGCCCAACTCGGGTCCCCAAAGAGTAATCTCCCCCCTCCACCCCATTCACCCAAAAGAAGATGGCCGACACATCCTCAAGGACCTGATCTGGAATACGATGAGATGTTTATACAATTAAGGCATCAACCACCTTCTTGCTTTCCGATGCAACTCTACTCCGACCACCGCTGTAACAACGCGGAGATGGAGAAACAATCACCCTTTCAGTATCCTTCTTAATAAAGATTCCTTTCGATAATCACGGCCAAATGTATGTAATTCCATAACACACTAAATTTATTTTTACTTATTCCTATACACCCTTTCCTCCTTGTATATATTTTTAATACATAAAGAATGTGTCCCCCCATATAAACATATGTGCATTGCATTTTTAAGAATGTTAATAACCGGAGCAATATTCAAAAACTATATGTTCATGTCATTTTATACCTCGAGAAGCTCTACCTGTGACTAAAAATTAAATCGTAATATTACCTGATCGAACCAAGATTTGATACGCAAAATTGAGGCTGGCCTTGGTAGAACATTCCCTGGTCAATATACAGGAGACGCAACAATATAGGTAGCAAATTTCTAATGGTAGTTTTGGGTTCGTATCATCATATGCTTCATTTCTATATACTTTTTATCCCCGGGGGAAAAAAAAATAAAATCTTGGGATTTTTTTGTTTTTCATTAACCTAACCAAAAAACCTAACCTAACCTAACCTAATAGCCCCGAAATACATTTAGGTTAGGTTAGGTTAGGTTTTTTGGTTAGGTTAATGAACAAAAAAATCCCAAGAAAAAAATGAAAAATCCCAAGATTTTTTTGTATTTTCCCCAGGATAAAAAGTATATAGAAATGAAGCATATGATGATAGGAACCCAAAACTACCATTATAAATTTGTTACCTATATTGTTGCGTCTCCTGTATATTTACCCATTCCCTTAATTGGACGCATGTGATACGTAAAGACCAACTCAATTCGGAAGTACTTCCGTAGGGGCTAGCCATTCTCCCCTTAAAGTACGACAGGAGTTGTGTCACGAGTGAGGAGCGAGGACACCTGGTGGGAAAGTGTGTGTGTGTCTTGGGTCCACCTGGATTAAGTCAGACTCAGTTACTACGTATGACCAGATCTCTCATGGGCTGCGTCACCTATACCTCCATCCAAAACTTAAGTGCTTCTCGTTGTATAAAATGTTTGATTTAAATATTGCGAAGGGTGATTAAGATATGCAGTGTTCAATTTAACGTTAATACAGAGATTGTTGATTCTCTTCTTAATTGCTATCGCCCCTCGTATTGAGAGAACAGTACACACTCTATTTGCAGGGATTGATATATGTATAATTCTGGGAATATATCTCATATATTCTATATTTGAGCTTTACATATATCCGTTCGGGATATTTATACATCGCACTACACGTAACTTATTGTGAACACCCAGCTGATCTTAATTTTGTGTTGATTGTTGGCTGGGTACGGGAGCATAAAATAAATGTACACAGAAAAGTTCTTATCGTGTTCTAGTAGAACTGTGCTAAAAGATCTCGCTTCCTGACCTCATCCTCAGGCCTAGCTTGATGAATTACTGATTTGAATTCCTGTCAGACATAATTATGTCGCACTTAACCTGTGGCGAGACGACTTTACCAAGCGTACTGGCTCATATAATTATTTCTCATTGAATTAAATTATTATTCAATATTGTAACTCCTTGAGTTAATTAAGATTTATTTCTTGTATTTTATGAATTAACTTACTAGTTATTCAGACCTCAGTTGATATCCTAATTTCCATAGCAAATATTTAGTGTGTGTACGCGACGACGCAGTAACTTTGATCTACCTTTGGCGGCTAATCCTTTATCGGTTGCCAGTTACCGTCAGGATATTAACTATTGTTTTTGAGACCAACCTCTCTGTGTTATATATATTGTGGTTCTCTAGTGACTTACTATATTATTATTTTATGTACTTGATCCACGAGTTCATCTTGTTCCAATTATTATGTGAACGTTATTCATTTTATTCTAGCTTTAATTAGACGATTTGATGCACCACACACTGACAGAGTAGTTTGGATTGCAGGGCAAGTGAGTGGGGGAGGATGAGAAGAGGTAGGTGGTGTTAGGATTGGTGATGGTTGAGGGCCTAGCTATGGTGTGTGAGGGAGTCCTGGGGGACTCGGAGGAGTCGTGTTTCTTGAACTCCTCGTCCTCCATGGCCCTCTTGCGCACTGCGGTCCCCTTCATAGTGTGGGGCTTCTAGGTCCTCTTCCTGCACTGACCAGTCCCCGGCCCTGAATGGCACTGCCTACGCCCTCTTCCCCCTGATGTGTGAGTCAGGGTCCCTGGGCTCCCCAGAAGAGTTCGGGTGCATCTCCTCCTCCACTCTTCCCCTATGGTTAGGGTTGTCTGTGGTGTTGGGCAGTCCCCCTGTGATAGGGGTGTCTCTGGCGATAGCTGTCCCCCTGGTATCTAAAAGGGGTGTCTGGTGATAGCTGTCCCCCTGGTATCTAAAAGGGGTGTGGTCCCCCTGTAATAGCGGTGTCTCTGGTGATAGCTGTCCCCCTGGTATCTAAAATGGGTGTGGTCCCCCTGCAATAGGGGTGACTGGTGATAGCTGTCCCCCTGGTATCTAAAAGGGGTGTCTCTGGTGATAGCTGTCCCCCTGGTATCTAAAAGGGGTGTGGTCCCCCTGCAATAGGGGTGTCTGGTGATAGCAGTCCCCCTGGTACCTAAAAGGGGTGTGGCCCCCCTGTAAGAGGGGTGTCTCTAGTGATAGCTCTCCCACTGGTATCTAAAAGGGGTGTGGTCCCTCTGTAATAGGAGTGTCTGGTGATAGCTGTCCTGGTATCTAGAAGGGGTGTGGTCCCCCTGTAATAGGGGTGTCTGGTGATAGCTGTCCTCCTGGTATCTAAAAGGGGTGTGGTCCCCCTGTAATAGGGGTGTCTCTGGTAATAGCTGTCCCCCTGGTATCTAAAAGGGGTGTGGTCCCCCTGTAATAGATGTGTCTCTGGTGATAGCTGTCCCCCTGGTATCAGAATGGGGTGTTTCCGGGTGGATGGGACTCGATAGCCTTGGCGGGTAACCTATCTAGGGGAAAAAACCCTACACAAATTACCGATGGGCGACACGCTAATCGGTGCCACTTACAGGTGGCTATTTTTACAACATACATACATACATAGTATTTATGTTCATTATTGTGATCAATTATCCTTCAAGCTTATTTTATTATAGATGAGACTTGATGTATGTCATATATGTACCCTAGCTAATAAGAAATAAAACGTGTGAACCGAAATTGTGTATTCTGTGACTTTGGGAGAGATTGATATCCTTGTTGTATTATCAGAGCCAGTTCTGACCCTTTTGACTTATTCAGGTTCTCAGCTTGACGATAGTGACATTAACGAACCATTATAAATGCAGTAAACATTATATTGCTCGCATACCAAGAGCAAAGTAGAAGGATCTCTCCGGCTAAAAAGCTGTACCAGAAAATAGAAGAAGTGTAACAATATGCGTTAGGAAATGCCCACATGGACAGTTTTTACATAGGATAGAAAGACATTTATCTGAAAGTGAATTTACACTTCCATGCCTTCTGATTTTTAAAATATTCATTTATACTAATCCAATCTCCATCAGATGATCGTCCAGTCTCGGCATAAACGTATCAATTGAATTTCTATCGACCACCTCCCTTGATAAACTATTCTACTCTTTCACCACACTGTAAGTGAAAAAGTGTTGTATGACATCTAGGCATGGCTTCTTTTTATGTATTTTCATTCCATCTTCTCGTGTTGCAGCAGTGTTATTAATCGTGAACAGTGTATTGATATATACTCTGTTAAATTCTGTAAGTATCTTAAATTTCTCTCTCTCTCTCTCTCTCTCTCTCTCTCTCTACCTATCTATCTATCTATCAATTTATCTATCTTCTCAAGAGAGATTTTAAATGTTTTGATATTGCGTATTGGTTGCACATGAATTATTACATTGTGAACATATATATGTATACAGGTGAGTGATTAAAACAACCTGTTCATATTCTTAAGGATGTATTCGCCAAACAAATTATTGATCATGTTACACATGTATGACCCTCGAGGTGAGTCTTCATTCTTTTGAAGTGATTACATTGTTAAAGGGTTATCGACAGATAGAATAAAGGAATTGTGGAAAAGAATATGTTCTTAATAAAGTAGACGTGCCGTTTTGCCCAAAATCAAAACGGCATACCCAACTCTGCGATGGGTTACCATCATCACTACTAATACCAACATCAATCACAATCAACATAATCACTACTACTGCCATCATCACTACAACTGCCATCATCACTACAACTGCCACAATCATCACGAGTACTGTCATCATTACCATTACTATGATCATCATCACTACTACAATTACAATTATCACTACTACTCTCACCATAATCACTGTCCATTGTCACTAGCATCTTAATCACTACTATCATCATTGATACTACAACTATCAACCATCATTACTAATATCATCACCACCATCTTACAATCATCATTACTACTGTTAACATCATCACTACTATAACCATCATCATTACTACTGTCACAAATATTACTATAATTTATTCTACTGTCACCATAATAACTACTACTGCCATCATCACCATTACTATGAACTTCATCACCACAACTATCGTCATCACTACAAATTTCACCATCCTCACTACTACTCACCATAATCACTAATACTCACACCATTGTCACTACCATCATCACTACTGTCACCATCATATCTACTACTGTCATCATCATTACTACTGTCATCATCATCAATACAACTACAATCATCATCACTACAATTATCACCATTATCACTACTATCACCATAAATCCAAATATTGCTACCATCACTTCTAATGCCAACTAAACTAACTTAACCTAGCAAATGCGGAGCAAGATGATTTCGCCCCCAGAACGAATGCGTTCATAGTGTGTGACACACTAAGAATGCCATCATTGCTGGGGAGGGGGGGGGGGGGTCCAGGAGGGGGGGGGGGGGTTAAAACCATATTTTGGACCTAAAATCATAACTATTGTATAAATTAAAACATCTTTTTTGACTGACGTTCGCATTCACCCAACAAATATTGGTGTGAAATTTGGTGAAAATCCGTCCAAAGGTCTAGGAGGAGTTCCGAGACAGACGGACAACGACAACAACGACAACGACAACAACGACAACGCCGACGACAGATATTTGTTTTCGTGGTACCCACTATACGGGGGGGGGGGGCGATACCAAACTCTGCTTACGCAGAGTTGATAAATATTTGTGTTCTGTAATTCACTCAGTTTTGCTGACTAAGGGATATATATAGGCCATTATATTTGGTTCTATTTCAGTTGATGGTAAATTGAATCGCTTCACAACTGATTTTTCGATACTTATTGGGAAAATATGAATCTATTATGTCTCTGTGTCGTATTAATGCAATGTTTTCATAATTAACAACCCATTTCGCTACAAAATATACATAATAGCTTCGTAACAAAGTTAGTAGCGTAGCACTTTACCCTCAGCTTGAAAAAAATTGACTTTAAGTGCAGCATCAATTCCATCTAAATAATATCTTCCCATTGACGCAACGGGATTTCAACTAGTGACATTAGGATTACCAGCTAAGTAGTATTGCCACCCCACCACACCTACCCTATTCACACAAATGTATATACCGCTGGCACCCTGAATGTAATGGTGTACAGTCGGCCAAATAAGTGATGTCTCGGTACCAGGTATATTTTGATCGATAATTGGTATCGGCACTAAACTACATATCATCGTTTCGAGTGAGATCTACAAACATGTTCCTACCTTTACACACCCTATTCAACATCTGGCAGCCATTAATACAACACACATGTCACAGTGGTGACAAGACTTATTTGACCGACTGTACAACCCTTTTCTACATACCCCCAATGCAGTCACTACATTTATTATAATTGTTTTCGCCCGAGTTGTCCTCCCCAACTGCAATCCACTTAGTTAAACGTGTAAACTCTATGGGACGCACCCGCCTCCTTTCACTGCGTGTTTCACAGTGACCGCATTTTGGGGTGAGAGCGTGGATTTGTGTCATTGTGGAGATATTGATGTTGCAAGAGAGATTGGGGGTGCCAGGTAACGAAATGAGTAGCAGTATATATATATATATATATATATATATATATATATATACAGTATATATACCGGGTATAAATATATATATATATATATATATATATATATATATATATATATATATACAGAGAGAGAGAGAGAGATGCTGTAATTAATGAGTGTGAGAGTTGGTGTTGATTGGGAAGGTGAGAGCGTAAGCGAATGTGGAAGTCTACGTGGAAGTATATGCACAACACCATTCATCAATGTTATTTAATTGTATCTGCAAAGCTAGAATATAAATAACTTCTAAGGCTGCATTTCCTTTCTTTGTGTCTCCAAGGAATATATGATATGTTATTTAATCCTACATCTATGTTACTATGTCTACTATGAATAAAATGTGCCTATAAGGATGAAGATGTATTACTAAGGTTGTTTTCTTCCTCGTGTTTAGTCCCATTAGTTTGGATATTTTAAGACATTCGACCCATAAGTATGGCGATTAAAGACCTTTCGTGCCATTTAGATGTAAATTTGAAGACCCGGCTTTATCTACGGATAAATGTATAACTCTATATGGAAGGGGGTCCTTGGGTTTTTTAAAGCTTGATAAAGTTCTACGGAACAAAACAACAACAAAAGAGTAAATAGAGAAACTAGAACAGATATATTCAGTTTAAATTGTGATGTCAAAATGTTCTATAGCTGAAATAACCACTGAAAATCATCATAAATACGAACGCCAACTTTGTAGAAAATGTGAATAGCCTTGTGAAAAAAATGAAAATCCAGATCACACCAGTATATGAATTTGTATTATGATTAATATATTGATTTGTATGTGTGCCTATTTCTGTGCAAACTATAATTAAAATAATTATATAGGTCTGCAAAAAAGCTTTGGCTTGGCAGACCTTGCCAAGATTACATTTATAATTATACGTTTGTACCATGTTCTTTATAATTATACGTTTGTACCATGTTCTTTCTTTTGGCAAATAGATTTGTTATACTTGCTACTTTTGATTCTTCTGGTACGTATTTCTCTTTTTAGTTAGATGATCATTATTTCAATATAATAACAGTGTATCATTTATGACATCAAAGACCTATAATGACTGCTGTGCAACATTCAACATACCAAACAACATTCATCCTAAATCTTATGAGGTGGAATGTACGATTCAAACTCTGGTAAACAAACAAGCAAGCAAATAAACAATGCAACACACGAACAAACCATTCAAATCCCACCAAAAATTACGTCGACAATCCTGATGCGCTATTGCCTACCCAATCAAAGAAGCACATTAAGGGGGGATGGGCGTATATATTATATAATTAAGTGTGGATGGGCGTATATATTATATAATTAAGTGTGGATGGGCGTATATATTATATATGACGATTAAGTGTGGATGGGCGTATATATTATATAATTAAGTGTGGATGGGCGTATATATTATATAATTAAGTGTGGATGGGCGTATATATTATATATGACGCATTAAGGGGGGATGGGCGTATATATTATATATGACGCATTAAGGGGGGATGGGCGTATATATTATATAATTAAGTGTGGATGGGCGTATATATTATATAATTAAGTGTGGATGGGCGTATATATTATATATGACGCATTAAGGGGGGATGGGCGTATATATTATATATGACGCTTTTTATTACTGTTTTAGTTTCCTCCTTAGACCTCCATCGAGCTTAAAATAACATCCCCACCAAGATCCCTTTCAAGATAAATTTGTACATTTGTTTTATAGAAAATTGTCCCGACCGAAGGCCGGTTCCATTACAGGCTCGCTATCACTCGCCAGAATATAATCAACACCTATAAATGACACGAACAGTCTTAATATTGACAAATAAATGGGTCGAAAGGTCTTAAAATCGCCAAACTAATGGTACGAACGTCTTAAAATCTGAAAACTAATAGGGCTAAACATGAGGGAGAAGGGGGACCAGAATTACGACCCATCTATCCTTAAGACACATAAATGCAAAGCATACCAACCCAAAGGCTACCCAATCAACCAATCACCACACCAACCAAATAACCAGCTATCCACCCACCCAACCTAGCAATCACTACGCCAATCAACCAACCAACCAATCAATCAACCTATCAACCATGCAATCAACTATAATCACCCCCCACCTAACCAATCAACCAACCAACTAACTACCCAACCGGTTAATCATTCAACCAAACAAGTATTCAACCAACCACCCACACCAACCAACCAAGCACCCACCCATCCAACAAATAAACCTACTAACCAATGAACTACCCAACCACTTAATCACTCACCCAAACAATCATTCAACCAACCACCCAACCAACTAACCAACTAACCACCCAACCAACTAACCAACTAACGATCCAACCCCAGAAATCCTAAAAACACAAACACCTTAAATATTTACCCCCTCCCTACTACGTCTCCCCCCCCCCCCCCCCCCCGCCCCCCCGGCTAACATATTGACATGAAACCCCAAAAATATATACATGCTCATCACAATAATAATCGTGGTGGGCGCTTCCGGGAAGGGTGTGGGGGGGGGGGGGGGAGTCGTATCTACAACTACTACCTCCATTTGTTCATCACAGTTATATTACAAAATACTTTCTCCTGTTCATAAATGCCATCGGAATGTCGGCCTGGGTGACGGGAATGATGTCTGGCCGGGAAGGGGGAGGGGGGGGGGGGGGAGAGGAGAGAGCGAGCGGGATGGAGTTGGGAGAGAGGGAGGTTAGAAGGGTGAAGGGAGAATGGAGGAGGGTGAGAGGGATGGAGTGTAGATGGAAGGGTGGGAGAGGGTGATGGAGAGGGAATTAGATGGGTATGGGGGAAATGGAGGGAAGGATCGGGTGGGAGAGGGAGGGTGGGTGAGGGTGATGGAGAGGGAATTAGATGGGGTATGGGGGAAATGGAGGGAAGGATCGGGTGGGAGAGGGAGGGAGAGGGAGGGTGGGTGAGGGTGATGGAGAGGAAATTGGAGGGGGTGGAGTGAGGGATAGGGTGTGGGAGAGGGTGAGAAGGAGGGAGAGAAAATGAAATGGTGGGATAGAGGGATGGAGAGGGAATTGGAGGGGTTGGACCGAGGGATAGGAAGGGAGGGAGGGATGGTGGTATTGCAAGGGTAAGCGAGGAAGAGGTTTGGGAGGGGGGAGAACAAGGGGGAGGAGAGGGAATTAAGGGCAGGTAGAGGGAGGAGTGGAGATAGAGAGAGATAGAGAAAGGAAGGGAGAGGTGGAAGAGGAAGGGAGGTAAGGGGAGATAGAAAGGAAGGAGTGAGAGGTTGAGGATGAGAGTAGGAAAGAGGGAGGTTACGCATCAACCAAACTATATAATTATCAAATAGGCTATAACACATTTCAACCATAATGAATTTCAATCATAACGAATTTCAACCATAACGAATTTCAACCATAACAGATTTCAACCATAACGCATTTCTACCATAACACATTGCAACCATAACACATTTCTACCATAACACATTTCAACCATAACACATTGCAACCATAACACATTGCAACTATAACACATTTCTACCATAACACATTGCAACCATAACACATTTCTACCATAACACATTTCAACCGTAACACATTTCTACCATAACACACTTCAACCATAACACATTTCAACCATAAGGCATTTCAACCATGACACATTTAAACCATAACACGAATTATTTTAACCAAGCTACATACAAATCAAAACACAACTCAACCAAGCTACATATCAACCCAACACAACTCAACCAAGCTACATATCAACCCAACACAACTCAACCAAGCTACATATCAACCCAACATAACACAACCAAGCTACATACCAACCCAACCCATATCAACCAAGCTACATATCAACCGAACACAACTCAACCAAGCTACATATCAACTATAGTACATATCAACCATAGCACATATCAACCAGAAAACATAATATAAGCGCAACTACTGTACATAATTATAAACCTAAGCATATTTAAACTATAACACATTTCAACCAAGTTACAAAACAGTCCAAACACATCTCAACCAAGCAGCACATAAACAGAAACACAACTCAACCAAGTTTGCATACCAAGTCAAGCACAACTCAACCAAGCTACATACCAACCCAAACACATCTCAACCAAGCAGCACATAAACAGAAACACAACTCAACCAAGCTTGCATACCAAGTCAAACACAACTCAACCAAGCTACATACCAACCCAAACACATCTCAACCAAGCAGCATATAAACAGAAACACAACTCAACCAAGCTTGCATACCAAGTCAAGCACAACTCAACCAAGCTACATACCAACCCAAACACAACTCAACCAAGCTTGAATACCAACCTAAACACAACTTAACCAAGCTTGCATATCAACCCCAACACAACTCAACCAACCTTGAATATCAACCCAAACACACCTCAACAAAGCTTTCATATCAACCCAAACACAACTTAACCAAGCTTGCATATCAACCCAAACACAACTCAACCAAGCTTGTATATCAACCCTAACACAACTCAACCAAGCTTGCATATCAACCCAAACCCAACTCAACCACGTAACCTGTGGACCTAACCACGAGCCAGCCGCCATATGTTCCCGTATTCCCCCATTTTAGCAGGTAGTTTCGCTCGCTTCGTTTGCTCTCATTCAGACATATTTTACACAAGCTCATACCTCGTTTAGGTAGCTTAAGTGTTCTTAATATTGAGGGTTTGGAATCTTCTTGTTAATTTGACGCTTTATGATTAGTTAGACCCCAAGACCTTTTGAAACTTAACAACAAATAATATCATTAATAAAAATAAAAATATACCCCTACATAGGCCCTCACCCCTTCAAATTATATTTTAATGTTTAAAAATATATATATCAATATATACAGAATATATAAATAATAATAATAATAATAATAATAATAATAATAATAATACAAATAATATTAATATTAACCCGGCAAGCGCCCGCAGGGTGTAATGAACACCACACTTCTGGGCGGCAATATTAAGCTCCATTCCTGCCTATAATCGTCATTTTACGATAAATATCGTTATTACTTATTCATATGCGCCTATTTTACGTTTAATATGAAGATAGTAACCTGTAACAACAATAAAACAAATGGGAATATCGTTTGGATGGCCAAAATCGCGAATTATTACCGAGCAGTTCATTCATCAATTGTGAGCCAGCCGGCCTCACACCCTCTTCTCTCGAGGGCTGAAGCAGTACTGAGATACACCCTCACACTCTCCCAGTCTCTACCTTACGTAACACACATGACCACACCATAGGAGTCCCCTTTCCTCTGCCCCCGCGGGAATATGTACCAGCAAATCGACGGTGTAGCGATGGGAAGCCTAAGACCTCCAACCTTGTCCTCCGTAACCGCCCCATTTCCACCAACCAACCGAAAGACGATCATGTGATATACCAGCATATTTGCACCTCTGGGGACTGTGGACCCCTATTCTATGTTGGAATGACACAGACTCGCCTTTCCCGTCGACTAACCCTCCACCTTCAATCTGGCGCTATAAAAGATCACTATCAAGCCCCCCACCATCTTGCCCTAACTCGCGCCGACCTAGACAAACAAACTACCATACTCGACAAAGAATCAGACCCCAGAAGACTAGCTATTTTAGAAGCTCTATATATCCAAACGCTCAACCCCAGCATCAACAACCAAACACAAGACCTTCAAATTCTTCCTTCAGGCAAGCGCTACAGGCATACTGCCCTCGTTCCTCTCGCCCTGTGCCCCCCTCCCTTACCTTTCCGCGCTCAGCACACAACTGACAACACCAACCAATCACAGCCACCCACAGCCAACAACCAACCACCGATAAGATTTAGTGCCCGTCTCGCGAATAGACTGCCTTCCACCAATGAACAGCCACCACACACCCAGTAGCTCCGCCCACCTACCTATTCTTGATCCTCGAATTTTGTATAAATATGTTGCTTTGTCCTTATTCTAATCATTACCTGCCCATTCCCTGAAGATGCAAGATGTTTACTTGTGAAACGTTGGATCCACCATGAATTTTGCTAACCTGTTGTACCTCATCTCTGAACCCCAGAGGAAAATTGTTAGAACTATTGAAAGCTGTAACAATAAAATACTGAATGCTGAAACTGCTGTTGCCTTTAACCTCGTCTGTTTAAAAGAGAATATTATATATATATATATATATATATATATATATATATATATATATATATATATATAATTACATTTATGATCACATTGAATCTTAACCATTGGAATATACCTGTATATCTATAATAAGGTGAGCGTAACACTATTTTGTAGCATTTTGAATATGGTGTAATTCAAATTTAAAATATATATAAGAAAGAATAGTGACCATAATCTGTGGCCTTCACCATTCACCTTGACCTTTGAATAACAAAAACACAAAATTTGGACAAGCGTTGCAGTGACCAACCGAATTTGCCACCAATATTTAGTGACGATACGTAACCCGTTCAGTACAGTTCTGTCGGTTTCATTTCATACTGGATAATAAGAAGATTATATTTCGTTTATGAAGGGCCTCCATAAGAATAGCAGGCTTTCAACTACCTTAATTAACCCTTTTTACTACCACAGATCCTTCATAAGCTCCACAAAATCGTCATATTATAACTAGAATACAATAAAAAACACGTCACCGGTACACAAAGGGTTAAACAGGTGAGGAAGAGTTTAAAGAAAATTATTAACACTCTTTGTGCCTTCTGCGTGTCGTAAGAGGCGACTAAAGAGGTTGGGTCGGTGGGCTTGCGACCCCCACCCGTAAAAAATATCTAGGCAAAGAAAAACGAACGAACAGCCTCGGATGCGGACGGAACCAACGTTGACGAACCACGACCGACTAAGGACATGCCTTCGGACATTCTGAGAATGGCTACGTGGAATGTTAGTGGCATGAATGATGGCACAAAAGAGAGAGAGGTTCTGGAAGTGTTAGTGAATGCCAGGCTGGATGTATGTGGAATGACAGAGACCAAATGGAAAGGTTCAGATGTGAGAGAGTGGGAGTGTGGAATGGGTGTGTGTGCTGGAGTGAGTGAAGGAACAGCGAGAGAAGGTGCATGTTTGTTTGTAAGTAGCAAATGGAAGGAATGTGTAAGAGAGTATGGGTCTGTGGGTTCAAGGATTGTGTGGGTGAGAATGAAAGTAGGAATACAAACGTGGGTGATTGTATGCGTGTATGCCCCGACAGAGGATATACTTGAAAGGAAGAAAGAGGAGTTCTGGATGAATGTGGAGGCGTGCCTGGAGAAGTTTGACAAGAACGAAAGAATATTTCTGATTGGGGATATGAATGGCAAGGTGGGTGATAGGAAAGTTGAGGGAGTGGTGGGAGGGTGGGGGGTACCATCAGAGGTGAATGGGAATGGTAGTGCACTTGTGGACGTATGTGTGGGGAGGAGGCTGTGGATAGCCAACACCTTCTTCCGACACAGAATGATCCACAGGTACACGTGGAAACGGATGTTGACGATGAAGGATAAGACAGTGGTGGAACGAAAGTCATTGATTGATTATGTATGTGTGGATGAACGAATGAAGAAATCTGTGATGGATGCTAGGGTGTATAGGGGTATTGGAGGGGGTCTGTCTGATCATTATGTAGTGGTAGCTAAGGTTAGGATACAAAAGAAGTGGGTGAGGAGAGCGGGAGGGAGGCGAGAGGAGGGTGGAATGGTGAGGAGGGTGGAGAGGTTGCAGGAGGAGGAAGTCAGGGAGGAGTACAGGAGAGCAGTGGAAAGACGACTAGGTGGGTTCGACCTGGAAGTTATGGAGGAAGTGGAGGAGATGAGCAAGGTGTTTAAGGATGAGATCTGTGCAGCATGTGAGGAGGTGTGTGGAGTGAGGAGAAGAGGGAGGGGAGTGAAAGGTACAGCATGGTGGACAGAAGAGGTAAGAATAGCTGTGGAAGAAAAGAAGAAAGCATATAGAGAGTGGTTGGGTAGTAGAGGGAATGAAGATTCCGAGAGACAGAAACGAGCGAGGTACGTGGAGAGTAAGAGGGTGGTGAAGAGAGTAGTGAAGGAAAGTAAGAGAAGAGTAGATGAGGAATTTGGAAGGAATCTGAGTGTAAAATGGAGGGAGAGTAAGAAACTGTTCTGGAAAGAAGTCAAGAAAGTTAGGGAAGGTAGCAAGGGAAACAGTAAGGGTGTGAAAGATAAGAATGGGAGAATGCTAGCCGAGAAGCAAGAGAGAGTCGAAAGATGGAGGGAGTACTCAATGAGTTGCTAAATGAAAGGAATGAAGAGCCAGCAAACATAGCTGGATATGGTATGGGAGGGAGAAGAAGAGAAGTAGTGGAGGAGGAGCTGGGGATCAGGAGGTCAGAAGTGTGGGAAGCCATGAAAAGAGTGAAGTTGGGGAAAGCACCAGGAACAGATGGAGTGTGTGGGGAAATGTTGAGGTATGGTGGTGAGATAGTGATAGAATGGGTATGGAAAATGTGCAAACTAGCATGGGAGAAGGGGAGTGCACCCGATGACTGGAAGACTGGCATAATAGTCCCCCTATATAAGGGCAAAGGGGAAAGAGGAGTGTGTGGTAACCACCGAGGAATATGTCTTCTAAGCGTAGTAGGGAAGGTATACAGTAGGGTAGTGATTGAGAGAGTGAGAGTGAGAACGGAGAAATGGATAGGCGACGAGCAGGGAGGTTTTAGGAAGGGAAGAGGATGTGTAGATCAGATTTTTACCCTGAATTGTGTTGTGGAGAAGTATCTGGAGAAGAAACAAAAGGTGTATGTTGCCTTTATGGACTTGGAGAAGGCCTATGACAGAGTGGATAGAGAAGGTTTGTGGAAAGTACTTAGAATATACGGAGTAGAGGGCAAGTTGCTGAAAGCAGTGAAGAGCATGTATGAGGGTGCAAAAGCGGCAGTACGTGTGGAGAGTGAGCAGAGCGAGTTCTTTGACCTGAATGTTGGTTTGAAACAGGGGTGTGTGATGTCCCCGTGGTTGTTTACTGTATATATGGATGGAGTTATGAAAGAAATACTATCAAGAGCAGTGGATGTTGGTGTATCGCTGAAAAGGGAGGGAATTGAGTGGAAGCTACCTATACTGCTGTTTGCGGATGATACAGTTCTGATGAGTGATAATGAATGGGAGTTGCAGGGTCTGGTAAATGAGTTTGGAACAGTGTGCGAAAAACGGAATTTGAAGGTAAATACGGGGAAGAGCAAGGTTATGGTCTTCGAAAGGGGTCACAGAGTGTGAGGTGAAGCTGAACGGTCAGGCTATGGAGATCGTCAACTCTTTTAAGTATCTGGGCAGTGTGTTGAGTAAAGATGGTACTATGGATGAAGAGGTGCGGGAGAGGGTACAACAGGGGAAGAGGGTTGTAGGAACGCTAAAAGCAGTAACAAGAAATAGGGTGGTCAGTATGGAAGTGAAGAAGTCCTTGCATGACAGTGTGGTAATCCCGACACTGACTTACGGAAGCGAAGCATGGACGTTGGTTGAGAGACTCAGACCAAGAGTGAGAGCAGTGGAAATGAATTACTTAAGGAGTGCGTGCGGAGTTACATGGAGGGATAGACAGACTAATGAGGAAGTAAGAAGGAGGTGTGGTGTGGAGGTAGATGTGCTGGAAAGTGTGAAAAGGAACAACTTGAGATGGTTCGGCCATATGGAACGTATGGAAAGCGAGAGAATGACTAAGAGGGTGTACGAGAGCGAGGTGGAGGGACAGAGGGGGAGAGGTAGACCGAATATGAGGTGGAAGGATGGAGTGAGGAACTACATGAACGAAGGCGGTGCTGGTTGGGAGGAGGGGCGTCGACTGACTGGGGACAGAGGTGCATGGGGGCGGTTCGTTCGTGGCCACCCCTTCGGGGATCACGGCGTCAGGCAATAGATAGATAGATAGATTAACACTCTTCATTTGTTCTTTGACCTTGACCTTTAACCATAAGTATTATAATATATATATATATATAGATATTATATATAATATATATATATATATATATATATATATAATATTATATGTTTATATAATTATATATATATATACAGTATATATATATATATATATATATATATATATATATATATATATATATATATATATATATATATATATATATAGAAGCAATACTCTCTTGTTGCGGGAATCTGAGTCGGATGATAAAAATCAACACCCGCGCTGGTACAAACATCTTTATTTTGGTAACGTTTCGGTTTAAGCATAAACCATCTTCAGACCTGAACTGAAATGAAATAAAAGCCTATATGAATGGCAGAGTAATTTTCTAATGTAAATATTCTTATTAATAATTAAATTTAACAAATCTAGAATAAAACTTAAAATTAATAGTTATACAACTAATAATCTAATACATATTAGAACTAGTAAAGTGAAAGAATAAAATGAGAGACGAAGAAATATTATGTGAGCAATAAAAGGAGGGGGGGGGGGGGGCGAAGTTAATAACAAATGTTTTCATATATATAAGAACTAACCTTTACATAATTATTAGAAACAGAGTAGAGGAGTGCACACCCAGGCTGGGTTTATGTAACTGGGTGAGCAGGGTCTCCGACAGGAGTCGTGTGACTGTGTTTGGGGCAGTGGTGAGAATTGAAAAATCGGAGGGTTTTATGGGGTGATCAGATGATTCAGAGTGGTTTCGGATGGCAGAAAAGGAAGGATTTGAAAGAGGTCGGTTAGTTTTAAATGACCTACCCCGATGCTCCGAGATCCTGGCGGTGAGATGTCTCTTGGACTGACCAATATAAGTCGTATTGCATCGACTACATTTAAAGGAGTACACCACCGAGGACTGTAGAGAATCGGGGATTCGGTCTTTAATTTTAAAGAAGTGAGACAAAGTTTGGGGAGATTTGAATACAACTCTCAGTGATATTTGCGGGTAATGTTCACGAATCAATTTAGCGACTTTATTTCGAATTGAATATGATTTGTTGCCTAGAAATGGGATAGTTAAATAAACAATGGCTTTCTGAGCTGTAAGGATCGGAGTTGAGGAGGTTCTTAATTTATATAGTTGCTTACCAATCAAGGTACTTGTGAAATTTATTGGAAAGCCATTAAGTTTCAGTGTTTTACGTAAGAAATCAAATTCGAGGTGGACGGACATGTAAGACGAACATATATGGTAGGTTCTGGTGACTATAGTAATAATTATATTTTTCTTATATTGTATGGGAATGCTAGAATTAAATTTTGTTGTAAGTCCTGTAAAAGGTTGGCTTTCTATATATAGAAGTACTAAATGAGCTATTCTGTTTTTCCACTAGAACATCTAAAAATGGTAATTTATTGTCTTCCTCTGCCTCGCAAGTGAAAGTCATGTGTTTGTGTCTCGAGTTTAAGTAATTCAAGAACAGGGGGACGTGGTCGAGTGAACTAAACACGACAAATGTGTCGTCGACATAACGGTTATAGACAAGAGGCTTGAAGCTATCTGGACATTCACGGAGCCATTTTGATTCATGAAATACTAAGAATGCGTTCGAGAGGGTTGGAGCGAGTGGATTTCCCATAGATAAGCCGTCGTTTTGTTTGTATATGTTATCATTGAATAGAAATATGGAGTCCTTAACAGCAAGGGAAAGCATTTTATGAAATTGCGATTTATCTAAGCCATTAACTATGTTATTATTTTCAGTGAATAATTCATTGGTGCAAATGTCGATAGTTTCATCGAGGGGGATATTCGTGAACAAGGATTTTATATCAAATGAGGCCATAGTACAATTTTCATAAGTTAAGTTACAAATGTTTCTTGCGAATGAGAAAGAGTCTTTAACAGTGAATTCATTAGAAGTTAAGTCAGTTAATATTGGTACAAAATATTTGGCCAAATTATAATTACATGTGTTCATTGCTGATAGAATTGGGCGAAGTGGACAGTCTTGTTTATGGACTTTCGGGAGGCCATATAGAAGGCCAGGTTGGGAACCAGATACGAAGAGATAAGAATACAAATCATCATCTATTACGTTAAGGGATTTCAGTTTTCTTAGGAAATTATTATCTTATCTTCCTTCTTTAATAGTAATGGGAATAGGTCCCCTGTAACTTTTGAGAATTTTGATGGGTCATTAAGGATATCTAACATCTTATTTATTTAGTCAGATTTATTTAGCAAGACTACACCATTTCCTTTATCTGGCCTAACTATGACAATTGATCGATCGGCAGCAAGGGATTTCAAAGCATTTCGTTCGCCGTCAGATAGGGAATGTACGAAAGAATTATGGGAATAATAATTCGAAAGTGCAATGTGCTTCAGAGAGTTCTTTAAAAAATCAAAGGATTTATTGGCATGGGGGTAAAACTCGTGAGTTAACAATTTCTTAAAAAGCATTTTAAAAGACAGAAAATGAGGCTAATGATATAGGCTTTTATTTCATTTCAGTTCAGGTCTGAAGATGGTTTATGCTTAAACCGAAACGTTACCAAAATAAAGATGTTTGTACCAGCGCTGGTGTTGATTTATATATATATATATATATATATATATATATATATATATATATATATATAATTATATATACCCGGTATATATATATATATATATTTTTTTCAAATCTGGAAGTACATTGCATAATTTGTTTAGAGTAAAAGATAGAATTCCAGTTGAATTATCCTCTTATTGTTTACCAATATTGAAAACTAAAATTTATGAACATCTTGGTAAGTCTGTTCGAACAGACCGATGTTTATCTAAGCCACTTCACTAGGCTATTCGAGACCACTCACATGCACTAGATCACCCTATAAATAGAGAACACATTTCAATGTTAACTAGTGGTAAGACTGACACTGACCTGTTAATATTAGAGAGCATTATCCAGGCAGTTGAGCGCCAGACCATCGGCGAAAACGAGTCCTCGATGCCACTCCTTTGTTTCTAACTGTTATTTGAGGTTTGTACTATTTTATATATTTAGGATATATTTATAACTTTGTATAGTGTATTTGCGTAAGATATTCATTTAGGTCATAATCATAGTCTTCTTTAAATTTCACGATACTCTAATGTATCTATTAATTTATATGATTTAACGTTAAATCTGAACTTTGAATGTATTAGTTTACTCACACATTTCACTTTAATGTCTGCAATTTTCTATGAAAGGCATGTATAATTTTAGTAACTATAACTATGTAATATTAAGGTATATTATTTTGTTTATTCTAGCCTGATGATGGTACGTGACTGTGCCGAAACGTTGCAAACAATAAAGATGTTCATCATAACCCTGGTCCTGCTTTTCCTTATTCGACTGCACTTTCCGCTTTCCACGCAATAAGTCCCTTACTGATATATATATATATATACCTGTATATATAGATATATATACAGTATATATAAATATATGATTGAAATATATGTTATCTAAGTAAAATGTAACTAAAAGTCGTCAGCTTATCAAAAATTGAGTATTGTTTTATGATGAAGGTTAACTCTTGACCTTGGCCTGTCACCTTGACCTTTATGTAGTATTACATTCTTGTTTGCTTTGATGTAACCCTAGAAAATCAAATGAATGTGTCAAATGTCATTAAAGAGCACCAGTTAGTTTCAGAGGTATTAAACAAATAGTTGACCTTGACCTTTGACCTTCATGATGTCTGAAAATTTAACATTTTAATTTTCCCCTTAATGCACAACTGTCTCAAAGAATTTTGTGAAATTTACATGAATAGTAAAGAAATTAGCATATTGACCTTATATTTGATGTTGACCTGTGACCTTGACCTATCAAATGGAATTATATATATTCTTGTATGACCTTGGTCTAGGCATTCCGAATATGCATGATATGCTTATTGAAAATCTTACATTAAATGGGAAATACTAGTAAAAATCATATTTCGACCTTTGACCTTGACCTTCGACCTTATAATTTCTCATCGAGGATTTAGTTAGCTTAACAACAATGTTCGTATTAACTAGCATTATGACTATGGTGTAATTCGTATAAAAAAATATTGATTACAAATAGTGATCATATACTGTGACCTTGACCTTTGACCTTTGACTTAAAATAAAATACATATATTTGGATGGTCGTCGCATTGACCAACTGAATTTACCTGTAAAATTTAGTGACAATACATTAAACAGTCTAGGAGTAGTTTAGGGAAAACGACAAATACTCTTGTTTTGACCTTGACCTCTGACCTTAACTATTACAATACTTATGGTAAATTTGAAATATATAATATTTAAGCAATAAGCCATAACACAGCCAGTTTTCCCAAATCTGAGTAATCTTTTTTAATAAATAATAAAAGTTGACCTTTGAACTTTACCTGTAACATTGACCTCTATGTAAGAGTACAATTTTGTTTGCATTAACATTGCCAATGAAAATCAAATAAGCATCCGTAATTTCATTAAAACCCATTAGTTAGTTTCATATATATCAATAGAAAATAGTTGACCTTGACCTTTGACCTTTATCTTGATCTTTATATGTCTCGACATTGATTATTTTCCTTTTAATTTAAAGTGCAACTATCTCACCAAATGTTGTGAAGTTTGCATCAAAAAGTAAAGAAAATAGCATATTGACCTTTTATTTGACCTTGAACTGTGACCTTGACCTTTCATATGAAATTGTATAGTTTCTTGCATGACCTTGGCCTAGGTATTCAGAATATACATGGTATGCCTAGTGAGAATCTAACAGTTCGTATAAGAAATACTAGTAGAAAACCTATTTTGACCTTTGACCTTGATATTTGACCTTACCCTTTAGAAAATGTATCTAAAATTTGGGCAATACGATATCAAAGTTACCAGTAACTTGTATAGTGAAAATGAAGACATTTGAGTAAAAAGTATAATAAATAGTAAAATTTGACCTTTGACTTTGACCAGTGACCTGGACCTTCATGTTAGAGGATTTTTTTTGTTATTATTGACATTGCCCCGGAAAATCAAATAAGTATGCCTAATTTCATTAAAACCCATTAGTTAGTTTCATATATATTAATAGAATGGTTGACCTTGACCTTTTACCTTTATCTTGACCTTTATGATATGTGTGTCCAAATGTATTATTTTCCTTTTCATTTAAAGTGCAACTATCTCACCAAACTTTGTGATGTTTGCATGAAAAGTAAAGAAAATAGCATATTGACCTTTTATTTGACCTTGACCTATGACCTTGACCTTTCTTTTAGAATTGTATAATTTCTTGTATGACCTTGGCCTAGGTATTCTGAATATACATGGTACACCTAGTGATTATCTAACAGTTAGTATAAGAAATACTAGTGAAAAAACATATTTTGACCTTCGACCTATTTCCCTGAAATTTGGTCAACACGAAATAGAGGTTACTAGTAACTTGTATAATAAAAATGAAGACATTTGAGTAAGAACTAAAAAATATGAAATATTGACCTTATTTTTAACCTTGACCTTTCACCTTAACCTTTAAGTTATTTGGAATATTTTTTTTCGACTGACCTTTGCATTGATCAAATGAATATATCTGTGAAATTTGGTGAAAATCCATTGAACTGTCTAGGAGGGGTTTCCGGACAGACAGACGGACGACGACGACGACGACGACGACGACGACAGACAAGCTGAATGGTTGTGCACATATTTCGGGTGGGATCTGTGTGCACGATACCACTCTGCTTCGCAGAGTTGATAAAATATATAAGTAATAGAATTTTAATCCAGCCCAAGGCCGGATTCTTTTAAATTGCAGGCTCGCCAGGAAGAAATCGATAGCTGAATGGGGCGAAACGGCTTATATATAATCGGTAGACTATTTGCCCATAATTATGTCTTAAAATCACCAAACTAATGGGACGAAATAGTGGTAGATCAAAATAGACCATTCATAGAATAGACAGCCACCATGTTCGCGTATTTCCCCTTTCAGCGGGTGTTTTCATTCGCCTCGTTTGCTCTCATTCACACGTTAAGCCGAAAACGTAGCCCAAACATAGCCCAATACCTAGCCCAGGACATTTTATAGCCCGCAGGATGGGGCGCTCAGCACACTGTAAAATGTGTGTGTTCAACTGTGTGGAAATAATACACATTAAAGGGTAATAATTGGATGAAATAATCAGAGTAACCCTCTGAAGCTTATGACGCATTTTGACAATTTATTCTGGCCATATTTAGACGATTCCTTACAGTTTAGGAAGGATCTGTGAGAATCATAAGGGTAGATATTATCTCAATTAGTCCACTGACTTTCATATACCCATCTTATTATGAATAAAATCGTCTAATAACAACCAGAAAACAGAAAAAAAAAATGCGTATTTGGATCTTGAAAGAATTAACACTGGGGATATTGCAGAAACCAATCGAGCAGGGCAATGCCCAGGGGACTATATGAACTATATGAGATCCATAGGCATGTCATAAGGAGATGCTGGAACTTCTGTTTCATTTGTCTGGTTTCCCTCACTGTTTATGTGTGTGTCTCGAATACACAGAGTAATCCAACTAGCTCTCACAAATATCTCCTCCTCCTATTCATTTCACTACGCGTAACAAGCACACCACACTTCATTCCAACACACACACGCACAAAACAAAACAAAAAATAAATAAATTGTGTAAAATAGCGACTATCACTCTTTTAACTTCGGGGGAGACACTTGTTACAGGCAGTTTGCTTTTTGTTCTCCTTCGTACACATAAACATATATATATATACAGGGTGATCCAGAAATATGTGCCGAAAATCAGGGGATGTATTCCTGACACATAATTGAATGTAAATTACGAAATGACCATATTGGCAATTCTCAATAGTTTTCGAGTTACAGCACCTAACAGGTCTACTTGAATGTGTTTTACTCCGGGAATTGCTTGTAAATGAAACATTTACCAAGGACAACGTGATGTATTAACAAAATTAAACAGTATTTCCAGTATGACAATAACATTTACAGTAAATGTTCAAAATTCCTTGTTTCCTGAAACATTTACCAAGGACAACGTGATGTATGAACAAAATAAAACAGTATTTCCAGTATGACAATAACATTTACAGTAAATGTTCAAAATTCCTTGTAAATGAAACATTTACCAAGGACAACGTGATGTATTAACAAAATAAAACAGTATTTCCAGTATGACAATAACATTTACTGTGCTGTATTACTTTACGGTCGTTAAGTAATTTCGCATCTGTCTCAGACATTTTCTACAATCCCTGGATTTAAACACATTCCTGGCAGACCTCGGAGGTGCTGTAACTCGAAAACTATTGAGAATTGCCAATATGGTCATTTCGTAATTTACATTCAATTATGTGTCAGGAATACATCCCCTGATTTTCGGCACATATTTCTGGATCACCCTGTATATATATATATATATATATATATATATATACAGTATATACATATATATATATACTGTATAATTATATATTGTTCATGGGCTGCATCCCACCGAAGCGAGGTGGATATTTAGTTGGTCTGCCAGGTTCAGTGGGCAACCCATCTATCACCTAAGCTATATACAGTATATATTCTGAATATGCAAGAGGTTAGGATAACATACTTATGTCAAATTGCAGTCGCCGTAGCCAAATACGCAGAACGATTGTGTCATATGTGAGAAGTTCAGTATGCGATTCCGTACCTTGTCTCTACCAAATACATCGGGCTAGGGACCGGAAAATATATGGGGATTGTTGACTAGAGTCGCAACAGTATTAGTCTCCGATCAACAAGCTTTCATACTTGATTACTCTGGTTACAGACAACACTCGCATCCTCAACCACTATCATAGCCCGTCTAATAGTATATTAGCATTCAACATAAACTTAATAAACTAAACTTGTACACACAAGGGATTTAGACCTGGAGTCACAGGCTGAATAAGTTTATTCCAAGGATCTTCTGTGATCATTTTGTGCAGGTCTGTCTCAGATTGAACAGAAGAATGTCTGTAAAGAAGTTTTTAGGATTATGATGATGATGATGATGATGATGATGATGATGATAATGATAAAGTATATTATAATTACTAATATCAGCGTTGCCATAGGTACAAACTGTAAACAAACCCATCTATATAGTCAACACAAAATTCGAGTACAGTTTGGGGAAGGCCACTCTACGAGGTGGAAATTTGTTCATGGTGTGAGGAGGGAGGTCAGGTGGAGGAAGGAGGAGTGGAGAGGGTAGGGGAGGGAGTAGCGGAGAAGGGGAAGGGGAAGGGGAGGGGAGAAGTAGGAGAGAGGAGGGGGGGAAGATGGAAGAAGGGGAGAGGAAATGGAGAAGGGACATAAGAGAGAGGAGGGATATGGGAGAGGAGGGGGAGAGAAGGAGGAGGAGGAGGGTAAGAGGAGATGAAGGAATTGGGCAGAGGAGAAGGGGGGAAGAAGGAGGACGAATGAGGGAAATAGAGTGGAGGGGAGGGAGGTGATTTGCATACCGTTTTTTCAGCGCTTGTAAGGGAAGGTTTGTGTATTGCATGTTTTCAGGAGGGGTAATATGTGTTTGGGTGAGTGGGGGAAAGGGTGTGTGTGTGTGTGGAGTGTGTGTGTGGGATTAGGTGACTTAAGAATTTGTGTGTGTATATGTGGATGTTGGAATTGGGGTATGTCTTGATTAAGTTTATGTTTGTACAAGAAAGTGTTTGTGTGTTAGTGTTAGTAATGAATTGAGTGCGTTTAGTGTTTGTGTGTGAGTGAGGGAGTGGGTGTATGATTGCAGGAGAGATGGTGTTTGTGTGTGTGAGAGAAAAAATATGTATATGAGAGAGAGAGATAGATAGATACTGTATATATATATATATATATATATAGAGAGAGAGAGAGAGAGTGTGTGTGTGTGAAAGATAATATAGTGTGTGAGAGAGAGAGAGAGAGAGAGAGTATATTTCTTTGTGGGTGTATGTGTGTGTGTGGGGTTTTTTTTTGGGGGGGTCGTATGTGTGTGTATGTGTGCGTGTGTGTGTATCTGTGTGTGCTCATGCGTGTTAGAGAAAAAGGGGTGAGGGATATAATAATTGAGTATTCCAACAATAAATCCAATATATACATCACCATGGCTGTTTACCCAGCTGTGTGTGCCGGCAAGCTTGGGTATATATGCATCATGTGAGTGTGTACACATTATACAGGCTTAGATGGCTGGGTGATTCTAAGTAAACACCGGTGTATTGATCTGTGTAATGCACTTAAGGAGGAGATACTCGCTTTTATCAACCCCTTTCTCCCTAACGTTTAGCCCCATTAGTTTTTAGATTTTATAACGTTCGACTCATTAGTTTGACGATTTTAAGACCTTTCGCCCAATTTCTTTGTCAATATTTAGACTTTTCGTGTTATTTAGGTGTTGATTTTTTCCTGGCGAGCGATAGCGGGCCTGCAATATAAGAGGGGCCGGGACATTTTTTTATCGAAAAATGTACAGATTTATCTTGAATGGCTTGGGTTTTTTTTTTTTAAGCTTGATGGAGGTCTAGCGAGGGAACTATAAAACAAATGAACTAATATATAAAAAGACCAAAAAATATCCACTACCCCCTTAAGGGACGTAGCTATGAACAGTTGCCCACATTAGTTCTGTTCTTCTCCACGATCTTATACATGGGCATATAATGGGCAGGATTGAATTACGAGTGTAGTTTATTAGGCAGTGGTTAACTCACCTGACTAGTAAACTGATAATTTAATGAAATCACACTCGCAAATAAGTTATACTATTTTACTTCATACGTAAGATAACGACGAGGAACAGAACTTATGTGGTCAACTGTACATATTACATTTTACCTGTGTATGTGGGTGTTTTTATGGGTGTATTTGTACAGTATGTAGGTGTAGGTGTGCTTGTGAGTGTGCGTGTGAGGGTAGGTGTGTATTGATATATGTATGTGTGTGTGTGTATTCATAATTGTATTCATACTTGTAGTTTGACAGGAATTGAGTTTTTGGCTCATATTGTCCCGCTCTTCCTAGACATTATCATCAATGACAATTACACATCCCCTTGCTCAAGGGAGATGGTAACTGCCGGCTATGTCTCAGAAAACCTTCATCAACCTGAGTAAGATTTGAACCTCGGTCTGATGGGTTGCAGGCAGGGACGGTACCACTGAGTGTGTGTGTGTGTGTACTTACTCTAGTTGTACTTACTCTAATTGTATTGCGGGAGTGAGCATGCTCGTTATTTCCCGCCTCCTATATGTGTAGGTGTTATATGTATCATTGGAATGGCTGTGGATGTGTGTGAAGTCTGTATTATTAGCCAATTGGCGACATCGGAATCGAAGGCTTATGCCCCTTTCACACATACAGGACTCGGGTGCCACATGCAGCAGAGTAGCTAGTCGTGGCGTTTTTTTCCCCCGACTTGGTGGAGCTGGCTCGGTATGCCGCATCCAAAGGACTTCACCAGACTACAGCCGCATACAGCCGACGTTGTCGTCTTGACTCCGGAGAAGTCTTGAGACTCGAACCGACAATGGAAATAACGGTCATTTGTACATGCCGACTACACCTGCATCTATAAGACTTCAGACGATCGACTCCAGACTACAGACGATCAACTTCAGAGTCGATCCGCATACACTCGCATAAAGCCGACACATACAGGTTCTGTGGCCAATGGAGGTATATAAAGGGCGCTCGACCAGGGGTGGACATCATTACAGTCGACTCCACCGTTGCGTCAACAGGTACGGTGACACTCTACCGTCCCGTCAACAGCTACAGTGAACTGTGCAGTGGCCCATGCGTGCAACATGGCTGCGGACGTATTAGTAACACCCTCCCAGCGCCAAAATATCAACATATACCTGGCGACCATGTCCATGGATTTAACTCTCCAGGTTGATCTGTTAGTTCTGAAAATGGCTACTAAACAACGAAGGAGGAAGAGGAGGTCAGTGTGGACGCGGAACTGGCTCCTGCGGCGGCAATTGTATGGCCACTACGAGAACATCATGCATGAGTTCATGCGCGAAGACCACCGCAGCTTCAGAAACTTCACCAGGTTGGACGTGGACATGTTGTTGTTGTTGTTGCTGCTCCCCAAGCTGCCTGGCCGAACAGCCCCAAGGCCCCGAGCAAGGCCAAGGCCACAACCGAGCGCCCCCACAGAACCCTACCTGCCAACCACAATAAAGCCTGGGTGACCGAAGCCACTCCATGGCGGGGAGCTGAGGAGGGTGCGGAAACGCCCGGGAAACCAAAGCCCCACCCAGGGCCCTGTGTCCCTCAGCAATTGTGAAGAGAAAGTCGAGGGGCAAAGGAAAAATGTGACGCTTTGGCTTCCAATCTTCGTAGATTGGGAGGTCAATCCACGGAAGAGATGCCGTCACTTGAGATCTAGAAAATATATAAGTAAAAGAAACAGTCAGAGTAAGCTATGGGTATGGCAGAGATCGCTCAAATCTCACTCTGATAGACCAGCCCATTACCACATGACTAGAACCCAATCCTCCCAGCATCAGCTAGGAAAGGCCCTAGAAAGCCGCCTTTGGCGGGGGGATAGCTCCCCTATTTCAACCCCTTTCAGGGTTGGGCACCTGCCCAATGTGGACATGTTCTGGGAGATGGTGGAGAAGATCACACCCAGGATAGAGAGACAGGACACCTTCTGGCGGAAATCCCTGAGCCCTGCCCTTCGTCTCGCCATTATCCTGCGCTACCTGGCGACTGGTGACTCATATCAAACACTCTCCTATGATTTCCGCGTCGCCCATAACAGCATTTAACTGCTGGTTCCTGACACCTGTGAGGCCATCTACCAAGAATACCACCCTCTCTGGTTTTCTTGTCGGCTTGATGTGGCTGTTTGCGGTTCGAGTTTTGTGTTGTCGGTTTGATGTTTCTGTTGTTGGTTACTTGTCTGCTCAAGTTGGCTCGACTCTTCTGCCATATTGGGTTCCGGGTGTTGTCGTACGTCTGGACTCCTGTCAATGTGGTTGGAGTCTGCTGCGATGCCGCTGCTTGCAGCTGAAATCCTCTATTGTCGGTTGTACTCGTTCGACTCATATTATTGCATAATTATTGCATAATTATATGCAAATATATGTAAATTTATGCACACGACTTCAGCAGACCTATGCGGCTGTACTCGTGTCTGTCGGCTGTACTCAGGTGTATGCGCCTGTATGCGGCTGTAGTCTTTATGCTACACATGACACACAATTCGCTACGCTATACCCAAGGACTACAGCCGCATACAGAAGACTAGTGACGACTAGCGCCGACTAGCGCAGACTACTCCCCGCATCCACCAGACAAATGTCAAGTCTGGACAAATTTTTAAACTCACCAAAACTTTGTTCTGGGGCCACGACTTGACACGCATTGCCAGTTCTTCACCAGACTACAGACAACTACAGCCGCATTGTCAGGACTAGGTGCCGACTCGGGTGCCGCATGCAGCAGAGTAGCTACTCTGCTGCATGCGGCACCCTAGTCCTGTATGTGTGAAAGGGGCATTAGGGTGGATCTGTATGGTACCATTCTCACTATAGACTGTACCATCTCGCCCGAAGGCTTAGGTAGCCATCAGCTTAGGTGAACCATATGATACCCAGCTTGCCTTGTACCATGTTTGCCAACCCCAGATGGGACGTCACAACGTTGTCCACTTATAGGTGAACTGAGGCTAACACATGAAAGGAGACAAGCCCAATTTGTCTCCGCCCGGCCGGGGATTGAACCCCCGGCCCCTCGTGTGTGAGACGAGAGCTCTACCACTAGGCTACGGGCTGTGTGTGTGTGTGTGTGTGTGTGTGTGTGTGTGTGTGTCTTAGCGTTGAAGCATATATTAATGCATAAACATATACACAAATATATACGTTAAAGGACGAGCGTATTTTAATATATATTATTGTGTGCGTGTGTGTGTGTGTGTCAGTATGTGATTATATACATTGAATCAATGAGTGTGAGAATACGTACAACCAGAACATAATAGAGATCACCATTCACTTCACTATGACTAATGCTTCAATCCATGCCATTAAACTTACTTTGACCCCTTACATATATACCTGTATGTACAGTGACTACAGTTACATATAAAAATCCGGGGACACTATTATGTTGTCCTTGGTACAAATACACTATTAACCCTTAAAGATCGGGGGCGGACTTAAGTCCGCCTCCAATTTGCAGCAAGTTAGGAGCATTAATAAGGCTTTTAAAGGGTTAAAATCAAGTGCAAATGGCCGGGAGGGCAGCGGGCCAGACAGCCGACTTCCAGGGCTTACCACCGCCCATTAACTCATGTTCCCTGTGTTCTTGAGAGGCCGGCAGTGTAGCCAGTAGTGAGCATAGCTGGGAAAAATATGCCACTGTATGCTAAACTCCCATGTTACTGCTACCACTGTATGAGAACCACGAGTGCTACGTAGCTCTTTCTGGTCTCATTTTGAAGCTTTTAGCGCCTAGTTTTTTGCTGAATACATTTCTTTTCATGCAGATACTTGATTTACCATTCAGGAGGGCCTGAATATGCCCAAATAAGCCCAAAATCCCCCGCTAGACAAGGGTTAATAATGTGAGTTTAAAGGGGGATGGGTGTATTTATTTGCTCAATTATGTATTTGTTTTATTTTGTGTATATAGTTTCCACCCTAGACCTCCATCAAGCTTACAAAAACACTCGCTAAGGCCCTTCTTCAAGATAAAATTGTACATTTCTCGATAGAAAAATTTCCCGGCCGAAGGCCGGTTCTTCTTAAAATACAGGCTTGCTATCGCTCGCCAGGTAAACATCAACACCTAAATTACACGAAAAGTCTTAATAATGAAAAAGAAATGGGACGAAATGTCATAAAATTGACAAACTAATGGGCCGAACCTCTTGAAATCTGAAAATTAATTGGGCTAAACATGAGGAAGAAAGATGATCAGAAAAACGACCCATCTCCCCATAAGGCAGGTATGATAACGGCATTTAAAGTGTCCATAAGAATCTAACCTTAAAAGATATATTGGTAGGAATTAATCTGTCTATTACAAGGTTAGAAAGATATATTCAATAATCAATGGTAAATTACTTAACAATACATCTTACTGAATATTATTTTCTTGTGTATTACCCTTGATATTAATTTGCATCTGTTTCATTATTTAATAGTCAAGTTTCCATAACTCCTTCAGCTCTATTTACCCTTATTAGATATTAAATATGATTTATATTAGTTTCAGTTAAAATCATAAAATCTAGTGTATAACCATCATAATTAACAAAAATCATGGAATTGTCTTTATAGCAAGTGAGAGATAAGGTTGTTAATTATTATGTTCTATCCAACAACCAACTCTACTCCTAAAATCGATTAATGAAATATTAGGGCATGCCAATGTACGTTACTACATATACAGTACATATACTTACTGCATATACTGTACATAAACTTAAATATAATAAATCATACTATAATTGTATGTGGTCCCTAAATATATATGAGGTCTGTAATCTCCACCTTTGGCTCAACTATCCTGTATTGCTCTATAGTCCTGTCATTATACTGTAAGTAGCCACATCTATATTCCCTGACTGACCCTTTTTAACCCTTTCAGTACCTGTGCTGTCCTTTTGACTTTATTCTGCCTTCTATAAGACGATTATGTTCATCTTAAAAAGGGCCTCCAACAATTGAACAAAATTCGAACTATCTCACTTTACCCTTTTTACTACTACCGATCCTTCTTATACCACACATAATCGTCTACAAATAACTAAAATGAAAATAAAAAGACGTCGCCGGTACAGAAGGGGTTAAATGGTAGAAATATTAGCTCGATTATTCTAGTCGTTAAATTAGTTATGGAGGTTAGTGGTCGAAATTGTTGGCCCATCTATAATGAATGGACTATAGTAAATTACAAAATAAATACTAATGGTTTCCTACTTTACTATCTTAGAATGTATAGTATGAATATAAAGTTATCTCTCACTTTACTATCTTAGAATGTAAAGTATGAATATAAAGTTATCTCTCACTTTACTATCTTAGAATGTATAGTATGAATATAAAGTTATCTCTCACTTTACTATCTTAGAATGTAAAGTATGAATATAAAGTTATCTCTCACTTTACTATCTTAGAATGTATAGTATGAATATAAAGTTATCTCTCACTTTATTATCTTAGAATGTATAGTATGAATATAAAGTTATCTCTCACTTTACTATCTTAGAATGTATAGTATGAATTTAAAGTTATCTCTCACTTTACTATTTTAGAATGTATAGTATGAATATAAAGTTATCTCTCACTTTACTATCTTAGAATGTATAGTATGAATATAAAGTTATCTCTCACTTTACTATCTTAGAATGTATAGTATGAATTTAAAGTTATCTCTCACTTTACTATTTTAGAATGTATAGTATGAATATAAAGTTATCTCTCACTTTATTATCTTAGAATGTATAGTATGAATATAAAGTTATCTCTCACTTTACTATCTTAGAATGTATAGTATGAATTTAAAGTTATCTCTCACTTTACTATTTTAGAATGTATAGTATGAATATAAAGTTATCTCTCACTTTACTATCTTAGAATGTATAGTATGAATATAAAGTTATCTCTCACTTTACTATCTTAGATTGTATAGTATGAATATAAAGTTATCTCTCACTTTACTATCTTAGAATGTATAGTATGAATTTAAAGTTATCTCTCACTTTACTATTTTAGAATGTATAGTATGAATATAAAGTTATCTCTCACTTTACTATCTTAGAATGTATAGTATGAACATAAAGTTATCTCTCACTTTACTATCTTAGAATGTATAGTATGAATATAAAGTTATCTCTCACTTTACTATCTTAGAATGTATAGTATGAATATAAAGTTATCTCTCACTTTACTATCTTAGAATGTATAGTATGAATATAACGTTATCTCTCACTTACTCATTGAGTGAAGTTAATCTCAAGACTATTAAAAGCCTGAACGCCTTTAAGGGGGGGGGGGGGGGAGGGGGTGTTTATGACCCTCTTCTCCCACATGTTTAGTCCCATTAGTTTTGAGACTTTAAGACATTCGTCCCATTAGTTTGGCGATTGTAATTAAGACCGTGTCATTTAGGTGTCGAAAGTTTTCTGGCGAGTGAAAGCTAGCCTGTAAATTAGTAGGAACCAGCCATCGGCTGGGACATATTTCTACTGAAAAATTTACAATTTATGTCGGAGGGGGTGTCTTGGGGGGTGTTCTTTTAAGCTTGATAGAGGTTTCGGAAGCAAACTAATATATATATGTACACATATATATATATATATATATATATATATATATATATATATATATATACTGTAGGATATATATATATATATATATATATATATACGATACATTAATCCTACTTTATTTGTTGTCGATGAACATGGAGGCAGAAGGCAAAACTGTCTGTAACAAGTGTCTCCACCAAAGTTGAAAGAGTGACAGACCCACCCAAACCAAGGGCGGTTGGTGGTCATCTTAAAAAAAAAAACACAAACAAAAAAATGGTGCATTGGAAGGAAGTGTGGTGTTTAGATAAGTGTAGTGAAATGATTAGGAGGAGAAGGTGTTTGTTAAAGCTAGCTGGATAAACGGTGAGGGTGGCCAGACAAACGAAACAGGGGAGACTAATGGCACCTCAGCATTTAAATTGTGTTATTAGGGGTTCGAGCCCTGCAGGGAAGCCCTATTCTAATCACTAAATCTTCTTAATCTTCCAAATTATTTTTACACGCCGGTTTATACGCAATAACTCCAGAACCACTTTTTCGATTGGGACCAAACTTTCACACAAGGTGCGTTTTTGTATTGGTCAACTTTTGATATGCTAAACATCCAAAATGAAGGCCAAACAGGTCCGTGGCAGCCGTTTTCCCGAAAAATTAAAAACTTAAATACCGTCTCTCCCACTTAAAGAAAATTATTGGGCTTTGGAATATGGACTCCACTACTAATGCTCCGCAAATGTTATGGAAAAGGTTTTGCTTTTTCACATGGGGTTTTTTCCGGCAATCTTGAAAAAAACTTAAATTCCACTTAAAATTCCACATCTTTAAAACTACGCCGATGATCAAAGCCATTTTTGCGTAAGTAGGTGAGGCTCGCAATTCCGAACGTTTTGATACCAAAACAATATAAATGGGTGGAATAGATGGCCGCAGCATTGAAAACTGTCTATTCCTAAATTACTTTTAAACCGTATTCGGTACCCACACAACGTTTACAGTCTTCAGTCTATAGGCTTCCACGCATCCCCTAGTTTTGCTTAATAACATAGTCGATTAATTATTCAGATCCATTATTTTTTTTAAATTTAACTTTCTCATAATAGTTCGAGTCCCTACGAATTCCACCAATTATTTAGCCAACCTACCTATACATACCTACCCTACCAAATAATAATGATAATTCAAATTTATATTTGGTGAATAGCAGAGTATTGGCTAAGGTTTTTAACAATTCCTCCCTTTGCCAAATGCTTTGTTTAACCCGTACAGCCCCAGCGACGCGCCTGACGCGTCGGCGATGTATGTAACGCACAGCCCCAGAGACGCGCCTGGCGCATCACCCTAATTGCGCCGACCGTAACCTCAGGTGTAGCCACTCAAGAGGGCTCAGATTTGTATGGGAACTGTGTACGTATCCCACGCAACCGTGCCGATGGATGAAAACTCTCAAAGTCCACGTGCGTGCGCGTGAGCGCGCAATAACCTGTTTTTTGGGGGTAATTGCCTTCAATTTTTTACTCTTGTAAAATACATTTTCGGGGGCTCTGTAGGACCATTCTTTAAGCTTTTTGAGCGGTTTTTCGTGGTTTTTCCTTCATTCCTAACCCATTCGCTATTGTTTCTGGAATAAAAAAAAAAATTGAAAACCGGCCGGGTTCTGGTGAACAAACATTACAAAACTAGCCGGGGCTGGACGGGTTAATAACAAAGTTCTAGACCTTCAAAGTTTTGACAATTTTTGGTGTGGTGTGACTTACCTTTCCTCCTCCCTCAAACAGCTAGCAACGGTATCAGGGGTTCAAGAAGTATTGCATTCTTCCATAAAAATATATATAGTCCGGATTTTACTCAATAACTCCGGAACTGCTTGTTTGATCGGGACCAAACTTTGACACAAGGTTCATTTTTGTATTGGGCAACTTTTGATATGATATCTAAAATGGTGGTCAGACACGCCTGTGGCAGCCTTCCACACCCAACCCATCTCGTCCTATCTAATTTTATGTTGAACTCTATTGTTCTTGATCCCACTATAGGACTAGGTAGCCTATTTCACATATCTTCAACTCTGGTATTAACGAATAGAGGCAGATCCCTTACACAACCAGTCTCTCTCTGTCGCTCGTTTGTTTGCACACCGGTACAAATGAGGCAGATCCCTTACACATGCAACTAAGATGAACATGGGAATCTGCAGAGAGAAAAGTGGCCCACAAAAGGCAGATCCCTTTCACATCCAATCCATTTCGTCTATATGACTATCAGGCTTTATCTTGAAATTCTCTATTGTTCTTGATCCCACTATAGCACTAGGTAGCCTATTTCACATATCTACAACTCTGTTACGAGAGAGGTAGATCCCTTACACAGCCAATCTCTCTCTCTCTCTCTCTTATTTGCACACTGGTACAAATTAGGCAGATCCCTTACACATGCTACCAAGATGAAAATGGGAGTCTGCAGAGAGCCGATTGGCCCAAATACGGCAGATCCATTTCACACCCAATCCATCTCGTCCTATCAAATTTTATGTTGAAGCTCTATTGTTATTGATCCCACTATAGCACTCGGTAGCCTATTCCACATATCTACAACTCTTTTACCAAGTGAATAGAGGCAGATCCCTTACACAGACAATCTCTTTCTCTCTCGCTCTTGTTTGCACACCGGTACAAATGAGGCATATCCCTTACACATGCAACCAAGATGAAAATGGGAGTCTGCAGAGAGCCAAGTGGCCCACATAAGGCAGATCCCTTTCACACTCAACCCATCTCATAAACGTTACCTGTTATTTACACTACTTACTATACACCCATGTTATCATATACCTGCAACCAAAACACAATTGTAAGAAATAGGAACATTAGAAAATGGGAGTCTGTAGAGAGCTAATTGGCCCACACAAGACAGATCCTTTTCACACCCAACTCATCTCATAAAAACTCCCTCTCATGTATCTGTCTTCCTTACATTTATGACATCCTAGTCTCTCTCCCTCTCACAAATGAGAACATAAGAAAACCGAAGTCTGCAGAGAGCCGATTGGCCCACACATGTAAGATCCCTTTCACACCCAACCCATCCCGCGCTCTCTCTCTCTCTCTCTCAGAGAGGTAGGTAGTAGGGGTAGGCAGCCCCGCCCAGGGAAGTACTACCGCCAAGGTTTCGGGAGACTCAGGGAATAGCCTGAATTCCATTTTCTCTCCCAGGCCTTGGTAGCTGGATACATATCTTTCTGCCTCACACATCAGGGGTATCAGGAAAACCCTCTTTATATAACATACACATCCAACTTCACGACATTGCCCTACATCGCTATCCTCTATCCATAAAATACTACTCTTCCCACTACATATCATACATGTAACACCATACACTTACCTTATAAATATGGCAGTACAATTGTTAAGAGCAAACCTGGTGGTCCCTCGGATATCCACCTCCGGCAGGGTTGGGTTATTGACACAGGGCCCTCCCGGTCGTCATCATGCGACTGTGTCAAGAGCATTGCAACGTCCCAAAGCTGCTTGTCAGTACAGCTATTTCTTTAGTAATATAAGGGGACTTCACTCTAACATCAATTCTGTACACCAATTTCTTCAAGCAGAATCCCCTACTCTCCTTTTTTTGACAGAGACTCAAGTAACATCCACATCTGACACATCTAGATTTAATTTTCCAGGTTATCAACTGCTCCAAAATTTCAGACCTAAAGGTGGTGTATGTTGCTTCGCAAAATCTGAAATTGCCCTGGAGGAGGTTACTAGTTTCAATTGTCCCTATTTTGATTATTCTATATACAAATTAATTTCTGCTGGTAAATTTAAATACATATGTTGCATCTACCGTTCCCCAAATACTCCTCCAGAGCAAAGTCTTTTTGATTCTCTGTCCTCACAACTCAGTGTCCTCAACTTAAATGCTTCTTCTGAAATCACTGTGTTGGGTGATTTTAATGTCCATAATGTTGAATGGCTCACTCATTCAGCCAGGACTGATGATGCTGGTCTTGAATGTGAGCTATTTGCAGACTCATTTAATCTCATTCAACTAGTCAACCAACCCACCCGTGTACCAGATAATCCTAATCATAATTCCCACCTACTGGACTTATTTTTAACAACCAATTCAGAAAATTATGATGTTACAGTGAGGTCCCCACTTGGATCTTCTGATCACTGTCTGATACAGGCCACCTGTCTATCACCTACCACACCTTCCCACTCTGAACCTGTTTTGGTGACTAAATGGCATTACGATAGGGCAGACTGGGAGGGTCTTCAAGGTTTCTTTATTGATATTCCCTGGACCTCTTTCTTTTCTAATGATGCACACTCCACCTTGAGCCACATACAAGATTTTGTAAAAATTGGAATGGAAACTTTTATTCCTCATCAAAAGTACAGTAAAAGATCTAATTCACCTAAATGGTTTGACCATAATTGTGCTAGAGTAACTGAACAAAAAGCAATAGCCTACAATGCATACACAAGATCAAAAACACATGAAGCCTTTAATTACTTTAGAAACATCAGAAATCATGCCAAAACTGTATTAAACCTAACTAAATCAAACTTTCTCCATAAGCAGGCAAATAAACTTCTAAATAATCCAAATGATAACAAAATATTTGGTCTACTCTTAACTCATTCAAATCCAACTTCACTACTGCTTCATCCATTCCACCATTAAAATCTCCGACTGGCAATCTTGTAAGTGACCCACGAGGTAAAGCTAACCTTCTTGCAGATATTTTCTCCACCAACTCAACCTTAGATGAAATAAATCAAGATGTCCCTGTACTTAATTTTAATTCACCTGAAATTCCCTCACTTAAGATCCACACCAGACATGTCAAAACTATTTTGCAGAATCTCTCAGTAGATAAGGCTCCTGGTCCAGATGAAATTCCTCCAATAGTACTTAAGAATTGCTCCTTGGTGCTCGCTCCTGTATTGGCAAAATTTTTCCGTCTGTGTACTCATACCTCATGCTTCCCAGTACCCTGGAAAGAAGCAAACATCCATCCAGTTCCTAAAAAAGGTGCCTCTTCAGATCCATCAAACTACAGACCAATAGCTATAACTTCCACTCTTGGCAAAGTTTTTGAAATTATATTAAATAATCACATAATTAAGCATCTTGAGAATAATAAATTAATCAGTGATAGGCAATATGGTTTTAGACGATGTCGATCAACTGCAGACATTCTTTGCCTTCTTACGCATCAAATCAACCAAGCTACAGACCAACATGGTGAAACACATACAATAGCACTGGATATATCAAAGGCATTTGATAGAGTCTGGCATCAATCCTTATTGTCGAAGATGTCACACTACGGCCTTGCATCATTAGTTCCACTAATTTCTTCTTATCTTCATAACAGAAAAATACGTGTAATGGTAGATGGCCTTTATTCTCAATTTCACTCAATAAATGCTGGTGTTCCCCAGGGATCAGTTTTGGCCCCAACTCTGTTCCTCATTCATATCAATGATCTCATATCTACCACTCATAATCCAATACATTCCTACGCAGATGACTCAACACTCCACAGTTCCTTCACATTTACCAATTCTTTCACCCAACCCGATCTTATAAATTCAAAAATAAACACTGCAATTTCTCTGAACCGGGACCTTTCTAGAATTAATGAATGGGGACAAGAGAATCTAGTTTCCTTTAATGCACAGAAAACCAAGTACATTCAATTTTCTAACCGACAGAATCTCACTGACTCCCATATATTTTTTAATGATGTAAATATTCCCACTTCCCATAGTATTGACATTCTCGGTGTAACATTAACTACTAACTTGAGCTGGACACATTATGTTAGAAGCATTGCTAAGAATGCCTCTAAAAAACTGGGACTCCTGTACAGAGTTCGAGAATTCTTCACTGACGAGCAGTTGGCCGTAATATATAAAAGCCATGTGCGCTCTCAGATGGATTACTGTTCACCTCTGTGGGGTGGAAGTGGAGTGGTTGCATTGAGGCAGTTGGACAAAATTCAAAATAAAGCTATTAGATTAATCAATAACCCTGCAATCACACAGGACCTTCCTACATTAGCCATACGAAGAAACGTTGCATCCCTTGCATTATTCTACAGATATTTTCACAGCAATTGTTCCGAGGAACTTGCTTCAATTGTGCCGCCTCTCCACATCTTTCCCCGTAGAACTAGGGCAGCTGAGAGCGCCCATGAATTTACACTTTCTCCTCCACAATGCAGAACTTCTGCTTATCAGAATTCATTTATCCCCAGAGCTACTACTCTTTGGAATTCACTTCCCTCGAATTGCTTTCCACAAACTTACAATCAACAAATGTTTAAATCCAGTTGTTACAAACATTTTATGAATGGAGGATGCCTTTAGGCACATGGACCTTTTTGTTTTATCTGTGTTTTTCCTTCCTCCGTTCATTGTCTCTTAAAAAAAAAAAAAAATATCGCTATCTTCCTTACGTTTACGACATCCTATTCTCTCTCGCCATACTCTCTCTCCCTCACAAATGACACAGGCAAAATATTAAGTGAAGTGAAGAGAATTGATATACAATAAAGAAGATATGGCCAAATTCTCCTCATAGACATCAAACTCAAACAGAGAGAGGGGCTGATGTCATGTTCTGATAAGCAGTAGCGTGGTAATGGTAATGTCGGCCTTATGGAGTAGTGTAATACGGAAAGGGATATGGTGTTTACATAAGAGTAGGAGTGTCTCTCTGTCTCTCTCTCTCTCTCTCTCTCTCTACAGTATGCTTAGGTAAAGCATCACAATCAATGTGATTGTAATAGTTCAATTTACAGATTCATGATAATATAACATGATATGAATGAATTAGAACAACACTTCTCTCTCTCTCTCTCTCTCTCTCTCTCTCTCTCTCTCTCTCTCTCTCTCTCTCTCTCTTTTGTCCAATATTGTATGACACCGTATCTCACTTTCGCCATTTTATTTGCAGCAACAACATCCAATGGTATGTTGTGGCTTGTATTATAATCAAGTAAACTATTATAGTTTCAGCAACAACATAATATATACTGTACTAGAGTGGTGGGGGATGTACACATAGGCAATTATACCTTCAAAAACAACATTCCAAGTAGTGTTGGGGCTTGTAGTACAAGGTTGAAATACAAAGGGAACACTTCATGACGGCCACAGCAAAAATAGCCACACTCATAAACGGCCACTACCAAAAATACCTCTCTCCTTAAGGCCAGTCCAAATCAACAACTCTACCCAAATCAACCAATCAACCCAAGTCAACAACTCAACCCAAATCAACTAATCAGCCAAAATCAACCACACAACCCAAATCAACCAATCAACCCAAACCAAATTTTCAACCCAAATCTACCACTCAACCCAAATCAACAGATCAGCCACTCAACTCAAATCAACCACTCAACTCAAATAAACCAATCAACCAAAGTAAACTCAACCATTCAATAAAAATCAACCACTCAATCAAAATCAATTGTTTGCACACCAGTACAAATGAGGCAGATCCCATACACATGCAACGAAAGATGAAAATGGGAGTCTGCAGAGAGCCAAGTGGCCCACATAAGGCAGATCCCTTTCACACTCAACCCAACTCATAAACATTACCTGTTATTTACACTACTTAGCCTACTATACACCCATGTTATCATATACCTGCAACCAAAACACAATTGTAAGAAATAGGAATATAAGAAAATGGGAATCTGTAGAGAGCCAATTGGCCCACACAAGACAGATCCTTTGTGACCCAACCCATCTCATAAAAACTCTCTCATTTATCTGTCTTCCTTACATTTATGACATCCTAGTCTCTCTCTCTCTCACACAAATGAGAACATAAGAAAACCGGAGTCTACAGAGAACCGATTGGCCCACACATGTCAGAGCCCTTTTACACCCAACCCATCCCGCGCTCTCTCTCTCTCATATTTATCGCTATCTTCCTTACGTTTACGACATCCTATTCTCTCTCGCCATACTCTCTCTCCCTCACTAATGAGAACATAAACAAAATAAGAAAACAGGAGTCTGCAGAGAGCTGATTGACCTACACATGGCAGATACCTTTCACACCCAACCCATCTCGTTCTATCTAATTTCTAGTTGAAGCTCTATTGTTCTTGATCCCATTAAAGCACTCGGTAGCCTATTCCACATATCTACAACTGTTACTAAACGAAGAGAGGCAGATCCCTTATACAGCCAATCTTTTCCTCTCTCGCTCTTGCTTGTTTGCACAATCTGTTCCTTCTGTAGTTTCTCCATGCTCGATAAGTTAAATGATCTTTTGATATCTGTGACACAGCTTTTGTATCCAACACAATACCCTGCTTGCAAAACCGCTCGAACCCCGGACAACGTTGCTTGCAATTTTAATTAGGGGTTCGACCCCTACGGGGAACCCCTATTGTAATCATTAAACCCACTTATTCATCCAAATTATTCTTACACGCCGGTTTTTACGCAATAACTCCAAAACCGCTTTTTGGATCGGGATCAAACTTTTACAAGAGGTGCGTTTTTGTATTGGGCAACTCTTGATATGCTAAAAATCCTGTATGGCGACCAAACAGGTCCGTGGCAGCCGATTTCCCGAAAAATTTGACGCCTAAATACCGTCTCTCCGACTCATAGGACATTTTTGGGCTTTGGCATATGGACTCCACTACTAATGCTCCGCAAATGTTATAGAGAAGGTTTTGCTTTTGCACGTGGGTTTTTTTCCGGCAATCTTGAAAAAAACTTGAATTCCACTTAAAATTCCACATCTTGAAAACTACGCTGATGATCAAAGCCATGTTTACGTAGTTGGGTGAGGCTCGCGATTCTGAACGTTTTGATACCAAAAGAATATAAAAGGGTGGAATAGTTTGGCCGCAGCATTGAAAACTGTCTATTCTTAAATTACTTTAAAACCGTATTCGCTACCCACACAAAATTTACCGTCTACAGTCTATAGGCTTCCACGCATCCCCCAGTTTTGCTTAATAACATAGTCGATATATTATTCAGATCTATTATTTATTTTTTATTTAACTCTCTCAAAACAGTTCGAGTCCCTACGAAGTCCACCAATTATTTAGCCAACCTACCTATACATACCTACCCTACCAAATAATAATGATAATTCAAATTTATTTTTGGTGAATAACAGAGTATTGGCTAAGGTTTTTAACAATTCCTCCCTTTGCCAAATGCTTTGTTTAATAACAAAGTTCTAGGCCTTCAAAGTTTTGACAATTTTTGGTGTGGTGTGACTTACCTTTCCTCCTCCCTCAAACAGCAAGCAACGTTATCAGGGGTTCAAGTAGTATTGCACGCTTCCATAAAAATATATATATAGTCCGGTTTTTACGCAATAACTCCGGAACTGCTTTTCGGATCGGGACCAAACTTTGACACAAGGTGCATTTTTGTATTGGGCAACTTTTTATATGATATCCAAAATGGTGGCCAGACTCGCTCGTGGCTGCCTTTCACACCCAACCCATCTCGTCCTATCTAATTTTATGTTGAACTCTATTGTTCACAATAATTTATTGTAATATTGATTTTGTAAAGCTGAAATGGTTATTGGGAGTTAAAATTAAAACAGAGTATTTTACCCCTTCCTTTGCTAGTTATCTTAATACAATTGTCTAATGCTATGCAGAATATAATATAAAATAGCATCCTAATAGTAAAAGGGTTAAGCGATTCTATTAATTTTAAGTAGGACTAGTAGGGAGGAGTAAAGACTATCAACAAGCATCGTCTATCTCCTTTTGTATCAAGAAGTTCCTTCTTGAGCTGCATGAAAGGGTACAAAAAAAAAAATATATATATATATATTTATATATAATTTATATATATATATTGTTACGTATCTTGATCCTCAAGTGGTTAACTTGATGAATCTAGATAGCACAGAGATATATATTAAGGTATCAGTCAGCTGAAGGCAAAACAAAAGTAAAATCTAATAAAATTATTTCCTGTTGTTGCTTCCTTTCCTTTTGGATCTTAGGACTTGGTATCCTTTATTGACTGATACTCTTTAATTATGAAAAATACTGAAACTAATTAAAGTCATGTAGTATTTATAAAGAATTATTATTTAACCGAAGCTTAGTAGGCTATGGTTATGAACCGAAGAAGTTATATCTAAAGAAGGACTATTAATTCTATAAAAAGTCTTGAAAGATAAATATTAAGGTAATAATATTTCTGTCTCTTACCCTTTTTTAAATGAATAGCTAGTTTTCTTATATGTCCTTTTATTTATATTTAATGTAATTATTCTTGGTTCTTGTCTTACGTTAATAGTATTATATTATTATTATCATCAGGATTAATATCAAAGTCACATAAAAAGTTAGATATATATTTAATAATTAGTTAAATGTATTTCTTAACCACGTAACATTGAGGTTTGATTATGAATAAATTAAGTTACAGGATCGCTTCATAGATTCGATTCAGGTCTCACTCAAAATAATATGAAAAAAAAAAAATATATTTTGAAGCTAAAAGAATTTTCTTCAGCTTAGGAAATCACTAGAAGTAACATTAAAACAGCCATGTTAGTCTAAAGCGATATTACTAATACGAGACAATAGTATCACCGTACTAAGCACCGTTAAGCAATGTAAGCTTAATTAAAAGAAAATGAAATAACTCGTAAGTATAAAACAATAGTATTACTTTCATCATAACCCAATTAATTAAAGAGTTGCTTTAGTCCACAAATTAGTCAACTAAAATAGTTACGTACATAATTGTAGCGTTAACGTTATTTCCCAATCAAATAGTTAGGTACATAATAGTAGCGTTAACGTTAATTCCCAATCAAATAGTAAAGTACATAATAGTAGCGTTAACGTTAATTCCCAATCAAATAGTTAAGTACATAATTGTAGCGTTAACGTTAATTCCCAATCACATATCTCACTAATCAACATAACGTAAGTGTTTACACCGAACACACTTAGCACACACTTATATAATCTGACTGACAGTCACAATCCCATTAAAATACTTCACCCCGTCTTCCTCCAGCTGCAAGTTCACCTTCCCCAACTCCAAATGAGACATGTGACGCTTCTGCATAGTAGCCACGTGCGGGCATGCGCGCGCGTCGGCTGCCCAGCCGTTTAGAAACCGGCTGGTGGCAGCCGGTCGGCAGGCTTTTCCTTAGTATATATCCTACGACAACGTAACTAATGTCTGGGATATTCTTATGTTGTTTCACAGCTTGAAGCTGCCCTTATTCTTAACCAACGCATCTCAGTATATTTATTCTCGATAGTTGATTATTTCATTATAATATATAAGATGTAAGTCTAGTGAGGGCGGGCGGAGACGAGCGGGAGAGAGAGACCGGCTTGGGACGTTGCTTTGCTTGCCAGCTTGGGACGAGCCTGAAGCGTTGCCATATGCATTTGATTGCAACGTTAGGCTTAGTTTCGACTCACGCACGGGGTAGAGGATTTTGACCAGGCAACAGTGTTGAGTGTTGCCAAGCCTGGGATGTATTTTGTATGCCTAGGGTGGGGTCCAGACAGATTCAAGACTCAGAGCTCACCTCACTGTCGTACCCTTCGGACCCCCTTGATATCTATCCCTCTCAACCCCACTTAGAAACTTTCTCTCTTACTTTGTATACCTTCCTTCCACTACTTCACCAATCTATTTAATTATCCCATCCCCTTGATAGACCTTATATCTATTATTGTATTAACGACGAGCTCTCAGATAACTAGATAGGATTTTGGGCCTTATGCTGAGATTTAATTGTTAATGAGACCTAGGAAGCTTTTTTGTTGTCTCATATTTGGTGGTTTCATGCTTGCTAGTGTGTTCTTGTGTCAGGTTAGCAGGGGCTAGACAGGAGGGGAGGCTTTTTGCGATCCTTTAAGTAAAGTCTGCTGGTGCGAGTCCTGTGGACCCGCACGACTTTACTAGGATACCCGTGGGAGTCTGGGGGCATTTTCTTGTCTGTGTCCCTGTGTGTCTAGCGTTGTGTTGTGTGAGGGCCCTTGCCTAGTCCACTCAGCACTGCGCTAGCACGTCTTGCTTTTGTTTTAGGGTCGCCAGGAGAGAGTCAGATACTTGCGATCTGAGTCTCTCAAGAGAGCACCCTTTCAATTAGAGTAATTTGGCGCACAGACTTGGGAACGTCCCTAGGCTAGAGCAGGTGGCTCAGCCTGGGTATCCGAAGCCTATATCCTTCCGGCTAGACCTCTGCCACCTGGCAGATTAACAGCTAGGGGTTTATCATCTCTGTATGCTTGTTATTGTGCCACAGTTTACCGTTTTTGTGAGCATTGGGAGTCAGGGTGTGTCTTAGAGACTCTGTCCGAGCAGGCTTGCCTGACTAAGAGTGAGAAGCACACCTGTATGTGGTTATGTTGCGAGTTGCTACCTTTATTTAATTATACCTATGCCATTATACACTGTATGGCCTATCACTAGTATTTATTCCTGCTTATGAGTTAAGAGTTCTCTAAATCCGTAAGGTACTTTCTTTGCTAAGCATCAGACCCTACAGTAGCCGCATGCAGTTTAGAAACCCGCATCTTGTCTACCTGTACGATGTTTTGAGGACTGTTTGCTTTCACCTTCTTTCACGCAGGGGTGATTAATTGTATTAATTAACGTAACGTTAAATGTACTTTCTTCTAGTTTGTTATTAAATTGTTTCTGCAATTTAATTCTGTTATCTATCTTTTCCTTGAAGCTTTAAGTCAACTTAATTGTGTGATCTTTTATATAGCCTGCTTGACTATCAGCAGGCTATAGTGCGTGCACCCTGTAACCGAGTCATAGGATACCTTGTTGTCCAGGCAGGACTCTTGACGGTTTAGGGTGGTTTGTTGCCTGGGTTTATAGATAAGGGTTGGATCTAGCGTTTTCCGTTGTTGCTTGTTGCCGCATACCTAGTCCAATAGAAAGAGCCCAGTGTTTATATATCCCAGGACGTAACAAATGGCGACCTTGCATAGGATTTACTGAACAGAGGAATATAGTGGTCATTTGTTTTGAGATTCCTTATGATTACAGGAATACAGTGGACATAGAGTTTTTTTTTTGGAGCAACCAATATAACACATTAAAGACTTTAAATAACATTAGTATATACATACTTGCATAGGAGATAAGGCACATTCTATAACCGTGATAATTACTGCAGTACACAAGCATGTCTAATACATCAGAACACAGTGATGGGTCAGGTCACGATACGGGCTCGGAGGGAGAAAGACCTGTGGAGTGGCTAGTCGATAGCGAGGAGGGTGCTAGAAGATTTTTAGAGGTGCCCCTTACCGCTGACAGGGTTTTGAAGCTGAATAAGTATGGCTTAAAGTGTGTGGCAGGTCTTCAGGGTCACCAGGGTTTAAGTGGCATGAGGAAAGATCAGCTGAGGACTTTGATATTGGGTTTAGAAGGGAGAGACCTGGGTGGAGAGGCGACTGGGGGCCCCGGTCCCCAGCCCCCCCTGCACTCTACCCCCGTATCAAACGTCAGGGTGCCTGAATTTAGTACATACCCCCAAGTTGATGGTCAATGGCAGCGTGGAATTCAATCACAGGGACCCTCCCCATTAAATGCACCTTCCCCTCCTCAAGGGTTGACTCCAGATTTGTTGTTTCGGCTTGAGATGGCCAAGGTTGAGGCCGCCGAAAGACAGGTTAGAGTTCAGGTTGAGGCTGCCGAGAGACAGGCTAGTGTGCAGGCTGAGGTTGCTATACGAGAGGCTGAACTGCAGGCAGAGTCTACTAGGTATCGGGCTGACAGGGAGCTGGAGAGATCTCGAGTGGAGGTAACAGGGCGAAATATTGGGGGAGGTAACAGACATCGGGACCAATCATTGTCGCACCTGCTTAAACTAGTTCCTGTGTTCGATGAATTATGTGTGGCTGAGTTTTTTATGCGATTTGAGAAGAAGTGTCAGGAACACCAGTGGCCTCAGGGAAAGTGGGCAGCATTAGTTTCATCAAGACTCCTAGGAAAGGGGCTAAAAGCGTATGATGCACTACCTTTAGAGTCCTGTGTAGTTTATGATGAGCTAAAGAAGGCTGTGCTACGGGCCTATGAGTTACAACCAGAAACTTACCGCTTGAAGTTTCGGGGTGTTACTAAGGGCAAGGATAGTACCTTCCTAGAACACGCCCGGGACTTGTCTGATGCACTACGACATTGGCTGCATTCCGAGAGGGCAGCTACTTTTGAGGAGTTGAGTGAGCTGGTTCTCTTGGAGCAGTTCTTTAAGTGCACAGGCGGGGACTTAACATTAAATATAAAAGAAAAAAATCCTAGAACTCTCCAGGAGGCAGCAGAAATGGCTGACCTCCGACTGTGCGGAGCAGCAGCTAGGAGTGAGTCGGGTGCAAAGGATCGTACCCCTCCCCCTCCCAAGAATTTTGATACACATAAATACACAAAACCATCTAGCACTGACAATAAAACTGAACATAAACCAAATACCGTCCCGTATAAGAAGTCTAATGGTACCTCCCACTCCCAAGGGAAACCAAAGAGTAAAGAGTGCTTTGCATGTCACAAGGAGGGTCACTTTGCAAATGCTTGTCCGAACAAGCCACCAAACAAGGTTGTGTCATTGGTCCGCAGCATAGGGGTGTCGCCTATATCTTCTGAGTTTGCCAAGGGTAGTTCGTCAGAGGTTGGGACACAGCCTGTGTTCAAGAGTCCGGAAGGCTCGAACCCTGTCCGCGACGTCTTTGGGGGTCATTGAGGGCATGGTTGTGTGAGGTGGGCTGGCGAAAGGCGAGGAGTTAAGCTATTGCGTGATACGGGGGCTTCTCAGACCTTGTTAAAGAACTTTACTGGTAGGCCGATTAACGCTGCTCGGGTGGTGGTAGTTCAGGGGATCAATGCTACGAAGTCCTACCCGCTGGTGCGGATGGAGCTGGAGGTGGGTGGTGTGGCGAAGGAACTGGATGTCGGAATTGTAGAGAACTTGCCTATTGGGGGCGTCGACCTCCTCCTCGGCAACGACTTTGCGGTGCCTGCTTCTAAGGTTTCACCCTTGGTCGTTGCCGAGAAGGCGGCCGACGTTAGTAGGGAGGAACAGGAGTGGGTTGAGAAGTGTAGCGTACAAACCATGGCGTGTGTTGTGACGCGTTCTCAGACATCCGGAGCCTTGCAGCCACCACCTCAGTCTATCAAACCGCGGAGGAAAGGTCACAAGAAAACGGGAAGTGTTGGTCAATTGGAGAGTTTTGAGCCGGCAGTGTTTCTTGGTGACTCATTATTGGCACCTATGTTAGAGTCTGGAGAGGCCCCGGGGCCTGTCACCGTCAGTGCAGGTGCAGGGCAGGAAGAGACTCTGCGACAGCATCGTTATGCGCAGCGTGAGGAAAGGATGGCTCAGCGGGACATTGGAGGTGGAAATAAATTATTTAAGATGAACTTGGATAATCTCGCACCTGCTGATATATGTTCCTTGCAGCTGGAAGATCCTGAAGTCAGGGCGTGTGGTAATGGTGCTGTCGAACTGGAGAGCGATGGGGATGCACAGCCTGGTGATTTTTTCTTGTCCGAGGGGATCTTGTATCGGAGACATCAGGATCCCAAGAAAAAGTGGGATGGCGGGTCAGGATTAGTGGACCAGTTAGTAGTACCGAGGGTGTGCCGTGAGAGCTTATTGAGATTAGCTCATGATGTGCCTTTGGCAGGGAACCTGGGGGCACGTAAGACGGAGGCAGCTCTGAGCAAGCTTTTCTGGTGGCCTGGGTTAAAGGTGAGTGTCGTGTCATGGGTGTCACAGTGTCACACTTGTCAAGTGGTTGGGAAACCCAATCAGGTCATCCCGAGAGCCCCGTTACAACCCATCCCTGTCATTGGGCCGCCCTTCAGCAAAGTAGTTATCGATATGGTTGGCCCATTGCCCCCCACTAGTGCCGGCAATAAATTTTTACTAACTGTAATGGATGTAGCAACACGGTATCCAGATGCTTACCCCATGCGCAACGGGATGGCTAAGATGTTGTCAAAAACCTACTTGTCTATTTCTCTCGTTATGGCTACCCTCAGGAGATCCAGTCTGATCAGGGATCCAATTTTACTTCTGCTCTGTTTAAGCAGACCATGCAGCAACATGGGATAGTGTCTGTGGTGTCATCTGCCTACCATCCCGAGAGTCAGGGAGTTTTGGAAAGGTGGCACTTGACTCTCAAGAGTATGTTGCGGTGTTATTGCATGGAAAATGGGAAGGACTGGGATCTAGGTCTCCCATACGTTTTATTTGCTGCGAGAGAAGTACCTGGGGAGAGCTTGGGATTTAGCCCGAACGAGTTGGTTTTTGGACACAGGGTCAGGGGGCCCCTCCACATAGTCAAGGAGATCTGGGAGGGAGTCACAATGCCATGCTCGCTTCTAAAGTATGTTGTTGAAAGCCGTGAGAGAATGCTAAAGAGCCTGGAGGTAGCAGGTCGGAACCTTAAGAGTTCACAAGCTCAGATGAAGGACAGATACGACCAGAAGGTGAAGCTGAGGGAGTTTGAAGTAGATCAGGAGGTACTGATACTACTGCCTCTGGTGGGACACCCCTTGTCTGCCAAGTATTCTGGTCCGTATCGGGTTGTAAGGAAGGTTTCTGATCTCGACTATTTAGTAGCTACTCCTGATCGTAAGAAAAAGAACCAACTTTGCCATGTAAATCTGATGAAAGAGTATGTGAGGTGCCCCTCCGAGCCTCTCACTGTCCCGGTGTTGATCTGCAGCGATCGTGGTGGAGAAGGAGGAAGGGACAGTCAAGCTGCGGGGGAGGATAATTGGGATTGCCATGTTTCAGCGGATCAGTGGGCGGGGAATTCTAGACAAGTGGCTCACGAGTTGATATTGCACCTGCCTGAGCAACAGCGTGTAGCTGTGCAGCACTTGTTTGATTCAAACCCAGCTGTTTTCGCGGAGCATCCTGGCCTCACTACTCAAGCGGTGCACGATGTCGATGTTGGGGACCACCCGCCCTTTAAATCAGTGCCATACCTTGTTCCCCCTATTAAATTACCAGCACTTAGGGAAGAGCTGGATTATATGCTGAAACGTGGGCTGATTTCTGAGGGTGCAGTAAGGTGGACTTCCCCCGTCACACTGCAGCCCAAACCAGATGGCAAGGTGCGGTTTTGTATAGATTTCCGCAGGTTGAATGGTTTAACCCCCACAAATGCCTACCCTCTCCCTCGCGTGGACGACAGTGTGGATAAGATAGGAAAAGCCAAGTTCCTCACTAAGATAGACCTTGTTATTGGCAAGTGCCCTTGTCTGAGCGAGCGCGAGAGGTGTGTGGGTTTGTGGTGGACGGTGCCACATATCGTTGCCATGTTATGCCATACGGGCTGAAAAATGCCCCTGCAACGTTTCAGAAATTAATGAACGACATTGTAGCCGACATTTCCAACTGTACGGTGTACCTAGATGATGTCATAATATACGACGATGATTTTAACAGTCACTGTGCTCACATCGGACAGCTTTTTAATAAACTGAATGAAGCAGGTTTGGTGGTAAACCTGGGTAAGTGCGATTTTATCAAAGCCACAGTTTTGTACCTGGGGTTCGAGGTGGGGATGGGTCAGGTGTGCCCTCCACAGACAAAGATCAAAGCCATCGATCAGTTTCCCCAGCCTACGACTAAGAAACAAATCATGCGGTTTCTAGGTATGATAGGCTATTATCGTCGCTTCATCAAAGGCTATTCGACTGTACTTGCACCTTTAACTGACTTATTAGCTAACGACAAGAAGTTCCGGTGGTCTCCTGAGTGTGCAGAGGCGTTTTCCTTGGTGAAACACCTGTTATGTACCCACCCCATACTCAGGGCCCCGGACTTCAGCAGACCTTTTCAGCTGGCGACTGATGCCAGTGGCGTAGGGGCTGAGGCTGTCTTGTTACAGACAGATGATGAAGGTATCGAACATCCAGTGAGTTTTTACAGTAAAAAATTCAATAGTGCACAAAGGAATTACTCTGTAATTGAAAAAGAACTCCTGGCGATAGTGCTGGCGCTCAGGCACTTCGATGTATATGTTCCTAGACGTTATAGACTGCATCACCGTTGATTCATTTAAACTCCGCCTAGACAAATATCTCGCATCAAACTGCGTTTGTAAATGAATAACTTTATTTTATCCCCCCCTCAGTTACTAACCCATCTGTCCCCTACTAACTTCCTAATCCTGCCACGGACATTAGTTCCAGGGCAGTAATTCCCTTTCCAATGTTCCCTTAACCACTCTAAACCACTGTTTGGACACTTGATCCTCAGTGTTTTGGAGGACAAGCAACCTAGAAGGGTCACTAGATCTGTTGTTGCTTGATTTCCTTTGTACTCCTTTGTACTCCTGCTTTCGGACCAGTCGTAGTGGTTTATACCGATCATCACCCTCTGAAATTCTTGAATCAGTTTCATAACCGGAATATGAGGCTGACCAGGTGGTCACTCATGCTTCAGGAGTATAATCTAGACATACGCCATATTGCTGGTTCTTATAAAGTGATAGCGGATTGTCTATCAAGGGTGGATGATGTTGGTTAGACTGCCACAGGATTGAGGGTTGAGTGTGGAGGAAAATAGGCTGTCACTGTAGTTCAGCCGGAAAACAAAAATTAAAAAAAGCAAAAACCTTATAAAAACTCTTTATTTTTTATAACGTGTAGAATTTTGTATAAGATGTTGTAGCAGTATCTAAGTTGAATGTTTTCACTTATTGTCGCTAAGTTAGTTGAACTTGCTCGGTGGAGCGCAACAGTCTTTATTTTTTTTATATATAGTGCCTTGTGTCGCAACAGTGTGTGGTACTATGAGAAGCTTTCTGTTAGATATGAAGAACTTAGTCAAGGGTCTTATATCTTGGGGGAGGTGTGACGCTTCTGCATAGTAGCCACGTGCGGGCATGCGCGCGCGTCGGCTGCCCAGCCGTTTAGAAACCGGCTGGTGGCAGCCGGTCGGCAGGCTTTTCCTTAGTATATATCCTACGACAACGTAACTAATGTCTGGGATATTCTTATGTTGTTTCACAGCTTGAAGCTGCCCTTATTCTTAACCAACGCATCTTAGTATATTTTATTCTCGATAGTTGATTATTTCATTATAATATATAAGATGTAAGTCTAGTGAGGGCGGGAGGAGACGAGCGGGAGAGAGAGACCGGCTTGGGATGTTGCTTCGCTTGCCAGCTTGGGACGAGCCTGAAGCGTTGCCATATGCATTTGATTGCAACGTTAGGCTTAGTTTCGACTCACGCACGGGGTAGAGGATTTTGACCAGGCAACAGTGTTGAGTGTTGCCAAGCCTGGGATGTATTTTGTATGCCTAGGGTGGGGTCCAGACAGATTCAAGACTCAGAGCTCACCTCACTGTCGTACCCTTCGGACCCCCTTGATATCTATCCCTCTCAACCCCACTTAGAAACTTTCTCTCTTACTTTGTATACCTTCCTTCCATTACTTCACCAATCTATTTAATTATGCCATCCCCTTGATAGACCTTATATCTATTATTGTATTAACGACGAGCTCTCAGATAACTAGATAGGATTTTGGGCCTTATCCAGAGATTTAATTGTTAATGAGACCTAGGAAGCTTTTTTGTTGTCTCATATTTGGTGGTTTCATGCTTGCTAGTGTGTTCTTGTGTCTGGTTAGCAGGGGCTAGACCGGAGGGGAGGCTTTTTGCGATCCTTTAAGTAAAGTCTGCTGGTGCGAGTCCTGTGGACCCGCACGACTTTACTAGGATACCCGTGGGAGTCTGGGGGCATTTTCTTGTCTGTGTCCCTGTGTGTCTAGCGTTGTGTTGTGTGAGGGTCCTTGCCTAGTCCACTCAGCACTGCGCTAGAACGTCTTGCTTTTGTTTTAGGGTCGCCAGGAGAGAGTCAGATACTTGCGATCTGAGTCTCTCAAGAGAGCACCCTTTCAATTAGAGTAATTTGGCGCACAGACTTGGGAACGTCCCTAGGCTAGAGCAGGTGGCTCAGCCCGGGTATCCGAAGCCTATATCCTTCCGGCTAGACCTCTGCCACCTGGCAGATTAACAGCTAGGGGTTTATCATCTCTGTATGCTTGTTATTGTGCCACAGTTTACCGTTTTTGTGAGCATTGGGAGTCAGGGTGTGTCTTAGAGACTCTGTCCGAGCAGGCTTGCCTGACTAAGAGTGAGAAGCACACCTGTATGTGGTTATGTTGCGAGTTGCTACCTTTATTTAATTATACCTATGCCATTATACACTGTATGGCCTATCACTAGTATTTATTCCTGCTTATGAGTTAAGAGTTCTCTAAATCCGTAAGGTACTTTCTTTGCTAAGCATCAGACCCTACAGTAGCCGCATGCAGTTTAGAAACCCGCATCTTGTCTACCTGTACGATGTTTTGAGGACTGTTTGCTTTCACCTTCTTTCACGCAGGGGTGATTATTGTATTAATTAACGTAACGTTAAATGTACTTTCTTCTAGTTTGTTATTAAATTGTTTCTGCAATTTAATTCTGTTATCTATCTTTTCCTTGAAGCTTTAAGTCAACTTAATTGTGTGATCTTTTATATAGCCTGCTTGACTATCAGCAGGCTATAGTGCGTGCACCCTGTAACCGAGTCATAGGATACCTTGTTGTCCAGGCAGGACTCTTGACGGTTTAGGGTGGTTTGTTGCCTGGGTTTATAGATAAGGGTTGGATCTAGCGTTTTCCGTTGTTGCTTGTTGCCGCATACCTAGTCCAATAGAAAGAGCCCAGTGTTTATATATCCCAGGACGTAACAGACTGATTTGAATGCCCACTACTCGGGTCTTATATACTAAACAATGATGGTGTAGGAACGAATCAGGAGGCGGTTGATGGTGCGCGCCCCAATCACAGCTCCTCGAGTTGCGTAGCTGGTGTGTGGTCCAATAGAGTCTCCTGGCGTCGATCATACGTCATAGCGTCGGGTCATCGAAGTAGTTTGCAGGGTCCCCTATGACGCACGCAGGTGTGAAGGCTTGTTTGCTGGTATGCGGACGAGCTGGTTTCCCCCTCGCTGGTTCGCTCCCTAGTCTGCTTCGCCGCCTGGGTAGTTTGGCACTCCTTCAACTCTTAATTCTAACTCTTAAAACAAACATACAGGGCTCCGTATGTCAGAATATATATATATATATAAAAAATGTATAAATATATCACTAAATAAAAAATGCGCCACGGCACAGCGTAAGGGTCAGAATACTGCATAGTAATTGATTTCTTACATTACTACCCTAGAATGTACTTTGCCACACGCAAAAGTCTCGTTATAACTTTACGACTTCAAATTTGGTTTTGTAGTTGTTTTCATTCAGTTTTATTACTACGAAAATTTTATTATTTAACTTGTATTTTACCTGAAACTTTATAACCGGAATCTTGTGAGAAAAAAAAAATAATCTTCCAACAAGATTAATTTGGTCTATTCAACGTGAATGAAATAGATTAATAATATATTATAGAAACGGCATAGTATTAAAGGTGTTGAAAAGCACTATGGCCGAAGTCAACAAATTGTGGACAGACTATTGATATCGACTGTTCTCATTTATATTTTCATTTTTATTTAGCGCATATATTTCTCACGTTCGCATGGGAAATTGCTATATAATTCCAATGTATTATTAGCAATATGTTATGCATTTATAATTGTAATGCTAAGTTGCAATACGGTGTAAGGATCTCACACTGAGATAGTTAAGCTTTATTACTAGAAATAATAGAAATATGTACCAGGGGTGTTACAGGCGCACCCCAAGTAGCAAGTAGAGCTATAGAGATGGCCGATGAAGGAGAATACCAGGGCACTGTGGTCGTCGTTGGAATCTGTTGGTGTCAGTAGTTCCAGAGGAACACAACGTGGTGAACACAAATGCAATGCTAGTGACAGGCTCAGCACCAAATGTGGCAGACTAGATTGCTTTTCAGGTTTAGTTTGGGCAATGCAGGTGATGGGCTGAGCTTTATTTGTGTTGCGCTGCAGGTGGTAGTCACAAAGACAGCTGTGAACTAGTGGCTGGATTGTTGCTGATTCCGTTCTTGTCAGGTGTGAAATTATATGTTAATATTAATAATAATAATAATCGGTTTACTTCGAGCCGGCAGCCAATGAGGATGAAAATACACAATTCCTTAACCTAACTTATCCTAAGTAGTCAACAGATTTGACTCTGGCTTCCACAAGAGCTACTACATATCCCCAGAAGGGGTAGGATGTGGGCAGGGAACCAGGTGGTACCCAGAGGTGGCGCATCCACACCTAACCTTCACAGCCCGGAATGTTTTTGACATAAACCTCACCGGCAGGTAGCTTAGATCGAACCCGCACTACGCGAGTCAAATGACTAGAGTATGGTGACTTTGTGCGCCCAGCCACTGTGACCGTGCTCTCTCGATGAGGATGCTTCTGTGTTAGAAGTGCACTGCTGAAGGGAGGCAGAGGTTGGTCATTGTACCCTTCTCTCATGGTGGTGCAGTATGCCCATCTTATTCGGTCCGTGCGAAGCGAAGAGAGGACCTCTAGTCGCTACTCATGTTGTTGTTGTTGTTGTTAGGGCGATCAGTATTAACCCATAGAGGACCAGCGACGACACGTTGTCGTCGGCAATGTATGTAACGCTAAACCCCAGCGACGAAAACGTGTCGTCCCTGTTAATTACTCCGGTCCTATGGCACCTAGAGGGCTCAGATTTGTATGGGAACTGTATAAGTACTCCACGCAACCATGCCGATCGTTGAAAACTCTCAAAGTCCAACCGCAAGCGCGTGAGTGCACAAAAACCTGTTTTTGGGTGTTTTTGCCTTCAATTTTCCCCTCTTGTAAAATAGACTTTCAGGCGCACCGTAGGACCCCTTTTTGACCCAGGGAATCGGTTTTTTGTGGTTTTTCCTTCATTCCTAACCCATTCCCTATTGTTTCTGAAAAAAAAAAAAATCAAAACCTGCTGGTCCCTGGTGGTACATTTATTCTAAACTAGCTGGGGCTCAGTGGGTTAAACAGGGCTTTATCTCGGTTATTACTAAATCAAATTTAATTATTTTTCACACGCATATACGCTGATCTATCCTCTAGGCCATAACGGAGCCCTTTTTTCAAATTTCGGCCTGGGCGCCCCTCGAATCGCCACCTTCTGTAGTAGGGCGATGTCAATAAATAATTGCTATTTCATAGTTATTACTAAACCAAATTTAATGACCTTACACATGCATTTAAAGGAGTTGATGGAAAATTTTACCGGCTGTCTTTTGTGGTCTTTGCTTTGCTAATTTCATTCACATGCATACTGTATTTTTTTATTTTTTTTTATATATTCCAACTATTCCCTCTCGGGCATAGACTGAGAGCCTGTACATTCAACCGTATATTGAACGGCGAAGCCCATCAGGTCTCGTTCCAGTCTAGGGAGTGAGACATGTGAAGCACTTTGGGATACAACCAGCCCCCGAGTATCTTTCCTTCTCAAGATGCACGGTTGCCCACCATGGCTCGAAGCAGCCACATCTCTGAAGCTGCTTTGCTCCAGTGCTTCACTGTCTCAACACCTAGATTCGGACCCTTACTCTCAGAACGCCACCTATTGAGCAATGAACTCACTATAGGTAGCGCCAACGAACTTGACAATAATCTTGATCCCTGACCTCTCTGTAACTCAAAAGGGCCTAGATCAAACTGACTAAAAATATCCACACCTATTTCCTGGTGAACTCCTCCCAAATGATAGAAACGTCAGCCAGTTTACTTACATTAGTTTCGAGTTATATGAAATGAAGGGGTCAAGGTTATTGCCAAGTTCGTTGGCGCTACTTTAGGCATATTTTGAATATGGGAATATTAATACAATGCTATTTAATCAGGGAACAATAAGGGTATTGTTTTTGCATTTCAGTGGGCTTTGTGGTAATGCACTGATACTAGGTACAGCACAAATTCCATCCCAATAATATCTTCCCATGATACATCGGGATTCAAACCCGGGACCATTGGATTACCAGTCCAGTGGCATGACCACTCCACCACACCTCCCCTGTAGCGTGATCTATTCCCTGACCATAATGGAGTCCAATCTCCAACTTTAGCCCAGAGCGCCTCGCTACTGTCTCCCTTCTACAGGAATGAAAACAAATGAGATCGGATATTTCTATGTAATTAATGAACCACACATATAATGTACATACAGATACTTTCAATTAATAATTGGATCCAACATGTCGGCCATGGCGCCCTACCACAGGCCCCCTTCTACAGGAGTGACGGAAATTGAAAACGGTTATAGTTTGGGGATAGTACTCATGTTTCCTTGAACATGTACATAATCTCATCTATTTCGTAGACATAATGGTCAGAGTCCTTTTTTCACATTTTGCCCAGGCTGTTGCTTCCCTTCTGCAGGAGTGACAACAAATATGATCTAATGGTAATGAAATACATTACGTACAATGATATTTTATATTAAATTACCTTAGCCAACGAAGTTGGAAGAGGTTATGTTTTTGCCTCCATTTGTTTGTCTGTTTGTTTATTTGTTTGTCTGTAAGCAAGAAAAGCCTATCAACAAGTTATGAACAGATTGTTGCGAAAGGTGGAGACCAGATATGATATGCACCAAGGAAGAAGTCGTTGTGGAGGTGATTGGTATAGCGTGCATACCTCAACCACCGTAGACGGCTCACAAAGTTATGAACCAATGTCCACACAACTTGGTGGGCAGATCGGATATGCACCAAGGGAGAACCCAGCTTAGGAGGAGGTATGGTACGCACTTTCCAGAGTGCCCCTCTAGTTACCTCCGCCAACGAAGTTGGACGGAGGTTATGTTTTTGCTTCTGTTTGTCTGATTGTCTGTAAACAAACTATCTCAAAAGTTATGAAACGATGACCACGAAATTTGGTGAGCAGATAGAATATGCTCCAAGTAAGACGCGATTAAATATTGGAGCCGATCAATAGAGCGCATACCTCCGCCAGCGTAGGCGGATCTCAAAGTTATGAATTGATTTTAACGAAATTTGATGTATATTAATGAACCAAATATAATGATCTTCCACATGCATATATTCTAATTTATCCTCTAGGCCGTGACGGAGCCTATTTTGATTACATTTCATCCTGAGCGTCGCACCACGCGCCTCGGAGTTAACACGGCTGCACGGACCTATAGTCCAGCTTGGACTTGTTAACCTGAAGCTTGGAAGATAACAAACCTGGCTAGGATGCATCATGCTAGACTGAACTATTTGGCTGGCAACATTTGTTTTGTTTATATTAAGACAATATATATATTAATATATATATAATATATATATACATATATATATATATATATATATATATATATATATATTTTTTTTTTTTTTTTTTTTTTCAGGCAGGTGAGATTAAAATAATAGGCACAGTTTGCATTATTGAGTTTTTTATTGATACTCTCAATTTTTCGTACAGTTTTTCTGGTATTTTCAGGAAGTTGGTTAAGGAGGTTTGCAAAGGGTTCCGACGGTTCAATGGGCGCAGCCATCATAATCAAGGAGAAGTGAAGTTAGAAGGTGATAAGTCGAGTTTATATAGGCGATACAAGATCAAGAGAGGGTTTATTGTGCGCTAGCTGCACGCTGGTTGGCTAACCTAAGACTAGCTCTGGTAGGCTGGCCGGACGCAGGAGTGGGCGGGGCCTCTGCGTCGTTCGTCTGCGTGTGTGGAGGGGGCATTCCTGGGGGCATCATGGGGGGCCTCGCTGTGGAACGGCGTGCCGAGGGTAGGATCTGGCTGTATTCCGCGTGTGTGTTTAAAGTTGGTATAGCTTCAAGAATGAATAGGCGGCGTGAGTCTATTTCTTTATCAAGAATAGAGGTGTGTTTATCTAAGTCGGGTCTGGTGAGTTCCTGATGGTGGTGAGGATGTGTGGTGGTCCTTGATAGCTCCGGCTTGAAGGTGGAAGGTAAGGCGACGTGACAGACGAGTCCTTGTCAAACCGACATAAGTGTGAGGTCCACAGTCCTCACTGTTACAGGTGTGTCGGTATATGACATGGTCCTCTTGTGACGGTTTCTTAGCGGTAGCCGGGCTGTTGCGAATGACTAGTTATGATGTTTTCCTCAATTTGTAGTATATGGTGAGTTTAAGGTGTTGGTCAGGGTTCGTAGTTTTAACGTTGTTGCTGATAATGTCTCTCATTATGTTTTCGTCTGTCTTGTGATCTGAGGACATGTGGTTTTTATAGTTATGGTATAGTATGGTATAGTTATTTATAGTATATGGTTAGTTGGTTTAGTGTAGACGGTGGTTTTGAACCCATGGTCGAAGTTTTTTATGGGTACCATCGAGGAAGAGCTCTTAGCTGCCCAACGACCCGCCGTCTACTGTAGATACGTGGATGACATCTTCGTGCAAATCAAGGACCTCCACGAACTACAGGAAATCCAGCGTCGCTTCATGACCTCCTCCGGCCTTCACCTTTGAAAAATCAAACAATGGACAACTCCCCTTCCTCGACATCCTCGTAGCTCTGAACGACCATGGGTTCAAAACCACCGTCTACACTAAACCAACTAACACAGGACAATGCCTCAACGGCGATAGTGAATGCCCCCGCCGTTATCTTCTATCCTCCATTTCCGCGTATGTAAGGAGAGCCCTCACGCACTGCTCTACCTGGGCCGACACCCACCAGGAACTAGAAAGACTATCCCAAGTTTTAGTGAATAACGGATACTCCAACTCCGACATCTCCAGCACCATCAACCACCATCTTGAAAAATGGTACACCCAAAGCCCTCCCAACATTGAACCCCCCATCCCCCCAATGAAATTAAGATATTCTACCGCAATTTTATGTCCTAGGAACAGAAAAATTACGAGGCCGTCTTCAAAGAAATAATCTCCAAGCATGTCCACCCAACCAACCCGGAAAACAAAATCAAATTAATAATTTATTACAAATCCCTCAAGACCTCCAACCTCGTTCTCCCAACAAACCAGCTTCCACCAAGATAAAGAGCTCGATGACCGACGATCACGTCATTTACCAACATACCTGTAATTATGAGGACTGTGGACCTCATTCCTATATTGGCATGACGCAGACTCGTCTTTCACGTCGGTTAACTCTTCACCTTCAGGCTGGAGCCATCAAAGACCACTATCTCACCCCTAACCATCCCCACCTCACACGCAACGAGTTAGAGAAACACACCACCATACTCGATAAAGAAAGTGACCCAAGGAGATTACCTATACTCGAAGCGTTATATATCCAAGCCTTACATCCTAACATCAACAACAAACTCTGGACCTTCAGATCCTTCCTTCTGCCAAAAGGCACTATCCTACATGACCTAACGCCCCCCCTCGCCCCCCGGTGCCATTGACGCAGCCCCCCGCGCTACCTCCTTCAGCTTCGTCTTCTGCCGGCGCCACACGTACTACGCAACTTAGGCCACGCCCCTCGACACGCAGCCAATCAGCTTCGACCCCGCCAACCGACCACCACCTTCCCGCATCCAGTGCGCCTGCGTGACGCGGATCTCTCTTTAACACTCCTAGAATACCTCTCCACCAATAGCAGACTTTTGCCCCATGATTTTTGCCTCCTCTGATCCTCCACCCTCTATATAATATTATACCCTTCCTGTTTAACTTTTATATAATTCTATCCCTACTTGATAATGCTGGTTGTCCAGTGAAACGCGTCGTATATCCTGTATCATCATGTACATTAATGTAACCCTGTACCACCATGAATTTTGCTAATCTCATTCATCTAGTTCCTGCCACCCAGCGAAAACTCATAAGAGACCTGGAAACTTTGAATAATAAAATTTCCAACGCAGAAATTGCCATTTCTTTCAACCTCGTATGTATTAAAGAAAATATATATATATATATATATTATATATATACAGTATATATATATATATATATATATATATATATATATATATATATATATATATATATATATATATATATAAATACAGTATATACATATATACAGTATATATACAGTATATATACTGTATATATGGAAGCACACATTCCATTTTCTTTCTCTCAGACTATTGCGATTTTTGTTTTGGTTTACTCACACTTGTTCTACTGCTGTCCACAATAAGGAGGAAGCATTCAAACTGTACCGTCGCCTTCAAACTCAAGAACCTCATACTTCCTATATTCCTGCCGAGAATCAAGCGAAATTTGTTGTTGTTGTTGTTCCCAAAGCTGCCTGGCCGAACAGCCCCAAGGCCCTGAGCAAGGCCAAGGCCATAACCGAGCGCCCCCACAGAACCCTCCCTGCCGACCACAATAAAGCCTGGGTGACCGAAGCCACTCTATGGCGGGGAGCTGAGGAGGGTGCAGAAACGCCCGGGAAATTTGTTCTTCGCCTCGCCAAACATTCTTTCATCAATAAAATGCACTGAACTATCCAACTCTAGCTCTTCCCAAGCATTCTGGCATCTAGCCAAAAACCTCTCCATCAATTTTTCTTCTGCATCTTTCCCTCCTCTTTTCCACTCTAACGGCACCACCGTCACTTCTTCCTCTGACAAAGCTGAATTCTTCGCTAACACTCGCTAAAAACTCCATTTTGGATGATTCCGGTGCTATTCCTCCCTCTCCACCCCCCTCTCTCCTACTTATGCCAAACATCATAATTTCTTCCAAGGATGTACTTTCCACCCTCTCTGGGCTTAATACTAAGAAGGGGTACGGTCCAGACTGTGTTCCTCCTATTGAACTAAAAAACTGTGCTTCCGTGCTGACTCCCTGCCTAGGCAAAATCTTCCGTCCCTGTCTCTCCTCTAACGTCTTCCCTTCTTGCTGGAAGTTTGCTCTCATTCAACCTGTCCCAAAGAAGGGTGATCGGTTTCAACCGCCCAACTATCATCCAATTGCTCTCATTTCTTGCATCTCTAAAGTTTTTTAAACTATTCTTACCTCAAAATTTCTTAAGCATTTATCTTCCCATAACCTAATCTCAGACCACCAGTATGGTTTCCTTAAGGGTCACTCTACTATGGTGATCTTCTTTCTTATCTTACTAACTCTTGGTCATCCTCCATTTAGGATTTCGGTGAGAGTTTTTCTGTTGCGCTAGACATATTGAAGGCCTTCGATATAGTCTGGCACAAATCCCTTACTTCCAAACTACCCGCCTACGGATTCTATCCCTCCATCTGTGCCTTTGTCTCTAATTTCTTTTCCGGCCATTCCATAGCTGTGGTTTTGGACAGCCTCCGTTCACTTCCTCAACCTATCAACTCCGGTGGTCCTCAGGGTTCTGTCCTTTCTCCAATTCTCTTCCTATTATTCATTAACGACCTTCTCAATTCCACCTCCATCGTTATTCACTCATATGCTGACGACTCTACTTTACACTATTCAACTAGCCTTCCACAAACCTATTCACAGCAGGAATTCCAAAAATCACGTAAGGCCGCCATAAAACACCTATCTTCTGATATCTTTACATTCTATAATTGGTGCAGAGAAAACCTTATTATTTTCAATGCTTCCAAAAACTCAATTTTTCCATCTGTCTGCTCGTTGCCCCTTCCAGAAAACTATGACCTACTCTTCAACAACATACAAATTAATCCTTCATCTTCTCTTAATATTATTGGTGTCTCTTTTTCTTCTAATCTCTCTTGGAAAGATCATATTACCACTCTTGCTAAAACAGCTTCCCTGAAGATGGGTGTGATCAACCGCCTCCAGGGGTTCTTTACCCCTGCGCAGTTTCTTGCTCTTGTGACGCCTCCCGGCGCTGGCAGAATGGTTGCGTGGGGCATTGCAGCTCGCTAGCGCTCGCCAGGATGGGAGGATGGGCTACAGTTGTCCTAGAATGATCTGCTTTATGTTATTAGTGTCGTGTTGCCACAGCCAGTCTAGAAATGGTCTTTGTTTTGGTCTGTGACCGCGCCTTGTATTTTATATTCGCTATAATATAAATGTTGCTTGTGTGAGAGGCGAGCGAGAGAGAGTGACGGGGTACACCTGGCAGCGGGGTTAGCTATCACGCGGCCCGCTTGGGCGCTGACGGCGTTGGCGGCCGGGTGGTCAACTAGTCCCTGCCCATCGCGGCCGCGTGTTCTTTACCAGCTCAGAGCTTGCCTGACACACGTATCGTCTACATCTTTTGCAATTCTGTCCCCCATACTCGCCACTTTGCATACTATTTCTCTCTCTCGACTTCTCCTTTCTCATTCTCTAACCTTTATTAAACTCAACATCCCTTCTGGTTTCAGCATAGACGTTCACCGTCGGCCAGTCGTATTGTACGCGAAGCTCTCAGATATTTCTATGTATGAGGTTAGAGAGACGGACTTTTCCGTGTGTGTCCTCTCTCGGGAAGGTTGTAGACCGGTATATGTCTCCCTGGCAAGGTGTTGAGTGATTCTGCTTGGTTATTTAAAGCTAGACTGGGGGTAAGGTTACTGTGTCATTGTCTCCGATGTGTGCAGTGTTAGCTAAGCCCTGCACGACATCGACAGGTACTGTGGGAGCCTAAGTTGTCTTCGGGTGGGTTTACCTTGCGAGCACAGCGCTGTGGTGTGAGAGGGCCATAGCCTATCCCTCACAACATAGTGCTGCCTCTTTGTGTTGACTTCTGAGGGATCGCCAGGATAGAACTAGGTACTAGAGACCTAGATTTATCAAGAGAGCATCCCCGTCATATAACGTAATCTTCATTATACCACCTTCGGACAACGTTAGGCTACGAGCCGCATGCTCGCCCATTGTTGCCCTGCCTTTCCATTCACATATGCATAGCCTACGTGAGTTGCAGTTGGGATGTGTGTACATGCTTAGATTGATATGCAGGATTCGAAGTTGCATAATAAATCGTAGGCAGTGTCCACCATTCTTTAACTGTCTTCGTGGTGCGATGCATAAGGTGTTGATTTTCGGTGTGAGCATCCTGGATTCGAATCCACGGACTGCCACATGTGTTTGTAAATTTCATTAATTAATCGATTTTAGGAGTATAGTTGGTTGTTGGAAGGAACATAATAATTGATACCCCAGCTAGACTTTATTAACTGAGCAGACACTGGTTAGAGATAAGCTCCCATTATTATATGTATGCAACATTATTATTCACTGCACTTTTGAGCCGAGGTTGTTGTTGAGTTGCACAACCCTAGTAGGCTGTTGCGTTGTGTCACGAAGCATTTCTTTAGTTGTCGAGCATTACTACCTTTGCGCAGTCTTTATTATTCGCCTGCCTATTATTACTATATGTCCTAGCATTTATTGTGACCCGTATTCTGCATTATAATTGTTCAAGATTCTTTACGAACATCTTCCCAGCATCAGACTTATTTCAGAAGTTTCCAGTTGATGTTGCAGGACTAGCATTGCACTTTCTTTAATACAGGAGTGCCAGTTATTTGAGTATCTACCGTAACGTTAATTAATCACGTTAACTATCTTTTCTTTGTGTAACCTAATCGAGTAATCTTTTACTGTTTGAGAATAGGCTGTGTCATCCAGCGTCAGCCTAGTGTGTGTGCACCAGTTACCGAGTCATAGGATACCTCGTTGTCCAGGCACGACTCAGGGCGGTAATGGTGTTTTGTTTTCCAGTGTTTAAGGCAGGGGTTGGATCTAGTGTTACCGTTGTTGCATTTTGCCATTTTCTAGTCCAATGTTGAAGAGCCCTGTGTCTTTGAGAACCTGGATCGTAACACTCTGTACAGGGGCGCAGTGCATCCATGGATTGAGTATTGTTCACACGTATGGGGAGGCTCCTCTCACACAGCACTTCTAGACAAAGTATAAAAGAAAGCCTTCCATCAAATTAACTGCCATCCACTCACCAATTATTTGCAATGTTGCATCTCTCTCACTATTCTACCGCTATTACAATAATCAGTGTTCCTCCCAGAGTCAGTTTGTCCCTCTTGCTATGACTTAAATTGCTTCAAACTAATGCATTTTGGCTCGAACGTCCCTTGATTTTGGCCCTGTCACTCTTTCATCTCTGGGGAAGGCACTCACTACAGGCAGTTCTGCCTTTTGTCTCCCTCACTCACATAGAAAAGAAAAAACAATAATCGACTACATGCGTCATTGAATATAATTATCAGCAAGTGTGAAGGCACCTATTACACAAGACCTTAACCCTTAATTAGCGGCGAGCAACATAAGTCGAGTTAAATAAATCTGGACTATGTGGCGGCGCTCGACATAGGTCGTGTGGCAATTTCAGCACGTAATGTTGCTGAGAGAGAGAGACAAGTGGTGGCAGGAGAGTAGCGAGCGTATGACTGCTCCAGACCACCGCGGCGAACCTACTGACACGAATCCCACCTCCTCCCTCCCTCTCTCACTCGCTATATACGGAATTGTATGGGGAAAGTGCCTAATTACATACTTTTTGCACTCGCGTTGCACGGTTATTGCAAGAAAACTAGCCATCATAAAAGGATCGTTATGGTGTCATTCGAAAGTTCTGTTTATGCCCTTTCAGGGATAGATACTTGTTTTACGTTCTGGGTCTTATTTAGGCATGAAAATGATCACGTAAACAGCCCTATTTTGGCTAAAAACACCCCGCTGGGCGGTACATATAAATAAACCGCATAGGCCGCTCGTAAGGTGTTAAAGGTGAACTACAGGGATGAACGAAAAAACGAAGATTAATGCAGGGTCATAACTTGGCATGAATATACTGTAATATGTATATGGGCAATATTGATATAATTCCATTAAACTCCAGAAAAAATACTAGTATATAATGTCGTTGGCAACTCGGTGGTCAGCTGGACCAATTCAACGGCTCGGAATTGAAGCCATTGTATGGAGAGCCTAGTTTGTAAACAAGATATGCAGTCCTGGACTCTCCGGTCTGTTTTTCGTAATTAATATATTTTAATTCAATACTCAAGCTCTGCAAACGATCGAACAACGTCCTGAAGATGTGGTGCACATCAAGAAATAATGCCATCTCGCCAACAATAAACATATAGCCAGTGTTTGTGAGTGTTTTAGCGTGGTCCAAAGTTGAGGCAGGTCGGGTCTAAGGCCTATTTCGTAATGATAATATCGTTTTCTGTTCAATTTATATATCGCGGTCCCTTGACCAGACAGTGGTGAAGCCAAATGTTGAGCTGTAAACATGCATACAAATTATTAGAGTTTCTCACATAAAAAAACACACAGATTCACCCATTTCCCATGTCAAGAGTTCCCGCCATTGCACAAAATGACGTCATGGTAAACACGCCAGTTCGCGTCACATAAAATAACTTAGATAAGCTATATTTCTATGTTGTTAAAACAAATTGATGAAAGTTCTTCAGTATCATGTACCTAAAACCAAGCAGATCCCAATGGACATTGTAGTTTGAATAGGTTTCATCCCAGGAATTCACCTTTAAGGGGAGGTTTATAGTTTGCTAGACCTTTAAGTATCAAGGTAAAAAAAACGATCCGAAGGATAAATGTTTAAGTTGTTCGGTAGAACAAATGTCTGAGTTACAAGCTCGGTATTGCTTACCAGGAAAAAAATCGACACCTAAATGGCACGATATTTCTTAAAATTTACAGATATTAGGGCAAAGGTAAAAAAATCGCAAAGCTAATGGGGCGAACGTCTTAAAAGCTCAAAACTAATGGGGCTAAACATGAGAGAGAAGAGGGTTCAGAAAAAAAGTTTATAAGTGAAAAATTCCCCTAAAGCCATGAGCAATAAGTTAGAGGAAAAACGCAACTCAACTAGACACGGTTCAGTTCAAATAAATGGGGCATCATTAGGACGTTCATGCACACATTACTGTGTGTGTGTGTGTGTGTTAGAGTGAAAGAGAGAGAAAGACATTTTATTATAGTTTACTTTATACTTTTCTCAAGCACCAAGTATAATAATAATAATAATAATAATAATAATAATAATAATAATAATAATAATCATAACACATATAAAAGATGAGAGAGAGAGAGAGAGAGAGATTAAGAGTGAGAGTAAGAAAGTGAGTGAGAGAGTTAGAGAGAGCGGGAGCACATTACCTACTGTAGGTGTGGTGCCTCAGCAGATCGAAGGCTAAACGTGGCCATTCTCCAGGTACTTGGGTTTTACGTATAGGCTGCTGAGATGGGGGGAGGGGAGGGGGGTCAGCCTGTCCCAGCTTCATTTTCTCTTTAACCCTCTCTTTCTCGTTATTCTTTTATTTAACTATCCCTCCCTATATATCTATCTATCTATATATCTATCTATCTATCTTTCTTTCTTTGTCTTCTGTCTATCTATCTATCTATTTATCTATCTATCTTTCTGTCTTCTGTCTATCTATCTATCTATCTATCTATGTCTTCTTTCTATCTATATATATATATATATATATTTATATGTGTGTGTGTGTGTGTCTATCTGTCTATCTATCTATCTACAATCAATCAATCAATCGGCTATTTTCGCCTCATGAAAATAATCTTAGGCTTCGTAGGTTCGTAGGGGTCTCGAAGGTGTACACATGATTGCTTAGGATGTGGGACAAAGTTGGCAGCCCACAGAAACCACCTTGGGCCACCCCATTCTGTTTAAGCCCTTCGAGTTCTGTACCGGCGACGTCCTTTAAATTTTATTCTGGCTTCTATTAGACGAGTTTATTCAGTTTAAAAGGGCCTCCAGCAATTATCAGGCTTCGAACTATCACTATTAACCCATTTTAATGCCACATATCCTTCTTAATCTGCATAAAATCGCCTAAATATAACTAAAATATAATCAAAAAGACGTCGCCGGTACAGAAGGGTTAAAAAAGAACAAATATGCATAATGCCTTGGACTGGGTGTTACGTTAAGTTAATTTTAGGATGGGGCTCAATCAGGGTATTAAATGAAAGCTGAGTCCATTATTTTAAGTCTTCATTATTGTATATTTAGAGGTAAATGTATGGTTTATATGTCAAATTATATCTCAGGAAGTGATATATTGGCGAAAACAATGCTATTTCAGGTTAATTTTCTTGTATTCCTCTTCATATTTATTCAACTCTTCAAACAAAATTGCTCCGGTTTGACACCCTGGTCTCAACGGGTTAACAATTGGCAGTCATAAACGATTGTGTCACCAACTGGTCCAAGTGCTTCGTTACAAACTGGCAAACCTGCAGCCTCTGAGACACCACCACCACAACCTGCCTTGGAAAAGAAGGGAGCCCACAACACCAGACCTTCTGCTACACCTGGTTAAGGCCAGGTGTGTGGGAATTTGAATGTATTTGCTCATATATATATATACTGTGTGTGTGAGTGTGTGTCGCTCTTTGGTCTATGTGCATGTACTTACTGTATAAAACATATTGTTATACCAGGTTTTTGCTGGGGTTAATTGGACTAATTAGGTAGGTTCTTACATGACTGGAGAAGTTGAATCCACATAAACACATCCACAAAGGTAATAGAGGATAAATATAATACAGAGTACACACATAAGTTATATTGTTCAATGTAATTAAAATTACTGTCAGACAAAAGATAGGTGTAATTATACAGTTTTTAACGCATGAACGAGGATCCACAATTAAATTGACAGGGGAATGAAACTGCACTATTTTGATGTCACACTAATACTTCCAACGATAAGGCACTTTACTAGTACTTCTTTTGAGGTCACACTAAGCACTTCAACAATAAGGCACTGCTGTAGTATTTCCGACGAGGGTCTTGGCCGTGGTGGTGGTCCTGTCGTGGATTGATGACAGTGGATGGAGGCCGATGGAAAACCCTTGGGTTTTGGGTCTCGAATGAATATGTTCCATTATACTAGTGTTATACGTATATGTATTATCGATCTAACGTGAGAAGTTATACCAATGTTGTACTGTCTCACTCAACTATTCTGACCTTTATAAGAGTTTTGATGCAGAACCTTCCACCACTCTTGGGTGTAGGGTCTTAAATGAATATGAATCTGCTATGCCATTTCTATGCATATCATATTATCGGACTAACGTAAGAGGGTTGTTATGCAACATCTCTTAAATTAATAACTGTCCTGACCGTTATAAGTCTTTCAGGAACTGGTGGATGAGTTTATTTTGTCCTTTTACGCATACGTGTCTCAAAGCCAGTGCCTGGGACAACGTACCGTATGGACTCTATGCAGAGTGCCGTTGAGATGACGGGGTTGCAAACGAGGGGCCAAGCAAACCCTGCAGAGGTCCTGACAATGCAGGAAAGGGAACAGCCTACCATAGCCAAAATAGCCGCAGTTAAGGAGAGCAGAAGAACCAGAAAGAAAATGCAGCAGAAGATGAAAAGAGAAATCACACAGTTCCCCCGAGTTTCCCATGCTCTAGTACCTACAACAATGAAACAGTCTACCCAACAGGGAAGGCCTACCCATGCTCTAATCCCTGCAGGAATAGGTCAGTCTGCCCACGAAAAGGTCACTACATCCGGGGCATACCAGGAGTTCAAGCACAGAACAATCACAGGGATACATGGCCAACCAATGGCAGAGCCTGGGACATACACCTCAGGCGAATATGCAACAACAGCGGGATGTATTATACAAAAAGAAGGATTTTATGCAAATACATCATCAAGATCCAGTGCAGTACCTCTACCGATGGGACCAAGAGAATCACCTCTACAGTACCTCACTTGAGGAATGGAAGTAGGAGAAAAAGAATCAAGAGGAACGACAGCATGGCCTGTAATCTAAGAAAAGTTAGAAAGTGTGAATAACAGAAAAACAATTAACCTGCAACCATGCAAGCCTTTTAACCCTTTATTGGCGGCGCATAACTTATGTCGTGTGAAAGAAATTTGGACTAAGTGGCGGTTCACAACTTATGTTGTGTGCCATTTTCAGCACGTAATGTTGCAGAGAGAGAGAGCTGAGCGGTGTGAGGAGCGTAGTAAGGCTATGACCGCCGCGCACCACCGCGGTGGGCCAACTGAAGTGAAAACCACCCTTCCATCACCCCTCACACTCGCTACACAGGGAATTATGTAGGGAAAGTACCTAATTACATGGTTTTTGCACTCGTGTTGCGCGATCGTTGCAGGAAAACCAGTGGTCGTACAAGGATGGTTGGGGTGTCATTGGAAAGCTCTGTTTATGCCCTTTCATGGATAGATACTTGTTTTATGCTCTGGGTCTTATTTAGGCATGAAAATGATCACATAAACAACCCTATTTAGGGTAATAAAAAAACCCCGCTGGGCGGTACATATAAATTACCGCCTAGGCCGCTCGTAAGGTGTTAAATAAAGAATATAATTTCAAGATATAGAGAATAACCTTATACATATATTATTAGGGTAAATATATTTTTAGAATAATGATTGCCTTCACAATAAAGAAAATAATTAAATCCCCATGTCTCTACTATATTGAAATAGGTCAAATTGAGTTCATATTATAACCCAAATATAGCCTGACTGAAATTGAGGGAAAGTATGCAACTACGGTTCCTACCTTCCACTGGTCTAGCTTTTAGTGGGTAGAGAATAGTGGTGTAGACTTCTATGGGACAAGTCTGTCCCTGTAGTAAGTCCAACTAGGGTGGTGAACGAAAGTGTGTTAGAGGAGCCAGGAGCAACCTTCTCTATTGTTCGTGAGAGAGGCAGCTCCCTTTGACGTCCAGCCAGAAGAAGAACTACGAGTCCTACGTCGTCCAGATTCTCCCTCATGGAAATTACTTCTCCTCTAACCCATACCCTAAGTGTCTCTGTGTTTTCTAAGTGTTGTGAATTATTGTGAAGGTAATATAAAATATGCGAGTGTTCAACTTAACTTGTTCGGAGAGATCCGCTTCTAGGATTCTCCCTCGTCAACTCATTACACGTGTAGATTTATCTAATTTTGATCCGTGCCGTGTTTTATACAAGTACAGTGTATTTTCTATGTAATTCGTGTTCAAGCATTTGTTCAATCATTTTTACTTACGTTATATAGTCAAGATTACACGTGTTTCTTAGTGAATGCTTTCAGATTATATTATATTGTTATTATTCATTACGTGTCCAAGTCGAAGTGAAGTATATAATGTAGGCTATTTTCCTTCTAAATAACCTAAACTTAACTCCTAACCTCAGTATACTATCACATCCATTTCTAACCAGAGAATACTTATAGTATAAATTCGCCACCATTGAAAGTAAAGAACCCGTCCGTTGAGTTAGAATTAATCTATATTCAAGATACTTAATTTGTGTTAGTTCTTGTGAATAATCTAATCATATACGTTGCTTGGACTATGTCATTCTTTCGCCATATTCATCAAGCCTATATATTTGGCTATGGATATAATACTAATTCGTTTTGTAATCAAATCATCATAACAATTATTAAAGTTATAATAAAGCGCTACTTAGTCCTGTGTTCCATCCAGCAGTTTGTTAATCTATTCAAACTCCTTCTGATGCTATCATCTTTGGCAATTTATTAAATACTACTTTGTTTTGTATCTAAATTATTATAGCTCTTATTAAAGCCGTAATAAAGCGCTACACCCTTCTGCGTTACTTTCAGTAGTTTGTTAATTCATGCAAACATACCTGTCTATAGCTAGTTTTGCTGCTATAATTCATTCACTACATTTACTGTGAATCTGATTTCCTTACTCAGTGTAATATTAGCTCATCAACGATTGAATTAATTTTTTGTGTGTCGTGTGAGTAATTATTCACAAAAACTCTTTGATAGTTAAGTTCAGAATTAAATTATCTTTCCCCTAATAGTAAAGCAAAGTTCATATCTTCTATCCTCTATTTAACGTTGCACTAAATCAAGATTATATTTAACCTGACCTCAGTCCGCCTGACCTATACCCCCGAGAGCAGTATCTTTGAGTGTACACCTGAGCGCGGCACTGTTTGTATTTATCGCCGTGCAGCCTAAGGTGCAGCTGAGAACTTGACCTCAGCTGCCCTACCATGTAATTACTATACCTTACGTTATACACTTGGGCCGCATAAATATTGTCATTAATATTTATTATTCGTTTATGTATTTTATGTAATTGCGTATTTCCTATTTGTATACTTTGTAAGTGACAACCATATTTCAATAGAGAGAAAACCTTTTCAACTCTTTGTACTTACCATTGTATGTATATTAGAATCCTACTCAATATAGTAGAGGTTTTAATACCCCATTTATGTATCCATGTTAAAGAATAAATATGAGTGTAATTTATATTGTGTGTTTATTGAGTTCTTGGGAAAGTGATTGGGTAATTTAGAAGTAATATTCATGAAGCGAGATATGTTCCTGTTGAGGATTATCCAATTCTAAATATCCGAATTACGGGTGACTAAAGAATACATAATAAAGCGAGTTGGATTACAACCCGGCATAACAGCCGTTATACTTAAAGCTACGGTATCTCACGAGCCCTACCGTTTAAAAAGCCTATTGCCAATGCGCAAACTTTTTAAAATGGTCCAGAATGGGGAAGCGCACGTCAGTACAGCGGCAGCCTTCTTTATCGACAGTAATTCCTAGTAATGAAGGCGGAGGAATCAATATTGGGTTGCCACCATGGTGATCCAATAAATAATTCATTTAATTAGCCAAAATCTAAAAATCCTAAATAAACCATTATATGTCAGTGCTTTAATAATTTATTTAGTATAGCCCAAATCTTCCAGCTCTTAAAATATCTTCCAGTGAAGTATGTTTTAAGAGCTTTCCAACTGTTATAGATCTTAACCCTTTCACGCATTTATGAAACAGAGGTTGCCAGATTAGCAATAAGAAATAGAGTTCTCTAACTCTTATAATTACCTCTCCAAAATTGGTTTTCTGCCCACAGCTAACTCAAAGACAACTGCAGAGGTTGAAGTAAGTTTACGAGGTAAAGCTAACCTTCTTGCGGATATTTTCTCCACCAACTCAACCTTAGATGAAATAAATCAAGATGTCCCTGTACTTAATTTTAATTCGCCTGAAATTCCCTCACTTAAGATCCACACCAGACATGTCAAAACTATTTTGCAGAATCTCTCGGTAGATAAGGCTCCTGGTTCAGATGAAATTCCTCCAATAGTACTTAAGAATTGCTCCTTGGTGCTCGCTCCTGTATTGGCAAATTTTTTCCGTCTGTGTACTCATACCTCATGCTTCCCAGTACCCTGGAAAGAAGCAAACATCCATCCAGTTCCTAAAAAAGGTGCCTCTTCAGATCCATCAAACTACAGACCAATAGCTATAACTTCCACTCTTGGTAAAGTCTTTAAAATTATATTAAATAATCACATAATTAAGCATCTTGAGAATAATAAATTAATCAGTGATAGGCAATATGGTTTTAGACGATGTCGATCAACTGCAGACATGCTTTGCCTTCTTACGCATCAAATCAACCAAGCTACAGACCAACATGGTGAAACACATACAATAGCACTGGATATATCAAAGGCATTTGATTGAGAGTGAGAACGGAGAAATGGATAGGCGACGAGCAGGGAGGTTTTAGGAAGGGAAGAGGATGTGTAGATCAGATTTTTACCCTGAATTGTGTTGTGGAGAAGTATCTGGAGAAGAAACAAAAGGTGTATGTTGCCTTTATGGACTTGGAGAAGGCCTATGACAGAGTGGATAGAGAAGGTTTGTGGAAAGTACTTAGAATATACGGAGTAGAGGGCAAGTTGCTGAAAGCAGTGAAGAGCATGTATGAGGGTGCAAAGGCGGCAGTACGTGTGGAGAGTGAGCAGAGCGAGTTCTTTGACCTGAATGTTGGTTTGAAACAGGGGTGTGTGATGTCCCCGTGGTTGTTTACTGTATATATGGATGGAGTTATGAAAGAAATACTATCAAGAGCAGTGGATGTTGGTGTATCGCTGAAAAGGGAGGGAATTGAGTGGAAGCTACCTATACTGCTGTTTGCGGATGATACAGTTCTGATGAGTGATAATGAATGGGAGTTGCAGGGTCTGGTAAATGAGTTTGGAACAGTGTGCGAAAAACGGAATTTGAAGGTAAATACGGGGAAGAGCAAGGTTATGGTCTTCGAAAGGGGTGAAGTCACAGAGTGTGAGGTGAAGCTGAACGGTCAGGCTATGGAGATCGTCAACTCTTTTAAGTATCTGGGCAGTGTGTTGAGTAAAGATGGGACTATGGATGAAGAGGTGCGGGAGAGGGTACAACAGGGGAAGAGGGTTGTAGGAACGCTAAAAGCAGTAACAAAAAATAGGGTGGTCAGTATGGAAGTGAAGAAGTCCTTGCATGACAGTGTGGTAATCCCGACACTGACTTACGGAAGCGAAGCATGGACGTTGGTTGAGAGACTCAGACCAAGAGTGAGAGCAGTGGAAATGAATTACTTAAGGAGTGCGTGCGGAGTTACATGGAGGGATAGACAGACTAATGAGGAAGTAAGAAGGAGGTGTGGTGTGGAGGTAGATGTGCTGGAAAATGTGAAAAGGAACAACTTGAGATGGTTCGGCCATATGGAACGTATGGAAAGCGAGAGAATGACTAAGAGGGTGTATGAGAGCGAGGTGGAGGGACAGAGGGGGAGAGGTAGACCGAATATGAGGTGGAAGGATGGAGTGAGGAAGTACATGAACGAAGGTGGTGCTGGTTGGGGGGAGGGGCGTCGACTGACTGGGGACAGAGGTGCATGGGGGCGGTTCGTTCGTGGCCACCCCTTCGGGGATCACGGCGTCAGGCAATAGATAGATAGATAGATTTGATAGAGTCTGGCACCAATCCTTATTGTCGAAGATGTCACACTACGGCCTTGCATCATTAGTTCCACTAATTTCTTCTTATCTTCATAACAGAAAAATATGTGTAATGGTAGATGGCCTTTATTCTCAATTTCACTCAATAAATGCCGGTGTTCCCCAGGGATCAGTTTTGGCCCCAATTCTGTTCCTCATTCATATCAATGATCTCATATCTACCACTCATAATCCAATACATTCCTACGCAGATGACTCAACACTCCACAGTTCCTTCACATTTACCAATTCTTTCACCCAACCCGATCTTATAAATTCAAAAATAAACACTGCAATTTCTCTGAACCAGGACCTTTCTAGAATTAATGGATGGGGACAAAAGAATCTAGTTTCCTTTAATACACAGAAAACCAAGTACATTCAATTTTCTAACCGACAGAATCTCACTGACTCCCATATATTTTTGAATGATGTAAATATTCCCACTTCCCCTAGTATTGACATTCTCGGTGTAACATTAACTACTAACTTGAGCTGGACACATTATGTTAGAAGCATTGCTAAGAATGCCTCTAAAAAACTGGGACTCCTGTACAGAGTTCGAGAATTATTCACTGACAAGCAGTTGGCCGTGATATATAAAAGTCATGTGCGTTCTCAGATGGATTACTGTTCACCTCTGTGGGGTGGAAGTGGAGTGGTTGCATTGAGGCAGTTGGACAAAATTCATATAAAGCTATTAGATTAATCAATAACCCTGCAATCACACAGGACCTTCCTACATTATCCATACGAAGAAACGTTGCATTCCTTGCATTATTCTACAGATATTTTCACAGCAATTGTTCCGAGGAACTTGCTTCAATTTTGCCGCCTCTCCACATCTTTCCCCGTAGAACTAGGGCAGCTGAGAGCGCCCATGAATTTACACTTTCTCCTCACATGGACCTTTTTGTTTTATCTGTGTTTTTCCTTCCTCCGTTCATTGTCTCAAAAAAAAAAAAAAAAAATTAAACTAAAGGTTTCTGAATACCCCTGATGGTAATAAAGGCTTTAAAGTATCCCCAATAGGCTCAAAATCGCGTCATATGTCGGAGAGGGTTAACTTAGCCTGTCATAGTCTTACCTTATTATTATTATTATTATTAGGGGTTCGTCCTCTACGGGGAACCCCTATTGTAATCATTAAACCCGGTTTTTCATCCAAATTCTTCTTACGCGCCGGTTTCGCCGCAATAACTCCAGAACCGCTTTTTGGATCAAACTTTCACAAGAGGTGCGTTTTTGTATTGGGCAACTTTTGATATGCTAAACATCCGGCATGGCAGCCAAACAGGTCCGTGGCAGCCGATTTCCCGAAAAACTTGACGCCTAAATACCGTCTCTCCCACTCATAGGAAACGACTGGGCTTTGGCATACGGGCTCCCCTACTAATGCTCCGCAAATGTTATAGAGAAGGTTTTGCTTTTGCACGTGGATTTTTTTCCGGCAATCTTGAAAAAACCTCAAATTCCACTTAAAATTCCACATCTTGAAAACTGCGCTGATGATCAAAGCCATGCTTGCTTAGTTGGGTGAGGCTCGCGATTCCGAACGTTTTGATAACAAAAGAATATAAATGGGTGGAATAGTTTGGCCGCAGCATTGAAAACTGTCTATTCTTAAATGACTTTAAAACCGCATTCGCTACCCACACAAAGTTTACCGTCTACAGTCTATAGGCTTCCACGCATCTCCCAGTTTTGCTTTATAACATAATCTCTTTATTATTCAGATCTATTATTTTTTTTGTATTTAACTCTCTCAAAACAGTTTGAGTCCCTACGAATTCCAGCAATTATTTAGCCAACCTACCTCTACATACCTACCCTACCAAATAATAATGATAATTCAAATTTATTTTTGGTGAATGACAGAGTATTGGCTAAGGTTTTTAACAATTCCTCCCTTTGCCAAATGCTTTGTTTAATAACAATGATATGGACCTTTAAAGTTTTGGCAATTGCCTGTGTGACTTACCCTGCCCTTCCTTCCTACCTCCCTCCTCCCTCATATCTAGCAAATGTATCAACAACCACTCTAGTGAACTTTCGGTATTTAGTTTATTCAGCTAAATACTATTTATCCACATAAAATAGAAACCTATCACGATTTTTGTCTAATACAACCATAGACAGTGCTATTACATATTATTTGAACATGATGTCGAATTTAGCAGTTGCTGTTTACGTTGAACAGTAATGACAGAACCGAAAGCTTCTCTTGCCGTGTAGCACTCAAAGAAAGCAGGGTTACTTAAGCTGGCCCATACCGAACTGTTACCAAGTCAGAGATTCAGAGGTAACTTTCACAATGCATTATAACCCTAGACAGACACATACCACTAAATCATACAAATATCACTACAAAAAAGATAGGAAAATATTATATTAATGTCCTTGGTATTTTAAATTATGCAAATGAGTAAAATGCATTATGATATAATGATAATGGCATTGATTAGTATCTGGCAACAGTGTTGCACTATAATTTTCTGAACGTATGCAACTTCGGAATATTTATCCCATTAATATACACATCTATCACTATTTAAATTTAATACAATCATACACAGTGCTATTACATATTATTTGAACATAATATAGGATGGTCTTTCCTTTAAACCATTTTCTATATCTATTCACGAAAAATATATGCCTAGCCTAGGCAGCGCTACCGGTAGGTACGAATTTAGCAGTTCGAATTTTGATTGAGAGTGGGATTAGGCCTAGGCCTAGCCTAGGGCTTAACATGGGATACTGTTTGGGGGTTGGGAATAGGTTCAGGCTGCTTTAGGCCTAATTAGGTAAAAATAGTCAAATCGAGACAATTGCACAGCCAACATAGGCTAGCCTATTTATAGGCTACCTTTCATTACTGCAGTTAAGCACAAACTTATTTTACAATGGAAAATAATGCATGAGGAGGGCTGGGTAGGCCTATTAGTATTTTGTGAAATAACTTAAATTAGGTTAGGCTATAGTATACTTCATTAGGTTATTAGGCCTATGAGAAAACAGGCCTAGGCCTAGCTTAATTTTATTTCACTGCTCAACATATTTTTTTTTTTTTTTGCTGTTGAGCTCTGCATATATTCAGGTAGGCTTGGGTTTTAGTAAAATTGCATTAGGCTAGGCTACATATTTGTACTTCTATTGGAAAGCACAGGCCTACACAATAGTACACATGTTAAAGAATTTAGCCTAGCCTACCACAATTTAGCCTAGACTGAAAGAACAAACAAAAATAGGCTAGGCTAATTGCAGCTAAATAATTTAGCCTAGCCTCCACAATTTAGCCTAGACTGAAAAAACAAAAACAAATTTGCTAATTGCAGTTTTGGTAAGAGTTGTAGTTGTGGGCATACCAAAAGCTTTGTTTATATAGCCTAGTCGCACGCTCGCAGTTAGGCCTACATTCGCTTCTAATTTAACTGCTGGGGTAACCGGTAAAGCCACCCTCAATCCGCCGGCCGGTAACAAAACAATTTACCCAACGCCTGGCCGTGGGATACAATAATGGGTTGAGGGGGCTTTATCCCCCTATGACTTATTGTCATCATCATATATATCACCAGCAGGGGCAAATAACCACAGTCAAATTAGACGCGAATGTAACTGCGAGTGTGCGACTACGTAAATAAAGGGGACGATAGACCCACTAACACAACTCTTAACGCATTTTTTCGTAATGTATCAGATTTTTTTATATATATGACCTCAACAGTTGAAAGATAACAATTTTATGGTTTATTTTATACAAAAACATTTGCTTTGTAACTTAGATACTCATATTTATGCTTATAATTGCAGTACGAGTGGGTTTTTTCTTTTTATATGTAGGCCTAGGCTAAACAAATGTTAGTTTTTGTTTTATAGGCTAAACTAGGCTGAATTTATGCTAATAAATATTAATTGGAGGGAGCAAATCTGTCAAGGATTAGCCTAGATGTGGAAATTTACAGCCAATTTGCTCTAGCCCTTTTTGAGATACAGAGGTTAGAGATTGTTGGATACAATAATATGTTGAGGGGTTCAATCACCCCCCATGACATATTGTCATCATCATATATATTGCCAGCAGGGGGCAAATAGCCTAGGCCTAGCCTAACTAAAACAAAAATCGCCGTCAAAATAGACGCGAACTTATATTAACTACGGCGATCGACCATTGCCCGCACCGGCCGTCCCCCGGTTATTGTTGAGGTCCTGAGGAACCGTATGACTTTGACGAGCTCTTCCCTCCGCAGTTTCCGCATCCCATGCATCGTCATACGGTACCTCTTCCCCTCCACATCCTACATCTGGTCGTCCTACATATGCCTCCTAAGCCTCGCCTCGTCCCGTCACTGAGCATGTGGATGGGCGTCCCTTTCTGGCTTCAAAGATGGATTCCTTCCGACAGCTCCTACTGGATTGTCTGGGGTTGGTTGATAAGGGCACCTCGCTTCAAGACATTGCTCTGGCCCTAGTACCGCGGTTTGTAGGTCTCTGGTTTGCCACCTGATGACCTGCTATTGGGTTGTTGCCTTTACAGTGTTACGGTTCTACGAATGACCTAGAGTGAAAGTGACACGGTGGTGAATTTTAACCTTAACTATAAACTAATTTTTTCGGCATATTTCATTTTATTCACTTCCTTTTATATTTAGGCTATAATCTAGCTTTGGCACGACAATAACCCTAACCTAGTCTTTCTTAAAGATTCTTCTAATCTTCCAGTAGCCTATAGCCTAATTTAGGTCATTTTTAAAGGCACACAATTATATGGTTGGTATTTTAAACGACACTACTGCAACATTATGAGAAACAATTTATTAGAGATAATAGGCAACAATAGATTCGCCATATTTTTCTCCATAGGCTATAGTCCACATGGAGGATTTTCGTTATCGACAAATTGAAAAAATTCCCACTTCACAGACAAAATAGACAAATACACCAAAAATCGGGGTGTGGGGGCGGCAGCCCCCACCCATAATAGCCTACTATAATAGGTTAGGTAAGGTTGTTAGGTTAGGCTAGTCTAATGTCCTAGGTAGTAGGGGTAGGCAGCCCCGCCCAGGGAAGTACTACCGCCAAGGTTTTGGGAGACTCAGGGAATAGCCTGAATTCCATTTTCTCTCCCAGGCCTTGGTAGCTGGATACACATCTTTCTGCCTCACACATCAGGGGTATCAGGAAAACCCTCTTTATATAACATACACATCCAACTTCACGACATTGCCCTACATCGCTATCCTCTATCCATAAAACACTACTCTTCCCACTACATATCATACATGTAACACCATACACCTTACCTTATAAATATGGCAGTACAATTGTTAAGAGCAAACCTGGTGGACCCTCGGATATCCACCCCCGGCAGGGTTGGGTCATTGACACAGGGCCCTCCCGGTCGTCATCATGCGACTGTGTCAAGAGCATTGCAACGTCCCAAAGCTGCTCGTCGGTGCAGCTTTTTCTTTAGCAATATAAGGGGACTTCACTCTAACATCAATTCTGTACACCAATTTCTTCAAGCAGAATCCCCTACTCTCCTTTTTTGACAGAGACTCAAGTAACATCCACATCTGACACGTCTAGATTTAATTTTCCAGGTTATCAACTGCTCCAAAATTTCAGACCTAAAGGAGGTGTATGTTGCTTCGCAAAATCTGAAATTGCCCTGGAGGAGGTTACTAGTTTCAATTGTCCCTATTTTGATTATTCTATATACAAATTAATTTCTGCTGGTAAATTTAAATACATATGTTGCATCTACCGTTCCCCAAATACTCCTCCAGAGCAAAGTCTTTTTGATTCTCTGTCCTCACAACTCAGTGTCCTCAACTTAAATGCTTCTTCTGAAATCACTGTGTTGGGTGATTTTAATGTCCATAATGTTGAATGGCTCACTCATTCAGCCAGGACTGATGATGCTGGTCTTGAATGTGAGCTATTTGCAGACTCATTTAATCTCACTCAACTAGTCAACCAACCCACCCGTGTACCAGATAATCCTAATCATAATCCCACCTACTGGACTTATTTTTAACAACCAATTCAGAAAATTATGATGTTACAGTGAGGTCCCCGCTTGGATCTTCTGATCACTGTCTGATACAGGCCACCTGTCTATCACCTACCACACCTTCCCACTCTGAACCTGTTTTGGTGACTAAATGGCATTACGATAGGGCAGACTGGGAGGGTCTTCAAGGTTTCTTTATTGATTTTTACTGGACCTCTTTCTTTTCTAATGATGCACACTCCACCTTGAGCCACATACAAGATTTTGTAAAAATTGGAATGGAAAATTGTATTCCTCATCAAAAGTACATTAACCCGTACAGCCCCAGCGACGCGCCTGACGCGTCGGCGATGTATGTAACGCACAGCCCCAGAGACGCGCCTGGCGCGTCGCCCCAATTGCGCCGACCGTGACCTCAGGTGTAGCCACTCAAGAGGGCTCAGATTTGTATGGGAACTGTGTACGTATCTCACGCAACCGTGCCGATGGTTGAAAACTCTCAAAGTCCACGTGCGTGCGCGCGAGCGCGCAATAACCTGTTTTTTTGGGATAATTGCCTTCAATTTTTACTTTACTCTTATACAATCCACCTTGAGCTCCCAAAACCATTTTTTGAAAACCGGCCGGGTTCTGGTGCGCAAACATTACAAAACTAGCCGGGGCTCCACGGGTTAAAAGATCTAATTCACCTAAATGGTTTGACCATAATTGTGCTAGAGTAACTGAACAAAAAGCAATAGCCTACAATGCATGCACAAGATCAAAAACACATGAAGCCTTTAATTACTATAGAAACATCAGAAATCATGCCAAAACTGTATTAAACCTAACTAAATCAAACTTTCTCCACAAGCAGGCAAATAAACTTCTAAATAATCCAAATGATAACAAAATATTTTGGTCTACTCTTAACTCATTCAAATCCAACTTCACAACTGCTTCATCCATTCCACCATTAAAATCTCCGACTGGCAATCTTGAAAGTGACCCACGAGGTAAAGCTAACCTTCTTGCGGATATTTTCTCCACCAACTCAACCTTAGATGAAATAAATCAAGATGTCCCTGTACTTAATTTTAATTCGCCTGAAATTCCCTCACTTAAGATCCACACCAGACATGTCAAAACTATTTTGCAGAATCTCTCAGTAGATAAGGCTCCTGGTCCAGATGAAATTCCTCCAATAGTACTTAAGAATTGCTCCTTGGTGCTCGCTCCTGTATTGGCAAAATTTGTCCGTCTATGTACTCATACCTCATGCTTCCCAGTACCCTGGAAAGAAGCAAACATCCATCCAGTTCCTAAAAAAGGTGCCTCTTCATATCCATCAAACTACAGACCAATAGCTATAACTTCCACTCTTGGTAAGTCTTTGAAATTATATTAAATAATCACATAATTAAGCATCTTGAGAATAATAAATTAATCAGTGATAGGCAATATGGTTTTTAGACGATGTCGATCAACTGCAGACATGCTTTGCCTTCTTACGCATCAAATCAACCAAGCTACAGACCAACATGGTGAAACATACAATAGCACTGGATATATCAAAGGCATTTGATAGAGTCTGGCATCAATCCTTATTGTCAAAGATGTCACACTACGGCCTTGCATCATTAGTTCCACTAATTTCTTCTTATCTTCATAACAGAAAAATATGTGTAATGGTAGATGGCCTTCATTCTCAATTTCACTCAATAAATGCTGGTGTTCCCCAGGGATCAGTTTTGGCCCCAACTCTGTTCCTCATTCATATCAATGATCTCATATCTACCACTCATAATCCAATACATTCCTACGCAGATGACTCAAACACTCCACAGTTCCTTCACATTTACCAATTCTTTCACCCTACCCGATCTTATACTTCCAAAAGTCAGCAATGCTCATTCTCTGAACCAGGACCTTTCTAGAATTGATGAAAGGGGACAAAAGAATCTAGTTTCCTTTAATGCACAGAAAACCAAGTACATTCAATTTCTAACCGACACAGAATCTCACTGACTCCCATATATTTGTTAATGATGTAAATATTCCCACTTCCCCTAGTATTGACATTCCCGGTGGAATTAACTACTAACTTGAGCTGGACACATTATGTTAGAAGCATTGCTAAGAATGCCTCTAAAAAACTGGACTCCTGTACAGAGTTCGAGAATTCTTCACTGACGAGCAGTTGGCCGTAATATATAAAAGTCATGTGCGTTCTCAGATGGATTACTGTTCACCTCTGTGGAGTGGAAGTGGAGTGGTTGCATTGAGGCAGTTGGACAAAATTCAAAATAAAGCTATTAGATTAATCAATAACCCTGCAATCACACAGGACCTTCCTACATTATCCATATGAAGAAACGTTGCATCCCTTGCATTATTCTACAGATATTTTCACAGCAATTGTTCCGAGGAACTTGCTTCAATTGTGCCGCCTCTCCACATTTTCCCTGTAGAACTGGGGCAGCTGAGAGCGCCCATGAATTTACACTTTCTCCTCCACAATGCAGAACTTCTGCTTATCAAAATTCATTTATCCCTAGAACTACTACTCTTTGGAATTCACTTCCCTCGAATTGCTTTCCACAAACTTACAATCTACAAATGTTTAAATCCAGTTGTTACAAACATTTTATGAATGGAGGATGCCTTTAGGCACATGGACCTTTTTGTTTTATCTGTGTTTTTCCTTCCTCCGTTCATTGTCTCTTAAAAAAAAAAAAAAAAAAGGGGTATAGGCTAGTAAACACTAGGATAGCATATACCTGGTCAAGGGTAAGTCCTGCTGTAGTCAACTTGAATGCTACCTTAAATTGTAATATTAGACTAGGCCTAGCCTATAGATAAAATAGCCTAGCCTACTTATTTATTGTAGCCTATAATATAGGCCTAGCCGGGTAGAATGTAGAGTTCGGGCGTACCGCCACCATTGTTTACACTGTGCAGAGCGGCGACGGAAGCTTGTCATCATGTTCCCGTCCATTTTGAATGCCGTTGGATATGATAATGTTGAGGGGGGCAAACACCCCCTCATGACATATTGTCATCATCATATAATTTGCCAGCAGGGG
>CM064555.1:6861077-6958577 GCA_032716605.1 Paralithodes platypus
ATAATCTAGCTTTGGCACGACAATAACCCTAACCTAGTCTTTCTTAAAGATTCTTCTAATCTTCCAGTAGCCTATAGCCTAATTTAGGTCATTTTTAAAGGCACACAATTATATGGTTGGTATTTTAAACGACACTACTGCAACATTATGAGAAACAATTTATTAGAGATAATAGGCAACAATAGATTCGCCATATTTTTCTCCATAGGCTATAGTCCACATGGAGGATTTTTCGTTATCGACAAATTGAAAAAAATTCCCACTTCACAGACAAAATAGACAAATACACCAAAAATCGGGGTGTGGGGGCGGCAGCCCCCACCCATAATAGCCTACTATAATAGGTTAGGTAAGGTTGTTAGGTTAGGCTAGTCTAATGTCCTAGGTAGTAGGGGTAGGCAGCCCCGCCCAGGGAAGTACTACCGCCAAGTTTTGGGAGACTCAGGGAATAGCCTGAATTCCTTTTCTCTCCCAGGCCTTGGTAGCTGGATACACATCTTTCTGCCTCACACATCAGGGGTATCAGGAAAACCCTCTTTATATAACATACACATCCAACTTCACGACATTGCCCTACATCGCTATCCTCTATCCATAAAACACTACTCTTCCCACTACATATCATACATGTAACACCATACACCTTACCTTATAAATATGGCAGTACAATTGTTAAGAGCAAACCTGGTGGACCCTCGGATATCCACCCCCGGCAGGGTTGGGTCATTGACACAGGGCCCTCCGGTCGTCATCATGCGACTGTGTCAAGAGCATTGCAACGTCCCAAAGCTGCTCGTCGGTGCAGCTTTTTCTTTAGCAATATAAGGGGACTTCACTCTAACATCAATTCTGTACACCAATTTCTTCAAGCAGAATCCCCTACTCTCCTTTTTTTTGACAGAGACTCAAGTAACATCCACATCTGACACGTCTAGATTTAATTTTCCAGGTTATCAACTGCTCCAAAATTTCAGACCTAAAGGAGGTGTATGTTGCTTCGCAAAATCTGAATGCCCTGGAGGAGGTTACTAGTTTCAATTGTCCCTATTTTGATTATTCTATATACAAATTAATTTCTGCTGGTAAATTTAAATACATATGTTGCATCTACCGTTCCCCAAATACTCCTCCAGAGCAAAGTCTTTTTGATTCTCTGTCCTCACAACTCAGTGTCCTCAACTTAAATGCTTCTTCTGAAATCACTGTGTTGGGTGATTTTAATGTCCATAATGTTGAATGGCTCACTCATTCAGCCAGGACTGATGATGCTGGTCTTGAATGTGAGCTATTTGCAGACTCATTTAATCTCACTCAACTAGTCAACCAACCCACCCGTGTACCAGATAATCCTAATCATAATCCCACCTACTGGACTTATTTTTAACAACCAATTCAGAAAATTATGATGTTACAGTGAGGTCCCCGCTTGGATCTTCTGATCACTGTCTGATACAGGCCACCTGTCTATCACCTACCACACCTTCCCACTCTGAACCTGTTTTGGTGACTAAATGGCATTACGATAGGGCAGACTGGGAGGGTCTTCAAGGTTTCTTTATTGATTTTTACTGGACCTCTTTCTTTTCTAATGATGCACACTCCACCTTGAGCCACATACAAGATTTTGTAAAAATTGGAATGGAAAATTGTATTCCTCATCAAAAGTACATTAACCCGTACAGCCCCAGCGACGCGCCTGACGCGTCGGCGATGTATGTAACGCACAGCCCCAGAGACGCGCCTGGCGCGTCGCCCCAATTGCGCCGACCGTGACCTCAGGTGTAGCCACTCAAGAGGGCTCAGATTTGTATGGGAACTGTGTACGTATCTCACGCAACCGTGCCGATGGTTGAAAACTCTCAAAGTCCACGTGCGTGCGCGCGAGCGCGCAATAACCTGTTTTTTTGGGATAATTGCCTTCAATTTTTTACTCTTATAAAATCCGTTTTCGGGGGCTCTGTAGGACCATTTTTTAAGCTTTTTGAGCGGTTTTTCGTGGTTTTTCCTTCATTCCTAACCCATTCGCTATTGTTTCTGGAATAAAACCATTTTTTGAAAACCGGCCGGGTTCTGGTGCGCAAACATTACAAAACTAGCCACGGGTTAAAAGATCTAATTCACCTAAATGGTTTGACCATAATTGTGCTAGAGTAACTGAACAAAAAGCAATAGCCTACAATGCATGCACAAGATCAAAAACACATGAAGCCTTTAATTACTATAGAAACATCAGAAATCATGCCAAAACTGTATTAAACCTAACTAAATCAAACTTTCTCCACAAGCAGGCAAATAAACTTCTAAATAATCCAAATGATAACAAAATATTTTGGTCTACTCTTAACTCATTCAAATCCAACTTCACAACTGCTTCATCCATTCCACCATTAAAATCTCCGACTGGCAATCTTGAAAGTGACCCACGAGGTAAAGCTAACCTTCTTGCGGATATTTTCTCCACCAACTCAACCTTAGATGAAATAAATCAAGATGTCCCTGTACTTAATTTTAATTCGCCTGAAATTCCCTCACTTAAGATCCACACCAGACATGTCAAAACTATTTTGCAGAATCTCTCAGTAGATAAGGCTCCTGGTCCAGATGAAATTCCTCCAATAGTACTTAAGAATTGCTCCTTGGTGCTCGCTCCTGTATTGGCAAAATTTGTCCGTCTATGTACTCATACCTCATGCTTCCCAGTACCCTGGAAAGAAGCAAACATCCATCCAGTTCCTAAAAAAGGTGCCTCTTCATATCCATCAAACTACAGACCAATAGCTATAACTTCCACTCTTGGTAAAGTCTTTGAAATTATATTAAATAATCACATAATGAAGCATCTTGAGAATAATAAATTAATCAGTGATAGGCAATATGGTTTTAGACGATGTCGATCAACTGCAGACATTCTTTGCCTTCTTACGCATAAAATCAACCAAGCTACAGACCAACATGGTGAAACACATACAATAGCACTGGATATATCAAAGGCATTTGATAGAGTCTGGCATCAATCCTTATTGTCAAAGATGTCACACTACGGCCTTGCATCATTAGTTCCACTAATTTCTTCTTATCTTCATAACAGAAAAATATGTGTAATGGTAGATGGCCTTCATTCTCAATTTCACTCAATAAATGCTGGTGTTCCCCAGGGATCAGTTTTGGCCCCAACTCTGTTCCTCATTCATATCAATGATCTCATATCTACCACTCATAATCCAATACATTCCTACGCAGATGACTCAACACTCCACAGTTCCTTCACATTTACCAATTCTTTCACCCAACCCGATCTTATAAATTCAAAAATAAGCACTGCAATTTCTCTGAACCAGGACCTTTCTAGAATTGAAGAATGGGGACAAAAGAATCTAGTTTCCTTTAATGCACAGAAAACCAAGTACATTCAATTTTCTAACCGACAGAATCTCACTGACTCCCATATATTTGTTAATGATGTAAATATTCCCACTTAGTATTGACATTCCCGGTGTAACATTAACTACTAACTTGAGCTGGACACATTATGTTAGAAGCATTGCTAAGAATGCCTCTAAAAAACTGGGACTCCTGTACAGAGTTCGAGAATTCTTCACTGACGAGCAGTTGGCCGTAATATAAAAGTCATGTGCGTTCTCAGATGGATTACTGTTCACCTCTGTGGAGTGGAAGTGGAGTGGTTGCATTGAGGCAGTTGGACAAAATTCAAAATAAAGCTATTAGATTAATCAATAACCCTGCAATCACACAGGACCTTCCTACATTATCCATATGAAGAAACGTTGCATCCCTTGCATTATTCTACAGATATTTTCACAGCAATTGTTCCGAGGAACTTGCTTCAATTGTGCCGCCTCTCCACATTTTTCTCCGTAGAACTGGGGCAGCTGAGAGCGCCCATGAATTTACACTTTCTCCTCCACAATGCAGAACTTCTGCTTATCAAAATTCATTTATCCCTAGAACTACTACTCTTTGGAATTCACTTCCCTCGAATTGCTTTCCACAAACTTACAATCTACAAATGTTTAAATCCAGTTGTTACAAACATTTTATGAATGGAGGATGCCTTTAGGCACATGGACCTTTTTGTTTTATCTGTGTTTTTCCTTCCTCCGTTCATTGTCTCTTAAAAAAAAAAAAAAAAAAGGGGTATAGGCTAGTAAACACTAGGATAGCATATACCTGGTCAAGGGTAAGTCCTGCTGTAGTCAACTTGAATGCTACCTTAAATTGTAATATTAGACTAGGCCTAGCCTATAGATAAAATAGCCTAGCCTACTTATTTATTGTAGCCTATAATATAGGCCTAGCCGGGTAGATTGTAGAGTTCGGGCGTACCGCCACCATTGTTTACACTGTGCAGAGCGGCGACGGAAGCTTGTCATCATGTTCCCGTCCATTTTGAATGCCGTTGGATATGATAATATGTTGAGGGGGGCAAACACCCCTCATGACATATTGTCATCATCATATAATTTGCCAGCAGGGGGCAAATAGGCCTAACCAAAAAAAATTGTCGTCAAAAACTCAAAATAAACGCGAACTTACAGTAACTGCGGCGATCGACCATGTAAACATGACGGCGGCGGCGGCGGTGGACGCTTGCGATCATGTTCACGTCTATTTTGACTGCCATTGGATACAATAATATGTTGAGGGGAGGGCTTTGCGGCAAATTTTTTGGTTGTTTGCTCCCTACTGGCATTATATATGATGATGACAACACGTCATGGGGGCAAAGCCCTCCCTCAACATATTATTGTATCCAATGGCATTCAAAATAGACGGGAACATTATCGCAAGTGTCCGACGCCGACACCGCCGCCGTCATGATTACATATGTCGATCACCGTGGTTAACCCTTAATTAGCGGCTCACCACATAAGTCGAGTTAAATAAAGCTGGACTATGTGGCGGCGCTCGACATAACTCGAGTGGCAATTTCAGCACGTAATGTTGCTGAGAGAGAGAGACAAGTGGTGGCAGGAGAGTAGCGAGCGTATGACTGCTCCAGACCACCGCGGCGAACATACTGACACGAATCCCAGCTCCCTCCTCCCTCTCTCACTCGCTATGTAAGGAATTATATCGGGAAAGTGGCTAATTACATGCTTTTTGCACTCGCGTTGCACGGTTATTGCAAGAAAACTAGCCATCATAAAAGGATCGTTATGGTGTCATTCGAAAGCTCTATTTATGCCCTTTCAGGGATAGGTACTTGTTTTACGTTCTGGGTCTTATTTAGGCATGAAAATGATCACGTAAACAGCCCTATTTTGGCTAAAAACACCCCGCTGGGCGGTACATATAAATAAACCGCATAGGCCGCTCGTAAGGTGTTAAAGGCTGGTTCACACATAGCTGAGTCGGTGCGCGAGTCCAACACGAGTCACACTCGTCGATTATCGCCGTCGCTGGAGGCTGAGTCGGCCGCGAGTAGCAATTGCTCCCGAGTCAAGGAGAGTGTAACACGAGTTAACTCGAGTCAATACGAGTCAACACGTGTTCATGCAAGAGTCTGTACGAGTAACTGAAAGTCAAAACGAGTGTAACACGAACCCGACACGAGTGTCAAAAATTTGAAAAATAATGGCCACATTCCAGGGCACGTAAACAAAGAGTATGGACGAGTCTAACATGAGTCAACGCGATTGTTACACGGATCAACACGATTGTTATACGGATCAACACGAAAGACAAAGCGTTGACTCTCGTTGGATCTCTGTTGCACACGTGTTGACTCATGTTACATCCGTGTAAACTTGTGTAAACTCTCGTTGATTCGTCCTACATTTTTGAAATAACGGTATTTCAAATGACACTTGCTTTTTCGTGTTACACTCGTGTTTTTTTCTCAGTGGATCGTGTTTACTGTTTACTCGTGTTTTCACTCGTGTTTGAATCGTGTAAACTCTGGCATCATGGGGCACCAAATTTTGGCACTCACATTCGTGCTTTCTACTCTTGTTGATACGTGTTGCATGTGTGTTACATACGTGTTGTTGCGTGTAGACACGTGTTGCTTCGTCAACGTCGAAATGATGACGAAAAGCGGCGAATCACCAAAGAGTGTTACACGGATTTACATGAGTAAACACGAGTTAACACGTATGTACACGAGTCTACACGTATTTAGGCCACACACGTGGGTACTCGCCACGGGGCCCAAAAATTTCATGCATGCATGAAATTTTTGGACCCCGTGGCGAGTACCCACGAGTGTGTCGAGTAAACAAAGAGTATACACGAGCGTAGCACGAGTCTATACGAGTGTTGAGGAGTATCGACGAGTCATTGCTGAATATCAAAATTTCATCACTCGTGTTGGACTCGCGCACCGGCTCGGCTATGTGTGAACCAGCCTTTAGTTCGCATCTATTTTGAAGGCATTTTTTTCGGTTATTTGCCTCCTGCTGGCAATATATATGATGATGACAATATGTCATGGGGGTGACCCCCCTCAACCTATTATTGTATCCAAAAGCAGTCAAATAGACGGGAACATGATGGCCAGCGTCCGCCGCCACTCCGCGTTGTGTAAACAAGGCTGGCGGTACACCCGAACTCTACAGTCTACCCCACTAATTTTCCAACTAGCATAACCGATGATTATCAATGATCAATCCCAGTCAGAAACGTCCATGCTTCCCTCCCATAAGTCAATGTTGGGATTACCACACTGTCATGCAAGGACTTCTTTACTTCCATGGTGACCACCCTATTTCTTCTTACTGCTTTCAGAGTTCCTACAACGCTCTTCCCCTGTTACACTTTCTCCCACACTTCTTCATCCATAGGCCTACTCACATCTTTACTCAACACACTGCCCAAATACTTAAATGAGCTGACATTCTTCATAGCCGTTCAACCTCACTTCACACTCTATGGTTGCACCCCTTTCAAAGACCATAATATTGCTCTTCCTAGCATTTACCTCCAGATTCCGTTTTTCACACACTGTTCCAAACATATTTACCTGACCCTGCAACTCCCATTCACTATCGCTCATCAGAACTGTGTTGTCAGCAACAGTAGTACCGGTACTGTACTGTTGAGGCAACTTCCACTCGTGTCCTTCCCTTATCAGTGGTACACCAACATACGCTGCTCTTCCTTGTATTTCTTTCATGATTCCATCCATGTACTGTACCGGTATATATTGAACAACCATGGGGACATCACACACACCCTTGCTTTAACCCAACATTCAGATTAAAGAACTCGCTCTGTTAATTATCCACACATACTGACACCTTTGCACCCTCATACATGCTCTTCATTGCTTTCAGCAACTTGCCATCTACTCCGTATATTCTCAGTACCGGTACTTTCCACATACCTTCTCTATCAATTCTGTCATAGGCCTTCTCCAACTCCATAAATGCAGCATACAACTTTTGTCGCTTCTCCAGATATTTCTCCACAACACATTTCCGGGCAAAAATCTGAGCTACACATCCTCTTCCCTTCCTAAGATGACTACAGTATGCTAACCGTTTCCCCAGCAATACTGACTGAAAATGCCCAAATATATTGCATGTCCTCTTCAGATTTATCTAAAATACCGGTATGTAAAATTACACCAAATACAAACTACAGTAGCACTGAAATCAATAAAACTCACTAACAGGATAAATAAATGGAAGAAATACTCCAAAAGATTAATATGTTAACCCTTTACCCAGCAATACTGACTGAAAATGCCTAAATAGATTGCATGTGCTCTTCAGATTTATACATACATACGTACATAACATTTTAAGACTGAGTGCTCCACACAGATGTGCAGTTTCAGTCTCTTTTCCTATTGGCGGCGTTCCAGGCAACCCTGTTAAGGGATGCTTTACTTGTCAAGTTTTTGGATTTGAGATCGGCACGTATAGTCCGATTCCAGGTCTTACTCGGTCCACCCCTTGGTGCAGATCCCTCCACAATCGCAGACCTGCATCTTTTCACCCAATTTTGTTCATCCATTCTCTCCACATGTCCACATGTCCAGTTTACTTGTAAGCATCTCCTCGCTAATACTCTTTATACCTAAACGTCTCTTCAGCTCATCATTTGTTATTCTGTTGACATCCTTTATCTGAAATATGTAAAATTACACCAATTACCAACTACATTACCAAAAAATTTAATAAAGTACACTAACAGGATAAAGAAAATGTAAGAAATAGCCCTAAAGATGAATTTATCTATCTATCTATTGACGGACGCCTTGATCCCCGAAGGATTGGCCACGAACGAAACACCCCTATGCACCTCTGTCCCCAGTCAGTCGACGCCCCTCCTCCCATCCAGCACCGCTTTCACACATATACTTCTTAACTCCATCCTTCCACCTCTCTCTCAGTTTATTTCTCCCTCTGTCCTTCCACCTCACTCGTACACTCTCTTAGTCATTCTCTCGCTTCCCATACGTTCCACATGGCCGAACCATCTCAAGGTGTTCTTTTTCGCACTTTCCAGTACATTCACACCACACCTCTCTCGTACTTCCTCATTCGTCTGTCTATCCCTCCATGTAACTCTGCACACACTTCTCAAGTAACTCATTTCCATCCCTTTCACTCTTGGTTTGAATCTCTACAACAACGTCCATGCTTCGCTTCCGTAAGTCAGTGTCGGGATTACCACACTGTCATGCAAGGACTTCTTCAGTTCCATGCTGACCACCCTATTTCATGTTACTGCTTTCAGCATTCTTACAACCCTCTTCCCCTGTTGCACCCTCTCCCACACTTCTTCATCCATACTCCCATCTTTACTCTGTACACTGCCAAGATACTTAAATGAGCTGACAATCTCCATAGCCTGACCGTTCAACTTCACCTCACACTCTGTGGCTTCACCCCTTTCGAAGACCATAACCTTGCTCTTCCCCGCATTTACCTTCAGATTCCATTTTTCGCACACTGTTCCAAACATATTTACCAGACCCTGCAACTCCCATTCATATCGTCAGCAAACAGCAGTACACAAACATCCAATGCTCTTCCTTGTATTTCTTTTATGACTGCATCCATATACTGTATATATAGAACAACCATCGGGACATCACACACCCTTGCTTTACCAAACATTCAGATCAAAGAACTCCCTCTGTTCATTCTTCACACGTACTGATACCTTTGCACTCTCATACATACTCTTCACTGCTTTCAGCAACTTGCCATCTACTCCATATATTCTCAGTACTTTCCACATACCTTCTCTATCAACTCTGTCATTCCACTCATTGCCTTCCCTTATTAGTGGTACACCAACATCCACTGCTCATCCTTGCATTTCTTTTATGACTCCATCCATATACAGTACAGTATATATTGAACAACCACGGGGACATCACACACCCTTTCTTTAACCCAAAATTCAGATCAAAGAACTCGCTCTGTTCATTCTCAACACATACTGACACCTTTGCAGCCTCATACATGCTTTTCACTGCTTTCAGCAACTTGCTATCTGCTCCGTGTATTCCAAGTACTTTCTACATACCGGTACCTTCTCTATCAACTCTGTCATAGGCCTTCTCCAAGTCCATGAAGGCAGCATACAACTTTTGTCCCTTCTCAAGATATTTCTCCACAACATATTTCAGGGCAAAGATCTGAGCTACACATCCTCTTCCCTTCCTATGATGAATACTGTATGTTAACCGTTTCCCCAGCAATACTGACTGAAAATGCCCAAATATATTGCATGTGCCCTTCTGATTTATCTAAAATATGTAAAATTATACCAAATACCAACTACATTAGCACAAAACTCAATCAATCACAGAAACAGGATAAAAACATAGAATAAATACCCCAAAAGATGAATACGTTAACCCTTTCCCCAGCAATACTTACTGAACATGCACAAATAAATTGCATGTGCTCTTCAGATTTAGCTGAAATATGTAAAATTACACCAAATACTAACTACATTAGCACAAAAATCAATCAAGCACTTTAACAGGATAAATAAAATGGAAGAAATAGCCCAAAAATGAATTTATCTATAGCCTACCGGTATATATTGCCGGACACCTTGATCCCCGAAGGGGTGACCATGAACGAAACGCCTGCGTATTTCAAGCTCGCTTGAGTTATCACTCGATCGTCTTTTAGAGCTTTTTGGCCCGGGGTAATTACCACACCATCACGTCATAAGGAGTGTGAGGGGGTTAAATTGCTAGATACATAGAGGAAGAGGAATACCAAGTAAAGCTAAACAAAAATATATAAGATATTTTTAACATGAGGTTGCTTATAATAATTTGTACCTCTGCAGTTTCTCCATGGCTAACGAAAAAGGTCACATTCCTAAGAAGCCCCAACCAAAAAGGCCAAGCTTCTGTACAGAAAAAATGCCACACCATTACCCTTATGGTGACCCTATCAAATAATCAAAACAACCACACTTCTTAACCCAATTCCCGCGGGGCCCCTCATATGACGGAGACGATTTTCCGGCTATTTTGTAGCCTGTGAGCCAGGCCAGCTTTTGCAAGCAGCACGGATGGACGTCAGCTGGAGCCTACAGGCCCCGCCACGACACTGAGGTTTGTGTGAGAGAGAGCTCACTTATGTGCAGCGTCACACATAGCGAAAACAGAAAATAATTGGTAATTTTTAGCGATTTCACCTATCGGATTTGGTAATTTTTAGCAATTTTGCCCTTCGTTTGCAAGACCCTGACAAGAAAACCAGACGTCGTACAGGGATGATTCAGGAGTAATTTGAAAGCTATTACCGTACTTTCACGAATACATAATTGTATTACGCTCTGGCTTTTGCTTATGCATGAAAATGAGCAGGGAATGAAGGCAATTTCGGGCAATTATGCCTACTCGTACAGGAGTCCTTGGAGCGGCTTTGGTCGCGCCGGGAATTTCCACACCTCTCACACCACACACACACATCACACAGTTTTTCCTACACCGAGAAATGACTCTCCGGCTGTCATTTCTCAAAGACTTCTTCTAGCCGGAGACATTGAGAGCAACCCAGGACCCACCTACACATACATATGTCCAACTTGCTCAAAACCCATCACTTCGAGTCGCCACACTAAGGGTTCAGTTCTCTGCAATTCATGCAGGAACTGGACCCACTTCACCTGCACAACACTTGCCTCCAAGAAACACTACACGAACACCTGGACCTGTTCCTCATGCCCCTCCCTCTCCCAGTCAAATCCCTCGCCTAAAACCCGTCCACCTCTCCTCCCCAACCCCCCTAACCTTCCCATATCATCCACTCCCCCCCCTAAAACCCGTCCACCTCTCCTATCTAACCCACCTAACCTTCCCATACCATCCACATCCTCAACTCAACACACCACACCCCATCCTAATCCATTCCAACCCCCATCTCCTGCTCCCCAACCCCCCCCCCACCCCACCCATCCCCACCCCCAGCCCCTCCCTTACCCCCACCCCCTCCCTCACCCCCACCCCATCCTCGTGCAGCAGCACCCAACATACATCGTGCACATAACATTAACATTCTCCAATTGAACATAGATGGCATCAACACAAAGAAACACGAACTCTCACACTTCATCAAACAACACAACATACACATTGCCATCTTACAAGAAACAAAACTCCGCACAACACAAAAAACACCCACATTTCATGATTTCACCACCATCAGACAAGACCGGGCTGTCGGCGGAGGCGGTGGACTCATAACCCTGGTACACAAAGAAATATCATACATAGTTACCAGTGTACAAACCAAATCCCTCCTCCCCCCAAATGATAACACAACAGAAATGCAATCAATTAAAATACGCACTGGCAACAACTCCAACATAACCATCATAAACATATACATCCCTCCCCAAACATCCCCTACAGTACCAAATGAATACAGACCACACTTACAACACATCACAAACACCCCACACATCATCCTGGGTGGTGACTTCAACGCCATGATGTCGGCCTGGTTTGTCGACAACCCCGACACAGACAGAGGGCTGGTACTACAAAACCAAACTGATAACCTCATCATCCTTAACGACATCCATCAACATACCCATATTCCTCACCAAGCCCTCTATAGCCCATCAAATCCAGACATCACCTTTTGCTCCCCAGAACTCGGCCCCACAACATCCTGGAGGGTGGTCAGAACCTTAGGCTCTGACCACCTCCCGATCATTATCACCACCAAAACCAGACTCACCCCAGCTAGCCACAAACACACATACACCAATTATAAAAGAGCTAACTGGGAAGCATTCACAAATGAGACAGAACAACACTTCACAACTCTAAACAGTACATCCATCACTAACATCAACAATGCTGTACACATACTCAATAAAACTATCCAAAACGCTGACAAAAAACACATTCCAAGAGGTAACAGAAAAAGACACAACCCCAACTTCACACCAGAAATTCAAAACCTCATCAGACAACGCGACATACTGAAACACTCCCCAGCACCCCACACACAAGACATCACACAACAAATCCAAGCACTCAACACCCAAACTAACAACAAAATACAAGAACAACAAAAACTAAATTGGAATAACTTCCTACAAACACTTGATCACAAAACAAACCCCAAAAAACTCTACAAAACACTAAACAGCATCACACTTTCCAACAGCAACACAACACAATCACATGCTGCAATCACAACAACAGACTCTACTCCTTCATGTAAACAACAAGCAAACACTCTCATCAATCACTTCTCACATATCAGCCACCTAAAACCTCACAAAGACGACCAACGTGTTATCCGACGTAAGAGACAATTCCCCACAGACCCTGACTATACACCCTTCACCAATCACCAGACAAAGCATATCATCAACAATCTCAAGCACTCACCCGCTTGTGGCCTAGACAACATAAGCAACATACACCTCAGACACCTGGGACCACAAGGCATACAAGCACTCACTAACATATCAAACTACAGTTATTCACACAACACAATACCAGACATTTGGAAGCATGGTCTCATCACCACATTCCCCAAACCCAACAAAGACCCCACGCTACCCTCCTCGCACCGCCCCATCACACTCCTCTGGTCCCCCTCCAAAGTCATGGAACGCCTAGTATTACAACTAATTACACCCGACCTACCCCTAGCTCCAACACAACATGGCTTTAGGCCACTGCACTCCACAAACACTCTTCTCACAGACCTTACACAAAGAGCTTTTGATGGCATCAACTCAGCTAGACCACCACACAGATCACTATTAGCCACACTCGACATTAGTAAAGCCTTCGATGCCATCCCCCGCCACAACCTAACAAACAAAATCTACAACACAAACATGCACAACAACACAAAAAGGTGGCTGGCCAAGTTCCTTGCAGGCAGATGTGCACACGTATCTTTTGCCGGTCAGTCATCTAAAATCAGAAACTTTCCAAACGGAGTCCCACAAGGATCCGTCCTATCGCCCGCACTCTTCAATCTGTACATGCACGATATAACTACACCCAATACGCCCCAAATAAACTTAGCCTCCTATGCAGATGGCATAACACTCACATGCACACACCATGACCCAAAAAGAGTAACAGATCTCCTTCAACCCTATCTCAACACACTACATGGCTGGTGCACTACAAACAGACTTAATCTAGCCCCAGCCAAATCCACCGCAACCCTGCTCAGAAGCTGGACAGGAGAACACGAATACATCCCTCAACTCACCATAAACAACACACCCCTAACACATACACACACACCCAAAATCCTAGGAGTAACATATGATACTCATATGACATTCAAACAGCACACCACAAACATTAAAAAGAAACTGACACCCAGACTTAATGCCTTCAGGTCACTTGCTCACACAAAATTTGGACACAACAAAGACACTACCACCACAGTATATAAACAATACATAAGATCAGTGATGGAATACGCAAGCCCAGCCTGGGCTTCTAACCTAGCTGAAACACATCATAAGACCTTACAGACTATTCAAACCAAAGCCCTGAAGATCATTACAGGCTGCACAGCTACTGCACCCACAGATCACCTACATCAAGAAACCAAAATCCTCAAAGTCAAAGACCATCTGGACATGAGAGGCACTCAATTCCTGGCAGCAGCCTCCACGAACCAAGACCACCCACTAAACTAAATGGCAACACACCCACAGACACCAAGAAATATCAAAACAACACCCTGCACACGGTAAAACACACAATTACTGTCCTCTCTCTCCCTCCCTGCCCACCCCGAACCAACTTCCAGAAGCACATCCATACTCATATCTCTCGCCGATGCATCCACTCACTCACAGACAACACGCAGCTGAAAGCACGACCTCCCGAAATCCATCCTTCCGAATCCTCCCTTCCTCGCGAGGACATAGTCCACCTGGCCAGGCTGAGATGCGGACACCATCCAGCTCTCCTGAGCTATCAGAAGAGACTGGATGACTCCGTTGTCGACGCCTGCCCGGGATGTAACACAGCACCCCATACCATTAAACACATCATAGAAGACTGCATTTCACACAACCACTTACGCCAACAACACAATATACACTCAATGAGAGCTCTGTGGGAAAGCCCGATCGTGGCCATGGCCTTCCTCAGGGACTCGGGGCTGTTCAGCCAGGCAGCTTAGGGAACAACAACAACAACAACAACAACAACTCGTACAGGATTAATAGCTTTAACCAAAATGGTCACACTCCTTAATGGTCTAAGTGGCCATAGCCAAAATGGCTACACTATATTCCTTCTGTACTTTCTCCATGCCCGATAAGATACATGATATTTTAATATACAGTATGTGGCACAGCCCTTGTATCCAACACAATACCCTGCGTGCAACCCCGCTCGAACCCCGCACAACGTTGCTTGCAACTTAATTATTATTATTATTATTATTATTATTTATACTCCCGAGCATACCGTGAGCATCTAAGTGCGGGCAACCACATTCATGCACTAGTTCACTTTAAGGGGAGATTTCACACTTGAGGGATATATTTCTGGACCCCTCTCTCCCTCATGTTTAGCCCCATTGCTTTTGAGATTTTAAGACGTTTGTTCCGTTAATTTGACGATTTTAAGACCTTTTGCTCCATTTATGTCAGTTTTAAGACCTTTCGTGCTATTTAGTTGTCGATTTTTCCTGGCGAGCGACAGCGAGCTTGTAATTAAGGAGGAGCCGGCCTTTGGCCGGGACATTTTCTACCGAAAAACTTACAAATTTATCTTGAAAGGGCGTCTATGGGGTGTAACTTTATACTTGATGGAGGTCTAGGGAACAAAATAAAAACCTCCCCTTATTATAGTATATGTGGCCATTCATTGTTCCTCGGAGCTTTCCCAGTGTATACCACCTCCTCTACGTAGGGTACGTAGTACCCGCCTTGCAACACAATCCCACCCCTACTCTGTGCAACTCTCCAACCCAAGAGTGAAACGCTATTCTAAGACTTTCTTCTATTCAACGGCTGAGCTCTGGAACTCTCTCCTAGAATCAGTCTTTCCCTCTAATTCCTATAACTTAAATTGCTTCAAACTCCGTGTATCCAGGCATTTTAGCTCGAACGTCCCTTGATTTCGGCCCTGTCACTCTTTGAAATCTGGGGGAGGCACTCGCTGCAGGCGATGCCTTTTGTCTCCCTCATTCACATAGAAAACAAAAATGTTCAAGTAATATTGGCATAGTTTGGGATTTTTTGCTGTGGTACATTATTTGTTCTTCGTGTGCGCGCGCGCGCGCGCGTGTGTGCATTCATAATTGTTTTCATAATTGTAGTTGACAGGAATTACATTTTTGGCTTGTATTGTCCCACTTCCTAGACATTATCATCAATGACAATTACCCATCTCCTTGCTGAAGGGAGATGGCAACCGCCGGCTATGTCTCGGAAAACCTTCACCAAGCTGAGTTAGACTTGATCCTGGGCTAGCCGTGCGGCTGTGTGTGTGTGTGTGTGAATGAATTAATGTGTGTATGTTGTGTGTGTATGTGAATGAATGAATGTGTGCGTGTGTGTATGTGAATGAATGCATGTGTGCGTGTGTGTATTTGAATGAATGAATGTGAGTCTGTGTGTGTATGTGTGTGAGTTTGGATGTGAGAGTGGGTATTAGTATATACCTGTTTGTGTGTGTAAATAAATACTGAGAATACAAAGAAAGTCAAGCCACACCAGGTCTAGCGACCCATCGAGGCTGCTTTCCCTCTAAGTCATTGCTGCTCAGAGTGTTCAACAGTGCTTTAGAGCGGTTAAGGGACAACTAGAAAGATATGTACTACCCTGGGACTAAAATGCTCATGCCAGGCTTAATAGTAGATGTTATCAGGAGACAATTTGGGTTAGTAGCATGACACAGCTATAACTGATCCTTCGTGAATCTGGGGAAAAGAGAGGAACATCATAGTATTTATTTATAAATGTAGTGCTCTTCGATGTATCTGAGGAAAAAAAAAAGACAATAGTCATTGTTTTATACATGCCGTCAATTGCGGATTTAAGGGAAGGTGTTTGTCTTTGCGATTTTTAAAGGAATCGAAAGTGCTGCAGTCTATAACATCTGGTGGAAGCCCATTCCACTAGCTGATAGGCTAACTCGACTGAAGAAGAAATTCTTGAGACTCATGTGAATTAAAAGATTTACCTATGATTTTGCGTGAGAGAGAGAGAGAGAGAGAGAGAGAGAGAGAGAGAGAGAGAGAGAGTATAGATAGTACGCACCTTGGGGGAATGACACCAGAAACATAATTCACTTGAAGTTTTAGCTTTCAGTTGTATAAAACTGTACACACAAACACTGAGGGATAACATATTGTATATGTGCATGGTAGTGCAGAATTGTGTTACCCACCTGCCAGACATTGGCAACACTGCCTCTCCATATATTTGTATAGATAAGCAGTAGCCTACGTGAACCGCGTAATTAATATTTGATTATAACAAACAATATCTTCACAACTATTGCATACATTGCCTTGTATAATATGGTACCTCATTAAATGAAGAATAAATAGTAGAAGCTACTTGCATTTTCAAAGTTGTAATACAAATACACTTCTATGAATAATCTATCTATTCTATCTATCTATCTATATGCTCAGGCCCAATCCCCATTTTGGGGGTAGCCGACTCAAGACAGAGCAAGAACAGGGAAAACACAAAAACAACATAAAACAAAAAATAAACACAGATAAAAAACACAAACTCTCACACATCCAGGTCACCCAGGAGAAGACCCAGAGACCAGGGTTACCAAGGTCGCTCCAGCACTCCCCCGGCCCCTGACCACCAGGAGAGGTTCCGATCTCGGCAGGCAGACATGCAGCGGAGCCAAAGCGACAAGCCCTCCCACCACACTTCCAGGCACACCCTTCATATTAATCGTCTCCCCGGGCCAGGCGCCTGATGGACTATTATCTAGTCCAACTTGCGCCCGACCCCTTACTCCAAAATGAATAATGATGAGCATAATACAAATTAAGCACAAACATAGTGTATTCACTTTTTAATTTCCACTGTTGAAAACACTTGCACGAAGTAGATACATATGTCCAAAACACGATGGTGTTTATAAAATTGTTGTAAGTTTCGTATTTTCTGATATATACATCTATCTATCTATGGCCAGACGCTATAATCCCCAAAAGGGTGGACACGAATTGATCGCCCCCATGTACCTCTGTCAGGCATTACTTCGCATTAGTTCGTGGCTGCTACCTTCCTCTCCTCGCTGAATAACTATAAAATTAAGAAGGTTAGCGGAATAAATTTTAGAGGTTGGATAAGGAATAGGCACAGAAGGTGATGTGCCTCCCCCTCCCCGAGTATGTTTAGATAGTTGATCCCTCCTCTTCCATACCCTCCTCGAATTCATCTAGGGTGAAGATGAACAAAGTGATGAAGGTTAGTGGGATCTGCCTCAGCGGTTGGACAGACACAAAGCACAGGAGGTGATACAGAAGACAGTGTAAGAGGGTAGTGTTATGATTTAGTTTGATTATGTTGCGAACTAGGTGGTAACATGTAAGTATCCACCCCACAAACTCGACTGGCTCCAGAGTGAATTCGAGAGGCCAATCCTTGCTGGGCTAATATATAGGCAGTCTACCCTCTCAACCAGCAACCATCCGAATACGCTTTTGGGTAGTTTATCCTTCCTCCCCCTCCAGGAATTCGTCTTAAGCCCTTACACCTTTATCCCCGAAAAACTGTAGGGTGTGTGTGTGTGTCTCTTTGATACCCCCCCCCCACCCCCCGCCCCCCCCCCTATCACCGAATAACTGTGTAGGGTGTGTGTGTAGCTCATCCCCCCTTCCCCCCGTATGCTCAATGGTCTGTGATGTCTCCATGAATATACCATTACCCGCTCGTGATTTGGGGGCGCTGCACTGGTAAATTACTATATCGGAGCTTTGATGTCCCCAGGGGCGTTCTTGTTGGTGTTGTTGTTGTTGGTATTGGTGTGGTTGTTTTGGTGTTTATGATGGTATATGAGTGTAGGGGTTGTTGGTTTGCTGCGGTGGTGGTGATGGTGTTAAAGAAGGGCGTTGTGTGGGGGTGTTATTATTGGTATTGTTTTTGTTATGTTATTGTTATTTGGGTTATTGTTACTTATTAGGCTGGTGTTGGTGGTATATATGATGGTGTTAGCGGAGGGGATCGTTTAGGAGTGTTGTTGTTGTTGTTGTTGTTACCTAACTGGCTATCCAGATTGCTTAGAAGGCTGGTGTTGGCGGCGTAAATGATGGTGTTAATTATAGGAGGGATTGTGTATGGGTGTTGTTATTGTTGTTGTTGCTGTTTCGCTGGTTATGACGGTGTGAGTGTTTTTAGTTTACTGCGGTAGTGGTGTTTGTGTTTATGATGGTGCTAGCAGAGGGGGTTGTGTAGCGGTGTTATTATGGTTTTCCTTGTTCTGGATTGGGGGATGGTCATTCTCAGTCATCACGAACACAACCGGCATTCGGCCGGTACATTTTTCTATCGAAAAATGTACAAATTTATCTTGAAAGGGGGTCTAGGGAGTGTTTTATTAAAGCTTGATGAAGATCTATGGCTGAAATAAAAAATATATAAATAGTAAAAAGATGCATAAATGAGCAAATAAATACGCCCATCCACCCTTAATAGAACAAGATAACAATATGGATAAAGATGGTTTTAATTATAAAGTTTTAATTGATTGGTAATTCTTTATGTGATTAACCTTGGCCTCTGACCTTTGTGCCATAATTGCTTCATTATAAGCTCTGTTAATATCCGATGTAATTATGTTCAAATGTAGTAATATCTGTTGGAGAGAGAGAGAGAGAGAGAGAGAGAGAGAGAGAGAGAGAGAGAGAGAGAGAGAGAGAGAGAGAACAGACAGACAGATCAGAGAGCCAGACAGACAGACACAGAAATATATAATATATAAACTTTTCTAGTAGATATGAGGTCAATATTAGGTCCCGCTAACTTATGATCTCCACATTAACTCGAAAAATGCATAACGCGAAAAAATAGAACCGGAAATAAACGGTATATATAGATTCTGGAAACATATAAACATTGAGATAGCGTGCACAGAGTCACGTGACCCCGGGAGCTTCTGGGGATTCTGTTGAAACTCTTATGTACCAGTGACGTGCTTCTTAAAATGTATTTTAACTATATTTAAACGATTTTGTGAAGCTTAAGAAGGATCTGTGGTTGGATAATGCGTTAAGTGAGATAGTTCTAAGGCTGTTGACTACAGGAGACCCTTTTTTAAACTGAATAAAATCGTCTAATAGTAGCAAGAGTAAAGTTAAAAGGACGGCACCAGTACTGAACGGCTTAAGGGGAGGTTTTTAGTTTGCTCCCTAGACTCCCATCAAGCTTTAAAATATGTCCCCAAGAACCCCCTTTGCGTTATATGTCCCCAAGAACCCCCTTTGCGTTATATTTGTATATTTTTGGGTAAAATGTGTCTTGGCCGAAGGCTGTTTCCTCATAAATTACAGGCTTGCAAATTCTCGACAGGCAAAAATCGACACCTAAAGTGGAATAAAAATGGGGCGAAAGGTTTTAAACTCACCAAATTAATGGGGCGAACGTCTTATAATGTCAAAACTAATGGGGCTAAACATGAGGGAGACGGGTATTGTTAAGTTGTTGTATTTTGTTCCGTTCAGGTTGTCGCAGTGGGTGTGATAATCAATGTCAGGGCTTTGGTAATGGTTCCAATAATAGGGCGATACTCCCGTTATAGTCCAGACTAAACTGTAGCCTTTTAAAAAGTCGGGGTTAATGAAGGAGATAAACAGACAACCATACAGACTCACTCACAGACAAAGATGAATAATAAAGGCTGATTACTGACAGACCTAGATCATGATAACAGACCAAATCCAAGCAAATGATAACTGGATTGATCGGTTGTTTTATTTGTTGACTGGTAGGTTGATTGGCTGGATGGTTCGTTGTTTGGTTGTATAGTTAGTTGGTTGGATGGTTGGTTGCTTGTTTATTTCTTTAATTGTTTGGTTAGTTATCTGGTTGTATTCATATTTGGTGGTTTAGTTAGTTGCTTAGTTGGTTAGATGCTTGTTTGCTTGTTGCTTTATTTGGTGGGTTAGTTGTCTGGTTGCTTAGTTGTATTATTTTCCGTTCTGGTTGTTGTTGTAGTTTCCCAGACTGTCTGGCTGATCAGTCCCGAGTCCGGTAGACCGAAGCCACTCCGGATGCTCGTGCCCCCGAAAGGGCCAGGGAGAGATGAGATCTGTCTCTGAAAGGGCAGCGGGGAGGGGAACATCAACCCACGGGCTTACACCCCCGGGCCAATGTCCCCACCGTCCGCAGCCCCCTTTGCAGTGCCACCCAATCGGGCGATCTTGCCAGCACCGAGAAGGAAAAGTAGTACAGCAAAAGAGACAGAGAGAAACGGCTAAGGTAGGGTAGAGGAGGCCAAATCTCACCTTAGATAGGACTAGCCTTCACCCATTTCCGTCCAGGTTGTTTCAATGATAAACAATGTTAGGGCCTTGGTAATGATTCCAATATAAATATAATATAGCCTTTTGAAAAGTCGGGGTTACTATCAGAGGTTGATTGGTTGCTTGTTAGGTTGCTTACTTGGTTGTTTGGTAAGTTGATTGCTAGCTAATTTGTTATTTGGTTGCTTAATTAGTTGGTTGGTTGGTTGGTCGGTTGCTTGCTTGTTTCTCTCTTTGGTTAGTTAGCTTGTTGATTGGTTGGTGAGTTACCTACTGTATTGGTTGTTTAAGTGGTTGTTCAGTTGTATTATTTTCCGTTCAGGTTGTCGCAGGTGGTGTGATAAGCAATATCAGGGCCTTGGTAATGGTTCCAATAATAGGGCGATACTCCCGTTATAGAGAGAATATAGCCTTTTAACATTCGGGGTTACGGGCGGAGGGGCGTTATAGTATATGATGGAGGGGAGAGGGAGGGGGAGGGGGAAGGGGAGGTAAAAGGAGTACAAAGAAAATACAGCAACAACAGGTCCAGCGACCCCTCAAGGCTGTTGCCCTCCAAAACACTGATGGTTAAATGTTCAAACAGTAGTTTAGAGTGGGTAAGGAAAAAATGGAAAGTTAAGACTGCCCTGGGACAAATGTCCGTGGCAGGATTAGGAGATGTTAGTAGGGGACAGTTGTTAGTAGTATAATAGAAAGAAGAAGACACAACTTTAATAATTTACAAATGCAGTCAGTCGTGAATTTAAGGCAAGGTGGTTGTCTAGGCGAAGTTTAAAAGAATCAACGGTGCTGCAGTCTATGATATCTCGGGGAAGCTCATTCCACGAGATAACAACTCGATTGAAGAAGACATTCTTAGACTCGTGTGAGTTCAAAGATTTACCAATAATTTTGCAACCGTTCTCCCACGTGTAATTTGATAGGTCGATAGTGAAATATTTATTACTGTTCATATTGTCCATGCCTTGGATGATTTTGGACACTTGAATTAAACCGCCTCTTAATCTGCGCTGGGTTAAAGGAAATAGATTTAATTCTCTAAGACGCTCCTCTTATGGTTTGTTCTTTAGGCTAGGTATCATTTTGGTAACTACGTTGAACTCGTTCTAGCTTGTCCATATCTTTTTGGTAGTAAGGGCACCAGGATTGAACACAATATTGCAGGAGAGGGTGGACTAATGAATTATAAAGAGTTAGGATTACATTTATGGATTTATGCTCATATGACCTGCCTATAAAGCCAAATATTTTGTTTGCCTTCTTAACAAATTCTGAACATTGTTGACTTGGTTTTAGGTTACTCGATATTGTTACTCCCAAATCAGTTTCTCTGTCTACACTCTTAAGCTGGGTGCCATTCATTGAATAGTTTGCTTTCTCATTTCGGTTTCCGATATGGAATACTTTACACATATCCGCATTGAAACTAATTTGACAAATTTGAGCCCAACATGACAACTTATCTAGATTATTTTGCATATCTTCAACATGTTCATTTGAGAGTATGCTATTTGCAATTTTTGTATCGTCAGCAAACTTTGTAGATAGTACAGGTGAGAACCTCATCTATGTTGTTAATGTAAACTAGGAAGAGAACTGGCCCCAGTACCGATCCCTGGGGTACCCTGCTACTTACATTGATACATTTGGATGCTTTACCGTTTATGACTACTCTTTGTTTTTTGTCACTGAGCCAATTTTCTATCCATCTATGTATTTCATGCGGTTTTAGTTTTATCAATAATCTTTTGTGGAGAACTTTTTCAAAGGCCTTTTGAAAATCAAAGTATATAATATATACAGCTTTACTCTCATCATATAGGTTGAGGATATCGTGGAAGAAGAGGTTTGTTAAGCAGGAGCGTTTATTACGAAAACCATGTTGAGTATCTTTAAGTATGTCGTTTTCCTCTAAGTGATTTACGAGTTTGTCTCTTATGAGTGTTTCTAGCATTTTACATACAACTGAGGTTACGCTAATTGGACGATAGTTACTAGGTAAGGATTTGCTGCCTTTTTTAATATCGGTGTTACGTTGGCTAGCTTCCACTGATCAGGCTTATTCCCAGACTAAGAATTTATTGAAGAGCAATGTTAGTGGCTTGGAGAGCTCATACTTAGCTTCCTTTAGAACTCTAGGCGAGATCGTATCAGGTCCAGGCGATTTAATTACCTTGATTTTACCTAAACATTTCAAAACTTATCTCTCTGTAATGCTGATACTGCTTAGAACGTCAGAGTTATCTATCTAAACCGGCGATGCAGTAGGGATATTACTAAGGTCTTCTGTTGTAAAAACTGATGCAAAGGTGTTGAGGGAGTTACTAATTTTGTCTTCATCTTTAGTGTAATCTTCTTTCTCATCGGTTAACGGTCCAATCGTTCAAGTCACTACTTTCTTCTTCCTGATGTAACTATGAAATTATTTTGGGTTTGTCTTACTTTGATTTGCAACATATAATTCTAGGTGTTTTTACTTTGTTTGATTAACCTTTTTGGCTTTAGATCTAACAATATCACTTTATTTTCTTGGGTGTCAGAGTTTTTTTTAATTTATCATGAGCATTCTTTTTAGCAAACAGGCAATCCGCAATGTCTTTATTCCACCACTTGGGCCTATTATTGTGTACTGATCTTCGGTTATTTAATGGTATACACTCATGTACTGCATTCGAATAAGTGGAGGTGAAAAACCTCCATGATTGGGTCAGATCTTCATTGTTAATCATAGGACTCCAGTCGATTTCCTTAAGTATTGCTCAAAGTTTACGGAAGTTTGCTTTCTTGAAATTTGGAACCTTCTCTTTGCTGGTATTGAGTTTGTTGTTATTGAATTTTAAATGGAAAGTGATCGTAAAATGGTAACTATTACTGAATTAATCACCAACATTCAAATTCTCTATTAATTCTTCTTTTGTTGCAAGTCAAGGTCAAGAACGTTATTACCAAGGGTCGGCGATCGAACAAATTGATAGAGCGAACTCTCTTGCAAGTTTGCATACGAGTCATGTCTGGAGTGTGAAGTAAGAATATCACCCCGCTTGGTCACAGGTAAATTAAAGTCGCCCAAAATTACGTTATATTGTGAGTTAATTACATCTGCAATTTGTTCATGAATTTTTCGGTCAGTTTGCACTGATTGAGCTGGAGGTCTATATATTAATTCAAGTACTATGTTTGTACCTTTATTATTTATTAGCACAAAGGATGTGTCGACGTTCACAATTTGGGGTTTTGACAAGAGGATCGGGTTAAGACTTTGTTTGATAACAAATATAACGCCTCCTCAGGTTCTATCAACTCAGCTTTTCTCAAACATTACATAACAGGGAAGTGAATACTCTTCTAAAAAGTTTCTGTCTTCTGTATTGAGCTAAGATTCAGTTATGCCAATTACGTCATAATTTTCAGTAAACACCAGTTCCTCTAAATCTGAAAAGTGATTGCGTATGCTACGAGAAGCATAGAAAAGCTATAAAGTTGTGGTTTTAGAACTCCCGGAACGCTCTTTAATAAAAAATTTGGTTGTGGTCGGATCTACATTTACGTTCATGGCTGTCCTCGGTCCTCATCCCTGGCTGTTTTGAATTTGGGTCTTGTTGATGGAGCTTTATCCAAATTTGTGGTTCTTGACGGATTAGCATTTAAGTCCTTCGCAGGTCACTGTCCTGGCTGTCTTCGGTCCTCCTTCCTGGTTGTCCTGTGTTAAGTCGACTTCTTCTCCGAAAGTCCTTCACCGCATCATTGAGAAGACATCCAAAACGTCCTGGTTCATAGACCTTGGTTCAGATGAACTCCATCGTCCGAAAACAAATAGTCATCGTAATATAAATTGTCCCATGTGTCGACGAGTCCCACAGAGAAGGAAGAGGAAGGTGGGAGAAGGAAGGGGAAGGGGGAGAAGGAAGGGGAAGGTGGGAGAAGGAAGGAAATGGAGGGGGAATGCAGGGGAAGGTGGAGAAGGAAGGGGAAGATGAAGGGGGAGAAGGAAGGGGAAGAGAAGAGAAGAAAGGGGAAGAGGGAAAAGGAAGGGGAAGGGGTAAAAGGAAGCGGGGAGAAGGAAGGGGAAAGGGAAGAGGGAGAAGGAAGGGGAAGGGGGAAAAGGAAGGGGAAGGGGTAAAAGGAAGCGGGGAGAAGGAAGGGGATGGAGGGGGAAGGCAGGGGAAGGTGGAGAAGGAAGGGGAAGGAGAAGGAAGGGGAAGGGAAGAGAAGAAAGGGGAAGGGGGAAAAGGAAGGGGAACGGGTAAAAGGAAGCGGGGAGAAGGAAGGGGAAGGGAAGAGAAGAAAGGGAAAGGGGGAGAAGGAAGGAGAAGGGTGGGGGGATATGGAAGGGTGAGAAGAAAGGGAAAGGGGGAGAAGGGTGGGGGGATATGGAAGGGTGAGAAGAAAGGGAAAGGGGGAGAAGGAAGGAGAAGGGTGGGGGGATATGGAAGGGTGAGAAGAAAGGGAAAGGGGGAGAAGGAAGGAGAAGGGTGGGGGGATATGGAAGGGTGAGAAGAAAGGGAAAGGGGGAGAAGGGTGGGGGGATATGGAAGGGTGAGAAGAAAGGGAAAGGGGGAGGGGGGTGGGGGGATATGGAAGGGTGAGAAGAAAGGGAAGGGGGAGGAGGAAGGAGAAGGGTAGGGGGATAGGGAAGGGTGAGAAGAAAGGGAAAGGGGGAGAGAAGGGTGGGGGAATATGGAGGGGTGAGAAGAAAGGGAAAGGGGGAGAAGGAAGGAGAAGGGTGGGGGATATGGAAGGGTGAGAAGAAAGGGAAAGGGGGAGAAGGGTGGGGGGATATGGAAGGGTGAGAAGAAAGGGAAAGGGGGAGAAGGGTGGGGGGATATGGAAGGGTGAGAAGAAAGGGAAAGGGGGAGAAGGGTGGGGGGATATGGAAGGGTGAGAAGAAAGGGAAATGGGGAGAAGGAAGGAGAAGGGTGGGGGGATATGGAAGGGTGAGAAGAAAGGGAAAGGGGGAGAAGGGTGGGGGGATATGGAAGGGTGAGAAGAAAGGGAAAGGGGGAGATGGGTGGGGGGATATGGAAGGGTGAGAAGAAAGGGAAAAGGGGAGAAGGGTGGGGGGATATGGAAGGGTGGGAAGAAAGGGAAAGGGGGAGAAGGGTGGGGGGATATGGAAGGGTGAGAAGAAAGGGAAAGGGGGAGAAGGAAGGAGAAGGGTGGGGGGATATGGAAGGGTGAGAAGAAAGGGAAAGGGGGAGAAGGGTGGGTGGATATGGAAGGGTGAGAAGAAAGGGAAAGGGGGAGAAGGAAGGAGAAGGGTGGGGGGATATGGAAGGGTGAGAAGAAAGGGAAAGGGGGAGTGAGGAGAAGGAAGGGGAAGGGGGAGGAAAGGGGGGAGAAGAAAAGGGAAGGGAGAGGAAGGAGAAGAAAGGGGTAGGTGGGACTGTCAAAATCCATAAGGGTTTGGAAATGGAAAACTCCCACCCCTGTCAAAGTCCATGCACCATCAGACAAGACGGCCACGAATGTCTCGCTCTCTATATATATCTGATTATGTATCTATCTATCTTTCATTAACTATCAATCTATCTATCTGAATGTCTCTCTATAATATTGTCTGACTCTCTTTAATTATCAATCTACCTATCTAAATGTCTCTCTATAGTTCTATATATCTCTTTCTCCAACGTCGTACAAGACGGCCACAAAAAAATAATAAAACAAAAATATATATACCGGTATATATATATATATATATATATGTTAGTATAGCCAGGTAATAGATTCTCTTTTAAACAGACGAGGTTAAAGGCAACAGCAGTTTCAGCATTCAGTATTTTATTGTTACAGCTTTCAATAGTTCTAACAATTTTCCTCTGGGGTTCAGAGATGAGGTACAACAGGATAGCAAAATTCATGGTGGATCCAACGTTTCACAAGTAAACATCTTGCATCTTCAGGGAATGGGCAGGTAATGATTAATTAGGTAATGATTCTAATCATTACCTGCCCATTCCCTGAAGATGCAAGATGTTTACTTGTGAAACGTTGGATCCACCATGAATTTTGCTAACCTGTTGTACCTCATCTCTGAACCCCAGAGGAAAATTGTTAGAATTATTGAAAGCTGTAACAATAAAATACTGAATGCTGAAACTGCTGTTGCCTTTAACCTCGTCTGTTTAAAAGAGAATATATATATATATATATATATATATATATATATATATATATATATATATATATACTGTATATATATATATATATATATATATATATATATATATATATATATACTGGATATAAATATATATATATATATGTTTATATTAATATATATATATATATATATATATATATATACTGTATATATATATATATATATATATAAATATATATATATACAGTATATATGTTTATGTAACTATTTATCTCTCTTTAACCCTTTCAAGTTCCGATGCGCAGTTCCTTTTTGTTTTCTGGCTTTTATTAGACGGTTGTATGCAGATTAGGAAAGGTATATGAAAGTCAGAGGGTTCATCGAGATAGTCTTTACCCATATGATTCCCTCAGATCCTTCCTAAACTGTCTAAATCGTCTAATAAGAGCCAAAATAAACTGTCAAAATGCGTCATAATCTTCAAAGGGATAATTATCAATCCAGCTATCTGAATGTCTCTCTATATTTCTATCTCTCTCCGTCTCTAATATCAGACACTCTACGGCCAATAATGTGTCTATATATCTATCTGTTTATGTATCTATCTATCTCTCTTTAACTATCAATCCAGTTATCTGAATGTGTCTATATATTTCTATCCATCTCTGTCTCTGACATCAGACAATAGACGGCCAGAAATATATTGGTCTATTATTTATATCTGTTTATTCATGTAACTATTATTCTTTATAGGGGAGGGGGTATTTTTTCAGGACCCCCTTCTCCCTTATGCTTAGCTCCAATAGTTATGATATTTTAAAACGTTTGTCCCATTAGTTTGGCAATTTTAAGACATTTCGCCTCATTTCTTTGTCAATATTAAGACCTGTCGTGCCATTTAGGTGTTGTTTATTCCTGACGAGCGATAGCGAGTCTGTAATATTGGAGGAGCCGGCCTTCGGCAGGGTTATTTTTCTGCCGAAACATGTACAAATTTATCTCGAAGGGGGACCTTGGGGATGTTTTTGTAAGTTTGATGGAGAAATAGCGAGGAAACTAAGAAGACAAATATAGAGTAATTAATAGATCGAAACAAACCTACTATCAATCTGCCTTATCTATATGCCTACCTCTATTTCTGTCCATCCCTGTCTCTTTAGATCTCTGTCTCTATCATGATCTACCCGTATTCTTTTAGCAGTGTATTTTTAAGTATTTATGTCTCCTGTTATATATATTTCTATTTAATTAACACACACACAAGCACACACACACACTCTCTCTCTCTCCTTTTCTCTCTCTCAACAAGGGCACCGACATATGTTTGCAATCATATATAGTCTTCACAACTAATATAGTCATATTGCTTCACAAACCCATAATAAGAAACACGCCAAATGTTTTCGAAACCATACAGTATTAATGGAGGATAGGCGTATTCATTTGCACATTTATAAATATTTCTATCATATTGTAGTTTCCTTTCTAGACCTCCATCAAGTTTTAAGATATATCCCCCCCCCCACCCAGACCCTCCTTCAAGCTAAAAATTATCATGTCAGGCTCGCTATCGCTCGCCAAAAAAAAAAACGACACCTAAATATCACGAAAAGTCTTAAAGGTGGGGGCTCATGGGTTGAGATAAACATGGAATGATAATCGCCAAGCTGTACTTAATTATCTTTCAAAATGCAATGGCACTGAAATAATTATTAACAATGGTATAAAGGATTTTGTGGATCATCTATACCGGGCCTGTGACGTCACAAGAGTGTAAGTCTACCATCCAGTCTAGGCTAAGGATACTGGTGTGACGTCACTATGACGTCACAGGCCCAGTATAGACGATCCGCAAAATCCTTTATACCATTGTTAATAATTATTTCAGTGACATTGCATTTTACAAGATAATTATATGCAAGTTGGCGATTATTTTTCCATGTTTACCTCAACCCATGAGCCCCCACCTTTAATAAGAACAAAGAAATGGGGCCATAGGTCTTAAAATTGCTAAACTAATGGAACTAAACACGAAGAAGAAGGGGGACCAGAATAACGACCCTTCTCCCCTTGAAGCAAGGAAGGAACGCTCCACACTCTCTACTAACAAATCTTAATATAAAAATGATATCGTGAGTCTCAAATTAAGCTTCTCTCATTAAACAAGAAGCTTAAATGCAACCCCCCTCCACCCTTAATATATATATATATATATATATATATATATATATATATATATATATATATATATATATACTGTACAGGTATATATCTATTAACACAAAATCCCCACCCACCCCAACAACTCTTGGCGGGTTTGGGACCAAGAAGACAGACTTAAAAACAAAACAAACTTGGGGGAGAGATGGAAAAGTCTTCGAGATCTGCTGTTTCTTTGGGGTCTCACGGATGTCCCGGCCAGACTCTCTTTCTCTCTCTCTCTCTCTCTATCTATATATCTCACTCTCAGTCTCACTCTTACTCACTCTCACACTCTCTCTCACTCACTCACCCTCTCGCTTACTCGCACTCACACACACTCTCTCTCTCTCTCACACTTACTCACTCACACTATTTCTCACATTCTCACTATCTCTCTCACTCTCACTCTCTCACATTCACTCTCTCTCACTCTCACTCTTACTCTCTCTCTCTCTCTGGTGTCCTGACCGTAGAACAAGTTTTAATTGCAACCCTTAACATTGCAGGCAGACCTTTAATTCACTTTTTGGCCATTTTCCTTCTCGTTCTTTCTCACTCGCGTTTGTTTTCCTTTTTGTCTTGGCTTCTCGTTTGTTTTTCTCCTAGTTATTCTTTTGATTGTTTTGTTTTCTCCTCGTTTTACTTGATTTTCTTCTCGTTTTTTAGTTTCATTTTTTCCTGATTTTCTCCTCGGGTTTGTTTTGCCTTAATCTTGATTTTCTCATCGTTTTTGTTTTTCTCTTTTCTTGTTTTCTCATTGTTTTGTTTTTCCTTTTTACTTGATGTTTCCCTCGTGTTTTTAATCTTTTTTCTTGATTTTCCCTTCGTTTTTGTTTCTCGTTTGTCTAGTGCTTCTCTTCGTTTATGTTTGTATTTGTTCTTGTTTTTCTTTGGTTTTTGGTTAACATTTTGTTCTGCTTTCTCGTTTCTTTTTGTGTTTCTTTTGTTTTGTGTTCTCCTCATTTTCTTTCTATTGTCTTGATTTTTTCCTAGTTATTGTTTTCATTTTCCTTGTTTGTATGTATTTTTATCTCTACAGTTTATGCTCTATATTGCCTTCGGTTTTCATAATGTTCTTGTTTTCATCTTTAGTCTGTGTGTTTCCTGTCACCCTTTTCACTCCATTAGTTTGGCGATAAAATTACGCTTCACCCCTATCAACTGTCGATTTTTATTTCTGGGTGAGCGCTAGCGAGCCTGTAGCTTAAAACAAAACAGACTTCGGTCGGGATATTTTCCTATCGAATGATGTACAAATTTAGCTTGGAGGGAGTTTGAGAAGGTGTTTTTGTTCACTTAAGGGACAAGGCTAAACCTCATGCTTTGCCTCACCAAGTTTGAGATTTTAAGAGGTTTGCCCAATTAGATTGGCGATTTTAATACCTTTCGCTCAATTTCTTTGTACATTTTAGGACCTAACGTGGCATCTAGTCGTCGATTTGTTTCCTGGCGAACAATAACGAACCTGTAATATGGAGTGACTTTTTTTAACCGAAACTTACAAATTTATCTCGAATGGGGGGTCTTCGGAGGGAGGGAGGGGGTTCAGCTTAAGAAAAAAAAAATCTATAAATATATATTCTGTACTGTATACAGTATATGAATATATATATATATATATATATATATATATATATATATATATATATATATACAGTATATATACTGTATTTATATATATATATATATATATATATATATATAAGAACATAAGAACATAAGAAAATGGGAGTCTGCAGAAAGCCGATTGGCCTAAGCAAGGCAGATCCCTGTCCCACACAACCCCAATTCAATTACAAAGCCCAATTATAGGCTTCACACTCTAATACCCTGAGGATCATCTTACCAAAACGGTTAGAGATTAACACAGGATTATGGGGGTCTGCAGAGCGCTGATTGGCCCAACCCGGTTGATCCCCCTTCACACCCAACCCTTCTCGTCCATATGCTTATCCAATTTTATCTTAAAGCTCCCTACAGTTTTAGATCCCACTATAGCACTTGGTAGTCCATTCCACCCATCTACAACTCTGTTACCAAACCAATATTTGCCTATATCTTTTCTGAAACGAAATTTATCTAATTTGAAACCATTGGTACGAGTTCTTTCGCTATCACTGAGCTTTAGTACATTTGTCATGTCCCCTTTGTTAATCCCACTAACCCACTTGAACACCTCTATCAGTTATTATATATATATATACCGGTATATTCATATACTGTATACAGTACAGAATATATATTTATAGATTTTTTTTGTCTTAAGCTGAACCCCCTCCCAGGCCCAATCCCCACTCTTGCTATTTTTTTTTTTTTTTTTTTTTCTATTTTATTCTATTTTATATTTTTTTTTTAAATTTTCTTGAGGGTGGCCGACCCAAGACAGAGCAAGAACAGGGAAAACACAACACACAAGACAAAACAACGAAAAAACACAGACAAAACACAATATTCTCACACATCTAGGTCACCCAGGAGAATACCCAGAGACCAGGGTCACCAAGGTGGCTCCAGCACTCCCCCGGCCCCCGACCACCCGGAGAGGCTCCGATCTCGGCATGCAGACATGCAGCGGAGCCAAAGCCACAAGCCCGCCCACCACACTTCCAGGCGCACCCTTCATATTAATCGTCCCCCCGGGCCAGGCGCCTGATGGACTATTATCTAGTCCAACTTGCGCCCGACCCCTTCCCCCAAATGACCATGTGTTCACTCAACTATTCACAAGCATTCTCCATTCATTCCTGTATATTACCACTTCCTTTACCTGATCATAGTCATTCTTCTATTATCCAGAGCTTGTCTTACACAGTCTCTCCATCTCAATGGGGGTCTTCCTGCCCTTCTATCTCCCCTTGTATCTGACTCATATATTCTCTTTGTAAGCCTTTCATCTCCCATTCGTTCAACATGACCATACCAGCTCAGCACCCTTCTGTCCACTCTGGCTGACAAATGTTCCTGCTGCCCCACTCTCCTACGTATCTCTTCATTCCTCAATCCGTCTCTACGAGTAACTCCACACATACTCCTCAAGCAGCTCATCTCCATCACATCCAGCTCTCTTCTCTCCTTTTTCTTCAGAGTCCATGTCTCAGCCCCAATGTAAGTAGCGGGGTACCCCAGGGATCGGTACTAGGACCAATTATCTTTCTAATTTACATCAACGACATAGATGAGGGTCTCACCTGTACAATCTCAAAATTTGCTGACGATACAAAAATTGCAAATAGCGTACTCTCAAAAGATCAAGTTGACGATATGCAACACAATCTAGATAAATTGTCACATTGGGCCCAAATTTGGCAAATGAGTTTCAATGCGGATAAATGTAAAGTACTACATATCGGATACCTAAATGAGAAAGCAAACTATTCGATGAATGGCACTCAGCTTAAGAATGTAAACAGAGGAACCGATCTGGGAGTAACAATATCGAGTAACCTAAAACCGAGTCAACAATGTTCAGAAGTTGTTATGAAGGCAAACAAAATAATTGGCTTTATAGGCAGGTCATTTGAGCATAAATCCAAAGACGTTATCCTAACCCTTTACAATTCCTTAGTCCGCCCTCTTCTGGAATACTGCGTTCAATGCTGGTGCCCTTATTACCAAAAAGACATAAACAAGCTAGAACGAGTTCAACGTAGAGTTACCAAAATGATACCTAGCCTAAAGAACAAACCATACGAAGAGCATCTTAGAGAATTAAATCTATTTCCTTTAACCCAGCGCAGATTAAGAGGTGACTTAATTCAAGTGTTCAAAATCATCAAAGGCATCGACAATATGAACTGTAGTAAGTACTTCACTATCGACCAATCTAATTACACGCGGGGAAACGGTTGCAAAATTATTGGTAAATCTTTTAACTCACACGAATCTAAGAATTTCTTCTTCAATCGAGTTGTCAACTTGTGGAATGGGCTTCCCCGAGACGTTATAGACTGCAGCACCGTTGATTCATTTAAACTCCGCCTAGACAAATATCTCGCATCAAACCCGCGACTGACTGCGTTTGTAAATGAATAACTTTATTTTATCCTCCCCTCAGTTACTAACCCATATGTCCCCTACTAACTTCATAGTCCTGCCACAGACATTAGTTCCAGGGCACTAGTTCCCTTTCCAATGTTCCCTTACCCACTCTAAACCACTGTCTGTTTGGACACTTGATCCTCAGTGTTTTGGAGGACAAGCAGCCTCCCGTTTTCCGCTCTGACGGTACCACCGTCACTTCTTCCTCTGACAAAGCTGAACTCTTCGCTACCATTTTCGCTATAAACTCCACTTTGGATGAATCCGGTGCTGTTCCTCCCTCTCCAACTCCCTCTATCCTACTTATGCCTAATATCATCATACCTTCCAAGGATGTACTTTCCACACTCTCTTGGCTTAGTACTAAGAAGGCGTACGGTCCAGACGGTGTTCCTCCTATTGTACTCAAAAACTGTGCTTCCGTGTGACTCCCTGCCTGGGCAAAGCCTTCCGTCTCTGTCTCTCGTGTAACGTCTTCCCTACTTGCTGGAAGTTCGCTCTCAGTCAACCTGTCCCAAAGAAGAGTGACCACTCTTAATCCTCCAACTATCGTCCAATTGCTCTCATTTCTTGCATCTCTAAAGTTTTTAAAACTATTCTTACCTCAAAATTTCTTAAGCATTTATCTTCCTGCTCTCAGACCGCCAGACTGGCTTCCTTAACCCGCGAAGCGCGAGCTATTGGTTGTGCATACCCTACCGCCAAGCGACGATATTTGGCTTCATTCCCGCCTAAAATCGCCATTTTACGATAAATATCGTTATTACTTATTCATATGCGCCAATTTTACGTTATTATGAAGATATTAACATGTATCAGCAATCAAACAAGTGGGAATAGTATTTGGGGGGTGAAAAAGACAAATTATTGCCGACCCTCCAGTCATGAATTGTGAGGCGAACGAGACGTATAGCCTCTCTCTCCGAGGTCTGAAGGCAGACTGAGGCGTCTCTCTCACTTTTTTTTCTTCTCCCCATGCACTCGATATGCGTAGGAGAACACCTTGGAATCGGGTTGGAGATATTGGTGCGATAAATATACCGATAAACAAAGGAATATGAGGACAAATAGGTGATAGATGAAAGGGAGGGGGAAGGAGGCAGTTTTGACACATGTGGAGGAGTGATAGGAGGTATGGAAGGGGAATGATCTCACTTAATCACATATTCCTTTGTTTTAAGTGCTACTGGGGCCTTTTAATTTTTTTTTTTTAGGACTTGGATCTTGAGAGGTTTGTCCCCTTTCACCAACAAAACCTCTTAAGAGTCTTCTCGCCGTTCTCGGGTTAAGGGTCGCTCTATTGGTGATCTTCTTTCTTATCTTACGAACTCTTGCAAGTGATCCTCCATTCGGGACTTTTGTACATGTGCCTTTGTCTCTAATTTCCTTTCCGGCTGTTCCATAGCTGTGGTTGTGGATGGCCACCGTTCACTTCGTCAACCTATCAACTCCGGTGTTCCTCACGGTTCTGTCCTATCTCCAATTATCTTCCTATTATTCATTAACGACCTTCTCAACTACACCTCCAGTCCCTAACCTAAGGTCACCTACCTAAGGTTGTGTTCGCCATTCATCTAGTGGCTCTGATGAGCGCGCCGCCCCTCGTTCTGGGTGGTGATTTGGTGCAGCAGACTGTTCGAAGGGGCAGCTCGCTCCCCTGCGAAAATTGGCCCCTCATGTCTCTTACTCGCCGTGGGAGTTTGTTAAATAGACGTGGGCCTCTGTGTGATAACCAGCCCTCTCGCAGAGAGCCCATAGCACTCCTGTTATTCATCCGGGGGATATCGCGTTCCCAGCCTCTCCTATCACTGAGTTTCATGACTATCGGGGTATTTAGGTTTGGTGCTAAACCCTCTGCGATTTTCCACGTGTATATTATTAAGTAACGTTCCCTTTTACTCTCCAACGAGTACAGTTTCAGTGTTCTTAAACGCTCCCAATAGTGTAGCTGTTTTACCGAACTTATATGCGAAGTGAAATTCCTTTGTATACACTCTAAGTCTTTTATTTCACATGCTTTGTATGGGGATGTTGATAGGCTACAGTGTTCAAGCCGCGGTAACACTAGAGATTTGAAGAGCGTTATCATAGGTAATTTACCGCGTGTTTTAAATGTACGTAGAATCCAACCCGTTAGACGTTTCGCAGCCGCAACTTTGACCTGGTTATGTTTTTGAAACCCATATTTTCAGACATTAAAACCCCAAGGTCTTTCACACTGTCTTTCCGTTCTAATATGTGGTTAGATTCTGTTACGTAGTTTGTATTCTCTTTAACGACATTATTATCTCCGTATCGTATTAATTGGAATTTGTCTTCATTGAATTGCATGTTGTTTTCCTTGGTCCACTGGAACACTACGTTTATGTCTTCTTGCAGCCAGCCTGTGTCCTCTTATGTGTTTACTATCTTGCTTAGTTTTGTGTCATCAGCAAAGAAAGACACCGTACTGTGTCTTGTGTTGGCATCTATGTCGTTAATTAGAATGAGGAAAAGAAGGGGCGCTAGCACTGTTCCTTGGGGAACTGAGCTTTTGACATCTGAAGGCTCAGATGTGACTTGGTTTACTGCTACTGATTGTTTCCGGTTTACGAGGATATTGTATATCCACCGACCGATTTTCCTTGTTATACCTTTTGCTTTTAGTTTGTGGGCTATTATACCATGGTCACATTTATCAAATGCCTTAGCAAAATCGGTGTAAATGACATACACGTTTTTCTTTTCTTCTTGCACTTTAAGAATTTTGTCATAATGTTCCAAAAGTTGTGAGAGACATGATCTTCCCGCTGTGAGCCCATGTTGACCGGTGTTGTGTAGTTCATTTGCCTCCATGAATGCTGAGATTTAGCTTTGCAGGACTCGTTCAAAAACTTTAATGATGTGGGAAGTTAGAGCTACTGGGTGGCCATTTTTTTGTAGTGCTTTACTCCCTTCTTTATGCAGTGGGGCAATTATTGCGTTTTTCAAGCTATCTGGTATTTCACCAGTGTTTAGACTCCTTCTCCACATTATAGCCAGGGCCTTTGAGAGGTTTTCCTTACATTTCTTCATTAGGATCGAATTCCATGAATCCGAGCCTGGTGCCGAGTGGGATGGCATGTTGGAAATGGCCTCTTCTATGTCTTTTGGACCGAAATCAATATCCAGCATCTGGGGGGTTTCCGTGGTGGAGGTTTCCATGAAAAATATATTTTGGTCTCTGATTGCTTTTGTTTCATCAGGCTCACTGAAGGCCATTTCATACTGCCGGCGTAAGAGTTCGCTCATTTCCTTTTTGTCCTCTGTGATTGACCCATCTCCTTTGCTTAGTGGGCCGATGTTTGATGCTGATTTAGCCTTTTGTTTGGCATATGAAAAGAAGTACTTGGAATTTTCCTTTATACCTGCAATAGCTTTCCTCTCCTCTTCCATATGTTGTAGTTCATATGATATTCTTAGTCTTTGTTCAATTTCCACAATTTCTCTATCTGTTTTTGGCCTTTTTCCTATCCTGTAGATTTTTATCTGTGCGTCGTTGTGCGAGTAATTTTCTTCTTCTGTACAGCTTTCTTCTTTCCCGATCTTGTTTGCTTCTTCGTCTTGTTTGTCTTTCAGGTATGTGGTGGCTACAGATTTGGGTCATGGTTTCTGTTATTAGGACTAGACATTCTGCTGGTGTCAGGTTATTCATTAAATCTTCCCAGTCTATTTCCTCCATTTCTTGATTACCTCTTCCCACCTAATATTTTTATTATTGAAGTTAAATTTACTGAAAGGGCCAGTTTTTGGTCTCGATTCTGAGGTTGTCTGTACACTTGCTAAGGTTGTTTTGATCTCAATTAATTTATGATCTGAGTATGTTGTGTCCTATATGTTAACGTTGTTTACTAGAGAGTCGTTGTTGGTGAAAACAAGGTCTAAGATATTGTTTTCCCGTGTGGGTTCGGCAATATGCCGGGTAAGACTAAAAAAGTTGCAAAGTTTAAAAAGCTCTCTCGTATTTGCTTCTCTGGTGTTATTTGCCAGTACCTGGTTTTCTAGTTGTCTCCATTTAATGTTTGGTAGGTTAAAGTCTCCTAGCCACATAATATTTGGTGTTGGGTTTCCCAGGGCTTCCACTTCTGATTTTATTTTGTTGAACTGGGTTTTTAATTCTTCTAGGGATGAGTCCGGAGGCCTGTATGTTACAATAACTGCTAGATTTATGGATTCTATTTTAACTCCCAGTATTTCCACCACTTCATTACTGTTATTTAGGAATTCAGTACATATCAGTGAGTCGTGAATGTACAAGGCTACACCTCCACATGTTCTATGCGTTCTGTCTGCCCTATGTAGGTTATAACCAGGAATCCATACTTCACTATCCTCTTGATCTTCAATGTGAGTTTCTGTGAGAGCCGCAAATATAGCGTTTCCTTCTTCTAGCAGGCCTCTAATAAATGGTACTTTGTTTGTGGTTCTGTTTTTTAGGCCTTGGATATTTGAAAACAAGAGTGGGGAGAGATTGTTTGGAGTATATACTACGGTATGTGTTTCTAATAGTCTTCGGAAAGTATTCTCCACTCTTGGGAGCCCAGGAGGTGCTCTAGGTGTTCTATGTGCTCTTCCATCTCCCTCAATCTCCTCATCTTCATCTGCCATTTCCCTCCTTGCCTTCTTCCTCTGTCTTGTCCTTGCGAAACTGGAGTTTTTTAGGTTGACAGTACCGTTTGTGCTGTTTCTTGCATACCTCCATGTACCTTTAACCCTTCTTTAGCGGCCTATGCGGTTTATTTATATGTACCGCCAGCGGGGTGTTTTTAGCCAAAATAGGGCTGTTTACGTGATCATTTTCATGCCTAAATAAGACCCAGAACGTAAAACAAGTTTCTATCCCTGAAAGGGCATAAACAGAGCTTTCGAATGACACCATAACGATCCTTTTATGATGGCTAGTTTTCTTGCAATAACCGTGCAACGCGAGTGCAAAAAGCGGGTAATTAGCCACTTTCCCGATACAATTCCGTATATAGCGAGTGAGAGAGGGAGGAGGGAGCTGAGATTCGTGTCAGTAGGTTCGCCGCGGTGGTCTGGAGCAGTCATACGCTCGCTAGTCTCCTGCCACCACTTGTCTCTCTCTCTCAGCAACATTACGTGCTGAAATTGCCACTCGACCTATGTCGAGCGCCGCCACATAGTCCAGCTTTATTAAATACGACTTATGTGGTGAGCCGCTTTTTAAGGGTTAATATGAATATCATGGCAGTTAGTTTCATAGCAGGTCTTGCTTTTCAAGTGCAGAGTCTCTCTCTTCGCCTCAATGTTGCATCTCTCTCACTATTCTACCGCCATTACAATATTCCTCAATGTTCCTCAGAGTTCTCTCAGTGTATACCACCCCCTCTTCGTAGAGCATGTAGCACCCAACCCAACCCAACAAGAGTGAAACGTTATTCTCAATCTTTCTTCTATTCAACAGCGGAGCTCTGGAACTCTCTCCCAGAATCAGTCTTTCTCTCTTCCTATGGCTTAAATTGCTTCAAACTCCGTGTGTCCAGGCATTTTGGCTCGAATGTCCCTTGATTTTGGACCTGCCACTCTTTCAACTCTGGGGGAGTGACTCGCTACAGGCAGTTCTGTCTTTTATCTCCCTCACTCTCATAGAAAAAAGTAAATAAATAAATAAAATAATAAATAAATATATATATATATATACTCTATATAATAAACTGTACATATATATATATATATATATACTGTATATGTTGTTGAAGATGTAATATATATACAATATATATATATATATATATATATATATATATATATATATATATATATATAATTATATATATATATATATATATATATATATATTGAGAATATATCACAAATACACGTGAGCCACTAAATGTTTCTAGTCTCTCAGTGGGGATCGAACCATCGACCATCAGGATGATAGCCGACGCTTTAATCAATTACACCACGGCAGTCTAAAAGACACTCAGCCTTCTATCCTATTTATGTTAGGGAGAAGGGAAACCCACTAGGCGAATATATTTCAATTCAAACCTAGTTGTAGGATCCATATTTCCAGAATACCATACACGGATTTTTGAGTGTCCCGACGCAACTCGGGTAGAAACTGATTTCATTTAATTCTAACCCACAAAGCATGAGAGTTACAAATATTGAGAATATATCACAAATACACGTGAGCCACTAAATGTTTCTAGTCTCTCAGTGGGGATCGAACCATCGAGGATGTAGGATCCATATTTCCAGGTTTGAATTGAAATATATTCGCCTAGTGGGTTTCCCTTCTCCCTAACATAAATAGGATAGAAGGCAGAGTATCTTTTAGACTGCCGTGGTGTAATTGATTAAAGCGTCGGCTATCATCCTGATGGTCGATGGTTCGATCCCCACTGAGAGACTAGAAACATTTAGTGGCTCACGTGTATTTGTGATATATTCTCAATATTTGTAACTCTCATGCTTTGTGGGTTAGAATTAAATGAAATCAATTTCTACCCGAGTTGCGTCGGGACACTCAAAAATCCGTGTATGGTATTCTGGAAATATGGATCCTACAACTAGGTTTGAATTGAAATATATTCGCCTAGTGGGTTTCCCTTCTCCCTAACATAAATAGGATAGAAGGCTGAGTGTCTTTTAGACTGCCGTGGTGTAATTGATTAAAGCGTCGGCTATCATCCTGATGGTCGATGGTTCGATCCCCACTGAGAGACTAGAAACATTTAGTGGCTCAAGTGTATTTGTGATATATTCTCAATATTTGTAACTCTCATGCTTTGTGGGTTAGAATTAAATGAAATCAATTTCTACCCGAGTTGCGACGGGACACTCAAAAATCCGTGTATGGTATTCTGGAAATATGGATCCTACAACTAGGTTTGAATTGAAATATATTCGCCTAGTGGGTTTCCCTTCTCCCTAACATAAATAGGATAGAAGGCTGAGTGTCTTTTAGACTGCCGTGGTGTAATTGATTAAAGCGTCGGCTATCATCCTGATGGTCGATGGTTCGAAACCCACTGAGAGACTAGAAACATTTAGTGGCTCACGTGTATTTGTGATATATTCTCAATATTTGTAACTCTCATGCTTTGTGGGTTAGAATTAAATTAAATCAATTTCTACCCAAGTTGCGTCGGGACACTCAAAAATCCGTGTATGGTATTCTGGAAATATGGATCCTACAACTAGGTTTGAATTGAAATATATTCGCCTAGTGGGTTTCCCTTCTCCCTAACATAAATAGGATAGAAGGCTGAGTGTCTTTTAGACTGCCGTGGTGTAATTGATTAAAGCGTCGGCTATCATCCTGATGGTCGATGGTTCGATCCCCACTGAGAGACTAGAAACATTTAGTGGCTCACGTGTATTTGTGATATATTCTCAATATTTGTAACTCTCATGCTTTGTGGGTTAGAATTAAATGAAATCAATTTCTACCCAAGTTGCGTCGGGACACTCAATTTCCGTGTATGGTATTCTGGAAATATGGATCCTACAACTAGGTTTGAATTGAAATATATTCGCCTAGTGGGTTTCCCTTCTCCCTAACATAAATAGGATAGAAGGCTGAGTGTCTTTTAGACTGCCGTGGTGTAATTGATTAAAGCGTCGGCTATCATCCTGATGGTCGATGGTTCGATCCCCACTGAGAGACTAGAAACATTTAGTGGCTCACGTGTATTTGTGATATATTCTCAATATTTGTAACTCTCATGCTTTGTGGGTTAGAATTAAATGAAATCAATTTCTACCCGAGTTGCGTCGGGACACTCAAAAATCCGTGTATGGTATTCTGGAAATATGGATCCTACAACTAGGTTTGAATTGAAATATATTCGCCTAGTGGGTTTCCCTTCTCCCTAACATAAATAGGATAGAAGGCTGAGTGTCTTTTAGACTGCCGTGGTGTAATTGATTAAAGCGTCGGCTATCATCCTGATGGTCGATGGTTCGATCCCCACTGAGAGACTAGAAACATTTAGTGGCTCACGTGTATTTGTGATATATTCTCAATATTTGTAACTCTCATGCTTTGTGGGTTAGAATTAAATGAAATCAATTTCTACCCGAGTTGCGTCGGGACACTCAAAAATCCGTGTATGGTATTCTGGAAATATGGATCCTACAACTAGGTTTGAATTGAAATATATTCGCCTAGTGGGTTTCCCTTCTCCCTAACATAAATAGGATAGAAGGCTGAGTGTCTTTTAGACTGCCGTGGTGTAATTGATTAAAGCGTCGGCTATCATCCTGATGGTCGATGGTTCGATCCCCACTGAGAGACTAGAAACATTTAGTGGCTCACGTGTATTTGTGATATATTCTCAATATTTGTAACTCTCATGCTTTGTGGGTTAGAATTAAATGAAATCAATTTCTACCCGAGTTGCGTCGGGACACTCAAAAATCCGTGTATGGTATTCTGGAAATATGGATCCTACAACTAGGTTTGAATTGAAATATATTCGCCTAGTGGGTTTCCCTTCTCCCTAACATAAATAGGATAGAAGGCTGAGTGTCTTTTAGACTGCCGTGGTGTAATTGATTAAAGCGTCGGCTATCATCCTGATGGTCGATGGTTCGATCCCCACTGAGAGACTAGAAACATATATATATATATATATATATATATATATATATATATATATACAGTATATATATATTTTTTCTATGTATGTGAATGAGGGAAACACAAGGCATAACTGCCTGCAGCGAGTGCCTCCCCCAGATTTCAAAAAGTGACAGGGCCGAAATCAAGGGACGTTCGAGCTAAATTGCCTGGACACACAGAGTTTGAAGCAATTTAAGTCATAGGAAGAGGGAAAGACTGATTCTGGGAGAGAGTTCCAGAGCTCAGCAGTTGAATAGAAGAAAGTCTGAGAATAGCATTTCACTCCTGGGTTGGAGAGTTGCACAGAGTAGGGGTGGGACTGTGTTGCAAGGCGGGTACTACGCACCCTACGTAGAGGAGGTGGTCTACACTGGGAAAGCTCCGAGGAACACTGATTATTGTAGTAGCGATAGAATAGCGAGAGAGATGCAACATTGCGGCGAAGAGAGAGAGATTGCAGAGAGTTGGTGAGTGGATGGGAGTTAATGATATGAAACGCTTTCCCTTCTACTTTATCTAGGAGTGTGGTGTGAGAGGATCCTCCCCACACATGTGAACAATACTCAATACAAGGACGCACTGTGCCCCTGTACAGAGCAAGAAGCTGCGCAGGGGTAAAGAACCCCTTAAGGTGGTTGAGCACACCCAGCTTCTGGGAGGCTGCCTTAGCGAGACTGGTAAAATGGTCTTTCCAAGAGAGAGCAGAAGAAAAAGAGACACCGAGAACATTGAGAGAAGATGAAGGGTTGATTTTTGTATAGTTGAAGAATAAGGGATAGTCCTCTGGAGGTTCCTGATGGGTAGTAAGATGGATAAATTGAGTTTTGGAAGCATTAAATGCAACAAGGTTTGCTCTACCCCAATTGGAAATTGTATCTAGATCAGAAGATAAGTACGTTTACTTTTGAGGGACTGCTGGCTGGGGCGTTCTGGAAAACTAATTGAGTTGTGTAAGGTAGAGTCGTCTGCATATGAATGGATGGGACTGGATGTACAGTTGAGAAGATCATTTATAAAAATTAGAAACAGAATAGGAGATAGGACAGAACCCTGAGGAACACCGGAGTTGATAGGATGAGGAAATGAGTGATGGCCATCCACACCCGCAGCTATGGAACGGCCGGAAAGGAAATTAGAGACAGGCACAGATGGGGGGACAGAAACCGAAGGAGGGCAGTTTGGAAAATAAAGATTTGTGCCAGACTCTATCGAAGGCTTTCGATATGTTTAGTGCAACAAAAAAAGTATATATATATATATATATATATATATATATATATATATATATATACTGAATACAGTATATATATATATATATATATATATATATATATATATATATATATATACAGTATAATTATAATGTATATAATTTATATATTGAGATGACGGGGCTGAAAGGGAAGGGCAACCCAAATACTGCACAGAGGTCCTGATGATGTCAGAAGAAGAACCACAAACCATGGTGAAGCTAGCCGCAGTGAAGGAAAGCCAGAGAAGGAAGACCCAATGGAAGAGGAAACCAGAAATAGAATTCCCCCAGGATTCCCATGCTCTACAGCCTGCCACAACAACACAGTCTACCCCACAAAGAGGATTTTCCTGTGCTTTAACTCCTGCCGGACTAACACCGTCTACCAATCAAAGGTCCCTCCATCCGGGACCCCACAGGAGTTCAAGCCCGGACCAATCCCGAGGATGCATGCCCGGCCAATGGCAGACCCCAGCACATGTACCTAAGGCAGGGAGCCAACAACCACTGCAGGTGTTGTATTGCGAACAAGATTTTATGCAAATGCAGCACCAGGAACCAGGACAATACCTCTACCAATGAAGCCAAGAGAATCACCTCTACAGTACCTCACATGAGGAATGGCAATAACCAACAAAGAAGAGAAAGGGACAGAATTATAACATATAAAACAGGAAATTCCAGACAAGACCAATATCATTACAACAATTATTACGCAGATATATAGGCCTATGCCTTGTAAATAAAGAGGAGTTTTAAGATGTAAACAATACCATTAGATAGATATGCATTTGTAGTTTAGCTATATTTTTAGAATAAATATTACCTTTGCAATAAAGAAAAGAATGAAATCACCATGTCCTTATGATATCGAAATAGACCAAATCTAGTTCAAATTATAACCCAAATATAGCCTAACTGAAACTGAGAGAAGGTATGCAAGTACCGGTTCCAGTCCTCTGTTAGTGTCAGAGCTATCCGTGGATCGTGAATAGGATTGCAGACTCCTATAAGACAAGCCTGTCTCTATAGTCGAGTCCAGCAAGGGTGGAGAACTAGAGGTGTGGAGGAGCCAGGAGTGAACTTCTCTATTGTCCGTAAGAGAGGCAACTCCCTTTGCCGTCCAGCCAGAGGAAGACCTACGAGTCCTACGCCGGCCAGATTCTCCCTCTTGGAAATTACTTCTCCTCTACCCCATACCCTAAGTGTCTCTATGTGTTTAAGTGTTGTGATTTATTGTGAAGGTAGTATAGAATATGTGAGTGTTCAACTTAATTTGTGCCTAGATCTTCGTTCGAGGATTTTTTCCCTCGTCAATCTACTACATGTGTGAAATTTATCTAATTCGATCTACTCAGTGAATTTATAGAAGTGCGATATTCTATCTGTGTAATTCATAACCCGCATTTAAATAATCAATTTTTACATACGTTATATAGTCATTATTCCACGTGTTTATCAGTGAATACTCCCAGATTCAATCATTGTGCGTTATTATTGGTTGTATGTCCAAGTCGAAGTGAAGTGTATAACGAAGGCTATATTCCTGATAAGTGAACCTCATATTTAATCTCTTTATTCGACACCTTCTTTTATCTATTTAACCATAGAGTACTCCTAGTAAAGTCGCCCCCCCATTTTTGAAAGTAAAGAACCCATCCGTTGAGTTATAATAAATTGATTTCAATTTACCTATTTTCATTCCTTTTGTGAATAGTTTACCATTATACGTTGCTCGGGCCTTATAATTCTTTCACCACTGATTGAGGAAATTAGATTATTTAACCTCCATTCATCACGCCTATATATTCGGCTAGTGATACATTATTACTTTGTTTGGTAATTCTTAATATAACTTTGTTTTCATTATATACAGCGCTACCTCGTTCTGCGTTCATCAGTAGTTTGTTAATATAATTCAAGCCTACTTGTCTTAGCAATTGTACCGCTATAGTTTATTCACTCTATTTTAATAGTGAATCTGATTTCCATACTCCGTGAAAGTATACCTCATTTACGATCAAATTGATTTATCGTGCTTCGTGTGAGTAAATATTCACAAAACCATTTGGATAGATAAAAGCCTATTTAAATTATCTTTCCTTAATTTAAGACCTAAGGCGAGGTTAACTTTTCCTTAGTGCAACTTAGCATTGCACTAAACTAAAAGTAAATTTAACTTGATATCAGTCCGTTTGACCTAGATTCTCCTTGAACGGTTCCTTTAATCATCTACCTGTGCGGGTATCACTTTGATCCCTGACCCCGCGTATTTTCGCCCACATAATATTGTCATTGATGTTATTTATTTTTATGTATCATATTACGTGTCCTATGCATTTACCCATTCATTACTGACTGTAAGGCCCGAATTCAGAACAGTGGTTTAAACCTCGAATTTCAGGGCAGGTTTAAACCCGGGATTGAGATTACTCGATCCTGGATCGAACACAAAGGTTTATCTGTATTCAGAACACGGGATTGAGATCGAGATCGAGTAATCCACGGCTTAAAACTCTGTTTAAGTCGAAGGTTTGCAACAGCCAATCACAATGCCGTACGGAATAAAGTTAGCCAATAAGCATATGAATGAGTCATTTTATCTATATTATAAATTATTTAATGCCGTCACTGCCTATTTTAAAAGTGTAATATGTGAAGCATGGCCTGTGATTGGCTAGGCGAGCCAGTCAGCCTTCATTCTCGCTTACTTCTTGTGTTAATATTCTTTATTTCGCTTGTATTTACTTTATGATCTATACATTATTATTGTGTTTCCTGTGATATTTAATAGCTCTTTAGATTCGGATAGCACTGTAATTTATTAAGTAACCATTAAAATTGCTTACACATATCTAGTTTAATGAATAAATAAGGAATAATACAGATAATAAGCAAATTATCAGGGTACTGAAAAACTAGCCAATCATGAGCGTGCTGCTGCTTCCACTGACTTTCCCTTTTACCGACATAGGCTACGTGGATTCGTGCCGCTTGTTTTAAGTAATAGCGAGCAATATAGTCATACTTAACATGGTTTTTATATATGCTCAACTTTATCATAGGGATTGTGATATATTAATAGCATGACGGGAAGCTAAAGCGGCCGAATTAAGACCAATTAATTTCGAAGTGAGAACGAAAGTGTAGGCTACGTGAGATAGTGCCATTAATATCTGTGTTACGGGCAACTCTATTCCACCCCTTAAACTAAACTTATACTTTGTTACTACATTTACCGCATGCTCAGTGCTTTTAATACTCAGTCAAATGGACAAATATATATATATAGTATAAATAGCTCAGCTGAAATACGTTGTAACCATTAACTATGTAGGCGAAAAAAGTAGCCTAACCAATGTGACTCGTTATACAAACTATGCATCATTACAACCTACTAGGCTATTAAAAAGACTACTCATGTTTCAAATAACTCTTATCCTACTTGTTATATGCATTTTAAAATAATGGTTCACTTGTGATTCCTTATAATTATATTGTAAGCTATATATTTTAATTTGTATAAAGGATTAACATTGTGCATGGATACAGTAAATAATTATATTTGCTGCACAACATGTAGTGGACTAGTAATATTGGTTTTATGGTAACCTAATACATGTGTATCGTATCTAATAAATGTTCGCGGACATTTAAATATAATTGTTGTATTATTCAGCTTGGAAAGCGTCTCAAGTTATCAAGACATTAACAACTATTATCGAATAACTACATCAGTGGTTAGGCTACGACAGTGCTTCGTTCGTTTGGCACCTATTATATAATTATTGGTATGCTTCGACCATTTCCAACTAATGTAAAAGCTGTTGCCGATTTTTTCAATATAATGGAATTGGTTCAATGCCAGATTGTGTTAGTTGGAAATAATAATATGATGTTTTATCGGCGAGTAGAAGCCTTCGATCGATCGTCTGTCAAGCTTCCCGCTGGTTTAAACCTCGGATTGACTGCCTGAGCTGCATTCTTACACTTGTCGTTATTTATTTATATAATCCTTGCTTAGAATTCCTCCAAAGACTGCAAATAATCAGCGCCAGTCTTTGTTATTTTATATTATGGGTTTCTTATGGAATAGTGTAAGCAATCATGAGTAATTTAAGGTTTTTATAACTTAGATCTACAGTAGAGTCAAACCTACTCTCACGCAGGTTGAAACCTCGGATCGAGTAATCCGCGGATTGACTGGATAAGCGGCTCAGGATTTAATTCTGAATACTGATAGTCCTGGATTGAGTTTCAATCTTGGGTTTAAACCAGCGCGGAGGTTTAAACCACTGTTCTGAATTAGGGCCTAAGTGACAACGCAATATTCACTAAAGAGTAAAATCTGTTCAACTTTTTTGGAGTCACCTGAATTCGAGTTCTACTCTGTAGTAGCACCTCGACTTGTAATTTATATGTACCTCAATATATTCAATAAATACGAGTATAACTTTCCCTGTGTGTTTATTGTGTTTACCGGAGTGTGATTGAAGCAATATTAACCCCCTCAGACATATTATGTTCCAATAAGTCCGAGGAGGCGGGAGCCCGGTATCCTTGCCACCGCCTCGCACTACACTCCCAACAACACTGCGGCCGTTAGAATTATCGGAGGTGGCTGAGGTTGCCACCAACGGTTTTATCGTAAGCTAACTTATCGGACTTACTGAGCTCCATATGACGCTAGAGCATCATATAACTTATTAGCGAGCCATGAAGATAAGTCCATATGACGCACTAGCGTCATATGAGTTTTTGGCGCACTCGGCCATATGACGCGGTAGCGTCATATATGTCTGAAAGAGTTAAAAGTATTATTCATGAAACTAGTTATGTTCCTGTTGAGCATATTCAGAATCTAAACAGTTAAAATAAGGGTGAATATAATATAATATTATATAACCCAGCTGGTAAAAATAAGCATCCAGCATAGCATATATATATATATATATATATATATATATATATGTTGGTAAAGCCAGGTAATAAATTTTCTTTAATACATACGAGGTTGAAAGAAATGGCAATTTCTGCGTTGGAAATTTTATTATTCAAAGTTTCCAGGTCTCTGATGAGTTTTCGCTGGGTGGCAGGAAGTAGATGAAGGAGATGAGCAAAATTCATGGTGGTACAGGGTTACATTACATGGACAACTCCCCTTCCTCGACATCCTCGTAGCTCTGAACGACCATGGGTTCAAAACCACCGTCTACATTAAACCAACTAACACAGGACAATGCCTCAACGGCGATAGTGAATTCCCCCGCCGTTATCTTCTATCCTCCATCTCCGCCTATGTTAGGAGAGCCCTCACGCACTGCTCTACCTGGGCCGACACCCACCAGGAACTAGAAAGACTATCCCAAGTTTTAGTAAATAACGGATACTCCAACTCCGACATCTCCAGCACCATCAACCACCATCTTGAAAAATGGTACACCCAAAGCCCTCCCAACATTGACCCCCCCAATGAAATTAAGATCTTCTACCGCAATTACATGTCCTCTGAACACAAAAATGACGAGGCCGTCTTAAAAGAAATAATCTCCAAGCATGTCCACCCAACCAACCCGGAAAACAAAATCAAATTAATAATTTATTACAAATCCCCCAAGACCTCCAACCTCGTTCTCCGCAACAAACCAGCCTCCACCAAGATAAAGAGCCCGATGACCGACGATCACGTCATTTACCAACATACCTGTAATTATGAGGACTGTGGACCTCATTCCTATATTGGTATGACGCAGACTCGTCTTTCACGTCGGTTAACTCTTCACCTTCAGGCTGGAGCCATCAAAGACCACTATCTCACCCCTAACCACCCTCACCTCACACGCAACGAGTTAGAGAAACACACCACCATACTCGATAAAGAAAGTGACCCAAGGAGATTACCTATACTCGAAGCTTTATATATCCAAGCCTTACATCCCAACATCAACCAAACTATGGATCTTCAGATCCTTCCTTCTGCCAAAAGGCACTACCCTACAGGACCTAACACCCCTCCTCGTCCCCCGGTGCCCTTGACGCAGCCCCCCGCGCTACCTCCTTCAGCTTCGTCTTCTGCAGGCGCCATACAACTTAGGCCACGCCCCTCGACACGCAGCCAATCAGCTTCGACCCCACCTACCGACCACCATCCCGCATCCAGTGCGCATGCGTGAAGCGGTTACCCTTTTCTCTCTCCTAGTTTACCCTTCCACCAATAGCAGACTTTTGCCCCCTGTTTTCCGCCTCCTCTGATCCTCCACCCTCTATATATACCCTTCCTGTTTACCTTTTATATCATTCCTTCCTTACTTGATAATGCTGGTTGTCCAGTGAAACGCGTCGTATATCCTGTATCTTCATGTACTGTAATGTAACCCTGTACCACCATGAATTTTGCTCATCTCCTTCATCTACTTCCTGCCACCCAGCGAAAACTCATCAGAGACCTGGAAACTTTGAATAATAAAATTTCCAACGCAGAAATTGCCATTTCTTTCAACCTCGTATGTATTAAAAAAAAAAAAAAAAAAAAAAAAAAAAAAATATATATATATATATATATATATATATATATATATATATATATATATATATATATATATATATATTGTATATATATATATTATATATACATATGCTGTATAATTATATACCCCCAATGCTCTCCTCGCCAGCACCCCTCTCCCCCAGTTCCCCTCTCCCTGAACCTATCATTCCGACACCCTTTTCCTCCCCAAGTTCCCTTCCCCCCCCCCCCCTTCAACCCCCCCCCCCCCCTTCACCCCCCCCCCCCCCCCCACAGGCCTGCCAAGACGCTCGTGTGATCTCCCAAGTGTCAACATGGCGCCTGGAGGGAATCCAAACAGGATCAGCATCAACAAAGCTCAACATAAACACGGCTTGGCACAAACATACACGATAAATGTTGTGTACTTTAAATGCAATGAAAATAATACGTGTTTCGGGCATTTGCGCGTACTAATTAGACCACTGGAGAGCTTCAGGCTATAAGAAGTTTGAGATTTAAACATTAATAATTTGTAGAAATATTATCTATAATTATACATACATAGAAACTCAACATGCTTCTCATCCATCAAAACCATACATTATTATTGCATTTCTGTTTAATATCGATGTTTACGGCTTAAACTTCCTTATAGCCTGAAACTCGCAAGTGGTCAAATTCAGATAAAGCGACGGTTATTCATTAATGTGTAAATATTTTAGCTCAGCCAACGAGGTTGGACGGTAATGATTTTGCCTCTGTTTGTTTGTTTGTAAACAAGATACTGTATGTAAAAAACTTATATACTGAAGTTCGCAAAATATGGAAAGCACCAAGTAAGATGTTATTTCATTTTGTAGGTGATTGGTAGAGAGCATACCTCCGCCAACATAGGTATAGCTAATTCTTCGCAAATGGTACAAATATGAGCTCGATTACTCTAGTCGCTTGAGAATTGTAGAGGTTAATAGTCATGAGTGTTATCCTACTTTTTTGGAACCGGGTATAGTTACTATGCCAACAAGACTCTGGAGGTAAATGTATGTGTATCAACAAAGACACGCCAAGAGCAGAGGTATCAAAGGACGAGCTAGACTGGGTAAGCACTCCAGATATCCGAGGGTGAGAACATTGTATGTATAGTATTTTGCCTCGCCTTCAGCCTTATGTTCAAGACTTTCGGTAGAGTGATATGCCTTTCTTAACCCTTACCGAATACCATTACGCATGTCTTTTTTTTCTGGCTAGTATTAGACAATATTATTCAGAACAGGAAGGGTTTACGGAAGTCGGAGAGTTAACTGAAATACCCTTTACCCATATAATTCCCACACGCCCTTCCGAAATTGTATAAAATCATCTAATGATAGCGAGACAAAACTATCAAAATGCATCACAATCCTCAAGGGGTTAATACCCTGCGCGTTACCAGAGGTGTGAAGAGAAGAGTTTCGTTTCCGCCCTGGTGTACGTGTGTGTGTGTGTGTGTGTGTGTGTGTGTGTGTGTGTGTGTGTGTACGTTTACCTATTTGTTTTTACCTATTTGTAGTATACAGGAGTTGAGCTTTTTAGGCTCGTATTGTCCCGCTTCCTGAGTTACAATTATGTAACTTTGCCTTAAAAATATGAATGTTTTTTGCACACACCACTTCCTCTTCTAACTGATTCCATTTACTTATATTTCTGTAAGGGAAACTATACTTTCTCACATCTCCTTTGCATCTTCCCTTCATTAGCTCATATCTATGTCCCCTAGTTCTACCATTATCTTTCACAATATAATCCATAATGGTAAAACTAGGGGACATAGGGGACATAGGGGACATTATCTTTCACAATATAATCCGGGTCCTGATGTGGCGGCATCTACGCCGTGGGGCCACCTCCCGAGGCTGCCAACCGCGGATGGCTGCCGACCCTCCACGGCCGAAGACAAAATCAACGACCAGTGGAGGAAAACCGGATGCCGGCCGCGGGGAGCAGTTTCGGGAGCCAAACCGTCACAACGATCCCCTGCCCCCTCTCTGGGGGCACGGGTCCTTGGAGCGGCTTCCTGTGGCCTAGACAACATAAGCAACATACACCTCAGACACCTGGGACCACAAGGCATACAAGCACTCACTAACATATCAAACTACAGCTATTCACACAACACAATACCAGACATTTGGAAGCATGGTATCATCATCACATTCCCCAAACCCAACAAAGACCCCACGCTACCCTCCTCGCACCGCCCCATCACACTCCTTTGCTCCCCCTACAAAGTCATGGAACGCCTAGTATTACAACTAATTACACCTGACCTAGCCCTAGCTCCAACACAACATGGCTTTAGGCCACTGCACTCCACAAACACTCTTCTCACAGACCTTACACAAAGAGCTTTCGACGGCATCAACTCAGCTAGACCACCACACAGATCACTATTAGCCACACTCGACATTAGTAAAGCCTTTAATGCCATCCCCCGCCACAACCTAACAAACAAAATCTACAACACAAACATGCACAACAACACAAAAAGGTGGCTGGCCAACTTCCTAGCAGGCAGATGTGCACACGTATCTTTTGCCGGTCAGTCATCTAAAATCAGAAACTTTCCAAACGGAGTCCCACAAGGATCCGTCCTATCGCCCGCACTCTTCAATCTGTACATGCACGATATAACTACACCCAATACGCCCCAAATAAACTTAGCCTCCTATGCAGATGACATAACACTCACATGCACACACCATGACCCAAAAAGAGCAACAGATCTCCTTCAACCCTATCTCAACACACTACATGGCTGGTGCACTACAAACAGACTTAATCTAGCCCCAGCCAAATCCACCGCAACCCTGCTCACAAGTTGGACAGGAGAACACGAATACATCCCTCAACTCACCATAAACAACACACCCCTAACACATACACACACACCCAAAATCCTAGGAGTAAAATATGATACTCATATGACATTCAAACAGCACACCACAAACATTAAAAAGAAACTGACACCCAGACTTAACGCCCTCAGGTCACTTGCTCACACAACATTTGGACACAACAAAGAAACTACCACCACAGTATATAAACAATACATAAGATCAGTGATGGAATACGCAAGCCCAGTCTGGGCTTCTAACCTAGCTGAAACACATCATAAGACCTTACAGACTATTCAAAACAAAGCCCTGAAGATCATTACAGGTTGCACAGCTACTTCACCCACAGATCACCTACATCAAGAAACCAAAATCCTCAAAGTCAAAGACCATCTGGACATGAGAGGCACTCATTTCCTGGCAGCAGCCTCTACGAACCAAGACCACCCACTAAACTACATGGCAACACACCCACAGACACCAAGAAATATCAAAACAACACCCAGCACACGGTATCACACACAATTATTGTCCTCTCTCCCTCCCTGCCCACCCGAACCAACTTCCAAAAGCACATCCATACTCATATCTCTCACCGATCCATCCACTCACTCACAGACAACACACAGCTGCATGCACGACCTCCCGAAATCCATCCTTCCGAATCCTCCCTTCCTCGCGAGGACAGAGTCCACCTGGCCAGGCTGAGATGCGGACACCATCCAGCTCTCCTGAGCTATCAGAAGAGACTGGATGACTCCGTTGTCGACGCCTGCCCGGGATGTAACACAGCACCCCATACCATTAAACACATCATAGAAGACTGCATTTCACACAACCACTTATGCCAACAACACAATCTACACTCAATGAGAGCTCTGTGGGAAAGCCCGATCGTGGCCATGGCCTTTCTCAGGGACTCGGGGCTGTTCGGCCAGGCAGCTTAGGGAACAACAACAACAACAACAACAATATAATCCTTCTTGTCCACCTTCTCGAGTCCTCTCACACATTTGTACATCATAATCATATCACCTCTTTCCTTCCTATCCCTTAGAGATGGTAAATCTAATTTATTTAATCTCTCCTCATATGGTAATTCTCTCAGTTCTGGTATCACCCTAGTTGCAGCTCTCTGAACCTTTTCCACCTTCTTTATATTCGTTTTTAGATGTGGTGCCCACACCACTGCCGCATACTCCAGTCTTGGTCTCACCAATGTTTTTATTATTTTCTCCAGCAGCTCTTCGTTTATATAGTTAAAGGCTATTTTTATTCTGTTTAACAATCCATATGTTTCTCCCACTATCTTATTAATATGATTTTCAGGTGAAAGATCACCCCTAACAGTTATCCCTAAGTCCTGTTCTTTCTCTGATGGGTTAATAGTATGTTCTCCTAACTTATATTCCATATGAGGCCTTCTTTTACTTACTCCCATTTCCACTACATGACATTTATTTGTGTTGAATTCCATTTTCCACTTCTTGCTCCATTGATCTATCCTATCCAAATCCCTCTGTAATTCCGTTCCACTGTGTTCATCTTCTATACGCTTCATGATCTTGGCATCATCTGCGAACATATTCATTTATGCATTTATATCCTTTGGCATGTCGTTAATGAATATTAGAAACATTATGGGAGCCAGCACCGCTCCCTGTGGAACTCCACTTGTGAGGTCTTTCCACATAGAAAATTTATCTCTTATAGTCGTCCTCATCTGTCTCCCTGAAAGATAGTCCTCCATCCAATTTAACAAACTACCCTGAATCCCTCCATACTCTTTTCGATAATTTAATAGATGCTCTCTGTTCCCACCTTTATAAATCGGTACAATGTTGGCTCTCTTCCAGTCCATTGGTAATTTTCCCACTTCCAGAGAGAGTTTCATTATCTCATATCAGGGGTTTCACTAGTGCGTCAGCACATTCTTTCAACATCCATCCCGCTACATTGTAAGGTTCCACTGCTTTTTTCACATCTAGTCCTTTCATTATTTCTACTAGCTCCTCTGGGAGAAACTAAATCTCTCCCAGTTTATCACCAATTTCATAAATTTCACCTACCGGTACTGCTTCAAAGTTCTCATCTTTAGTATTTACTGAGTGTAGTGTATTGTTCATAACTTCACACATATTCTGGTCATCATCATAAGTGGTTCCTTCAACTTTCAACCTCGCTATTCTGTCCCTTACCTTCATTTTACTATTTACAAACCTATAGAACAGCTTAGAATCACTCTCACATTTTTCCACAATGTTCTTTTCATATGCTCTGGCTTCTTGTCTCCTGATTGTAGCATATACATTCCTTAATCTCTTTGTATCTGTTCCAAATTTCTCTATTACACCTTTTTCTAGCTGCCTTCCACGCCTGGTCTCTCTTTTCCTTGGCTTTCCTACATTTTTCATTAAACCAAACCCTTTACCTTCGTTGACTTATTACCTTGTTTAGGGACATATTTATTGACTCCTACTTCATATATTGTTTTAACACCTTACGAGCGGCCTATGCGGTTTATTTATATGTACCGCCCAGCGGGGTGTTTTTAGCCAAAATAGGGCTGTTTACGTGATCATTTTCATGCCTAAATAAGACCCAGAACGTAAAACAAGTACCTATCCCTGAAAGGGCATAAACAGAGCTTTCGAATGACACCATAACGATCCTTGTATGATGGATAGTTTTCTTGCAATAACCGTGCAACGCGAGTGCAAAAAGCAGGTAATTCGGTACTTTCGGTACATAATTGAGTATGTAGCGAGTGAGAGAGGGAGGAGGGAGCTGAGATTTGTGTCAGTAGGTTCGCCGCGGTGGTCTGGAGCAGTCATACGCTCGCTAGTCTCCTGCCACCACTTGTCTCTCTCTCTCAGCCACATTACGTGCTGAAATTGCCACTCGAGTTATGTCGAGCGCCGCCACATAGTCCAGCTTTATTTAACTCGACTTATGTTGCTCGCCGCTAATTAAGGGTACTCCATACTTCTTGTCTACACTATTTCTCTGATGTATTTCGCTCCAGTCAACATCTCTAAAGTATTGTCTCAGTGATTGGTAGTCTGCTTTTGCATAATCAAACCTAGTTTCCTTGTGCTCCTCCCTCTCCACCATATTGGAATAACCCAATAGGATTTCTATGTCCATTACAACATGATCACTCTTGCCTAAAGGTGGTAAGTATTTTATATAAGAAATTACATCTGGGTCTCTAGTAAACATTAGGTCCAATCTGGATGCTTCATCATTTCCCCTTCTTCTTGTATTTTCCTTTATCTTTTGTACCAATACATTTTCTGTGACCATATCCAGTAGCCTATACCCCCACGAGTTCACATTGCTGCCAGCTTCTCTCTGTTCCCAATCCACCTCTTTACAGTTGAAGTCCCCTACTATATTTAATTCATTGTTTCTGTGGGTTAATTTTTCAGTAGAATTAATCATCTCATCTTTGATGAATTTGTATTCCTCCTCTTCCCAAGCACCTGTGTAGGGCGGCATGTAGGCCACTGCAATATCCGCCTTTTGATAGTCATCATCTGTCAATTCTACTGCTAATATTTCTGCTTTATTATTATTCAGATCAATCATTCTTGTTTTCAATTTATTATGCGTAAGAATTAGCACCCCTCCCCCCATCTTGTCTTCTCTATCCCTTCTCCAGATATTATATTTGTTCCATCCCATTCCCTCCAAACTTATCCCTTTATTTAGTTTAGTTTCACATAGACACACTATTAACACCTAACGAGCGGCCTAGGCGGTATAACATATGTAGCCACCAGCGGGGTGTTTTTACCCAAAATAGGGCTGTTTACGTGATCATATTCATGCCTAAATAAGACCCAGAGCGTAAAAAAGTATCTATCCCTGAAAAGGCATAAACAGAGCTTTCCAATGACACCACAACGATCCTTGTATAACGGCTAGTTTTCTTGCAACAACCGCGCAACACGAGTGCAAAAACCATGTAATTCGGTACTTTCCCCATACAATTCACTATGTAGCGAGTGTGAGAGGGTTGGAGGAGGGTGGGATTCATGTCAGTTGGTTCACCGCGGTGGTCTGGAGCAGTCATACGCTCGCTACTCTCCTGCCACCACTTGTCTCTCTCTCTCAGCAATATTACGTGCTGAAATTGCCACACAACCTATGTCGTGCGCCGCCACATAGTCCAAATTTATTTCACTCGACTTAAGTTGCGCGCCGCCAGTTAAGAGTTAAGGGCTCTTCCTGTCTGATGTAATCGTTAATTTCTAATTTCTTTGATATCAGTCCATCCACATTGCTATAGACCATCTTGCACCTGTTGCTTTGATATCAGACCATCCACATTGCTATAGACCATCTTGCACCTGTTGCTTTGATATCAGACCATCCACATTGCTATAGACCATCTTGCACCTGTTGCTTTGATATCAGACCATCCACATTGCTATAGACCATCTTGCACCTGTTGCTTTTACCATTATGATTAATAACGTGTGTGTATGTGTGTGTGTGTGTGTGTGTGTACATGTGTGTGGGTGTGCATACGTGTGTGTGTGTGTGTGTGTACGTGTGTGGGTGTGCACGTGGGTGTGTACGTGCGTGTGTGTGTGTATGTGGGTGTGTACGTGTGAGTGGGTGTACGTGTGGGTATACGTATATGTGGGTGTACGTGTGTGTGTTTATGCACGTGTGTGTGTTTTCGTACGTGTACGTGCGTGTGTGTTTGTGTACGTGTGTGTGTGTGCTTGTGTACGTGTGTGTGTGTTTGGGTACGTGTTTGTGGGTGTACGTGTGTGGGTGTACGTGTTTGTGTGGGTGTGCGTGTGTGTTTGTCTACATGTGTGTGTTTTTGTGTACGTGTGTGTGTGTTTGTGTACGTGTGTGTGTGTGTGTTTGTGTACGTGTGTGTGTGTTTGGGTGTACGCATGTTTTGTTTTTTTTCTATGTGAGTGAGGGAGGCAAAAGGTAGAACTGCCTATAGCGAGTGCCTCCCCCAAAGTTGAAAGAGTGACTTCCAAAATCAAGGGACGTTCGAGCCAAAATACCTGGGTACACGGAATTTGAAGCAATTAAGTCATAGAAAGAGAGAAAGACTGATTCTGGTAGAGAGTTCCAGAGCTCAGCTGTTGAATAGAAGAAAGACTGAGAGCAACGTTTCACTCTTGGGTTGGAGAGTTGCACAGAGTAGGGGTGGGATTAGTGTGTTTGTGTACGTGTGTGTGGGTGTACGTGTGTATGTGTTTGTGTACGTGTGTGTGGGTGTACGTGTGTGTGTGGATGTACGTGTGTGTGGGTGTATGTTAGTGTGCGTATGTGTGCGTTTGTGTACGTGTGTGTGGGTGTACGTGTGTGTGTGGGTGTATGTGTGTGTGGGTGTACGTGTGTGTGTGGGTGTATGTTAGTGTGCGTTTGTGTACGTGTGTGTGGGTGTACGTGTGTGTGGGTGTACGTGTGTGTGGGTGTACGCAAGACCAATAATAAGTTTCTGTGTCGTGGGTGAACAAGCAGCTTACAGTAGATGCACAATGCTTGAGTGTGTTGTAGTGGTGGGTTGAAAGTGCAGGTATGCTAAGGGTGGTGAGAGCTTCCTCGTACCCTGGATATGTGCCACCCAGGATGATCCTGCATGTCCTCCTCTGCACTCTCTCTAATTGACGTTGTTGTGTCAGGGTTAGAGAGGAGGACCAGGCGGGAGAGGTGTAGGTGAGCTTAGGGAGTATGAAGATGTTATATATACTCTTCAGCTCATTCTCCGGCGCCCCTAAGGATCTCAGCCGCCTTAGCATAAACAACTTGTATGTGGCGGTCCTGACTGTGGTAGTCACGTGTTTCTTCCAGTTCAGCTTGTTGTCCACAGTGATTCCGAGGAGTTTGGTGGACTCAACAAGCTGAAGGGGATGAGGACCAATTGTGACAGTGGGTGGAGGAACGTCGGTAACGGAGGTGTTGATGTGCATGACCACTGTCTTGTCATGATTGATGGTCACATGATTGTCTGTGGTCCAGGCTTGAAGACGGTCGAGGATGTCTTGTAGGGGGTCATAGTTAGTGGAGGTGTTATCGGCAGTAATGCCGACTGTCGAGTCGTCCACGTACTTCCAGTGGAATAGAGTGTCCTTTAGGGCATATTTGATCAAGTTGAGGAACAATAGAGGCCCCATCATTGTGCCCTGTGGGACTCCACATGTGATGTCTAGGAAGGTGGAGATGAAACCCTGGTATCGCACTGCTTGCCGTCTGTCACTAAGGAAGTCGGTCAACCACGCAACCAGGGTAGGATGTAGCCCCAACTTTATGGCCTTGTTGAGGATGATGGTGTGGTCAACAAGGTCAAATGCTTTCCTAAAGTCAATAAAGGCACGAGCGAGGGAAGTCTTTCTCTTCTCAAGATTTGTGTAAATATAATCTAGGAAGCAAATAAGACAGTGTACGTATGTGTGGGTGTACGTGTGTGTGTGGGGGGTGTACGTGCGTGTGTGTGGGTGTGTGTGTGGGTGTAAATGTGTGTGTGTGTCTATGTGTGTGTGGGTGTACGCGTGTGTGTGTGGGTGTACGTGTGTGTGTGGGTGTACGTGTGTGTGATTAATGGGATTTCAATTTACCAAATATACAGTGGAATGAGTCAACTATATATGGGGGAGCATCAGAAGACCGATCACAAGCTAATATACTATTCAAAATGATGGAAGACTTAAAGCTGAAACAGATAATACATTTAGCAACAAAAAGAAACAATATTTTGGACATATTTCTCACCAACGATGAAGAAATTATAAGCGACATAAGGCTCGAAGAGACAGATATCTCAGATCACCGACTTATAGTGATTGAAACAACATTGCAAGCAAGTCGAGAACCACAAAAATCTATGGCGAACACAAAAGACCTCCGATCCTTAAAAAATTTCCAGGATGACATAGATTGGAAAACCATCAACAATGAAATATCCAATACGGATTGGCATGGAAGGACGGACAAGCACCGAGATGTACCAACATTTTAGTTCCAAGCTCCTGAACATATGTATAGCGAATATCCCAAGTAAGAGACAACCACGAGAATACACAATCCCAAGAGAGAGGAAAATACTGATGAGGAAGAGGACAAAATTAAAGAAACGATTACTGGAAAGCGAAGAAGAGAATATGATAAAGCAAAAATTAGCACGTATCGAAAGAGACCTCGCACAGTCGTACGACAGAGAAGCAAAATCTGAAGAACGGAGAGCTGTGGACACCATTGACAAGAACCCAAAATACTTTTTTAAGTATGCCAAGAAAAAAGCAAGCATGCGAACAACCATAGGACCACTCAAGTACAATGGATACCTCACCAGTGATCCACAAAAAATGAGCGAAGCCCTTAACCACCAGTATGTGTCTGCATTTAGTACACCAAAACTAGATACAGTGATTCAGTGGCATACAACAACACCGCCCGTAGAATCACGATTGAGCGCCGTAGAGTTCGATAGGACAGATATAGAGACATCCATACGAGAAATCAACACATACGCCGCTGCAGGACCAGACTGTATACCAGCAATACTCATGAAGCAGTGTGCCTCCATTATATCCACACCACTGCACATGATATGGAGAAAGTCGCTGGATACTGGGGAAATATCTAGTCTCTTAAAACACGGACAAATATCACCCATCTATAAAAGTGGGCCAAGAACGGAACCAACAAATTATAGACCGGTGGCCCTTACTTCACACGTAATTAAAATATTCGAGAGGATAGTTGTAAAAAAAGTAACCAAATATCTGGAGGAACAATCGCTCTATAACATAGGTTAACACGGATTTAGAAGCGGAAGATCGTGCGTGTCGCAGCTTCTTCAACACAGGATGGATGTTTTGAGTGCTCTAGAGGACGGAGATGGTGCAGATGCAATCTACCTGGACTTCTCTAAAGCTTTCGACAAGGTTGACCACTCGATCTTATTGCAAAAACTGGAACATATTGGGATTAGAGGTAGGCTACACAAGTGGATCGGGAACTTTATCACTAATAGAAGTCAATCGGTAATGGTCGAAGGAAGCGAATCCAAGAAGTCAGAAGTCAGAAGTGGTGTGGCACAGGGGTCGGTGATTGGCCCCTTGCTTTTCCTCATATATATCAGTGATATCGACCAGAGTATACAGTACTGTAAAACAATCTCATTCGCAGACGACACTCGACTCCTGGGCATTGTGAGAAGGGAAGATGATTATAAAATGATACAAGATGACCTGAAGACGATATATATCTGGGCAGAAATGAATAATATGATATTCAATAGCACAAAATTCGAGTTATTGAGATATCGACACCCGAAGCAGGAAGTGGCCGACAAGGACTATACAACACCAGAAGGAGGAATTATAATCCAAAGCAACCACTTGCGAGATCTGGGAATAACAATAAGCGACGACGCTAGCTTCGACCGTCATATTGATAATACTGTAGCGAAGGCCAGAAAGAATATGGGATGGATTTTTAGAACATTCAAAACAAGAGAACCACGTGCGTTAATAATATTATTCAGGGCCCTGATACTACCATTGGTTGAATACTGCTGCCAGTTATGGAACCCCACAAACATCGGCCAAATCAGAAAACTAGAGGCAGTACAACGAACGTACACGGCCCGAATCGAAGGACTGAACAACATGGACTACTGGCAGATACTACAGCATTTAGACATGTACTCATTGGAGAGAAGAAGAGAGAGATATGTAGCAATGTATGTGTGGAAAATAATTAACGAAATGATACCAAATCTGGAAAACGAAGATGAAATCAGGATGACATACAGCAGTGCGGCGCACCAGCGTGGCCCAGGACTTCGGTCCTAAACTACAATCCTGGAATCCAGGAATCCAGGTGTGTGTGTGTCTACGTGGGTGTACGTGTGTGTGGGTGTACGTGTGTGTGGGTGTACTTGTGTACGTGTGTGTGGGTGTACGTGTGTGTGTGTGTGCCTTTCACAACTGTTACCTCACCATGAAGAAATTATAGAAGGGCTAGAAAATAAAAATGCTATCGATGTGGTCTACCTTGATTTTGCAAAAGCAGTTGACAAGGTAGACCACGGCACAAGATACGAGACTCAGGAATCTTGGGAAAACTTGGGATGTGTCTGCACTGTTTCCTCACTGACAGGGAACAAGCTGTAGCGGTTGGTGGTGCAGTGTCCAAGCCATCCATCGTCACTAGTGGGGTGCCACAAGGGTCAGTTCTTGGACCTATACTTTTCTTGCTGCACATATCAGACATAAATAAACATGTCATGCATTCGTCTGTCGCCTCCTTTGCTGACGACACTCGTGTATTAAGGGAAGTGTCTTCTACAACAGATGCTGATTTACTTCAGGCAAATCTCACTACAGTTTACTCATGGGCAGAGCACACACTCATGTGTGTGTGGGTGTATGTGTGTGTGTGGGTGTGGGTGTACGTGTGTGTGTGTTTGTGTACATGTGTGTGGGTGTACGTGTGAGTGTGTGTGTGTTTGTGTACGTGTGTGTTTTTGTACGTGTGTGTGTGTGTACGTATGTTACTCAGTTACTCAGTTACTTGTTCGTCAAGGGGAATCCACGCAATACGAGCTAAGCTCATTATTATCGCGCCTCCTTAACTGGGAATGTATTGCGTGAAATGCATGTTAAGTGTTTTATGTACTGTTGGATTGGCTGTGGATGTGTGTGTAGTCTGTATTTTAGCCAATTGGCGACATTGGAAACGAAGGCTTAGGATGGATCTGTATGGTACCATTCTCACTATAGACGGTACCGTCTCGCCCGAAGGCTTAGGTAGCCATCAGCTTAGGTGAACCATATGATACCCATCTCGCCTTGTACCATTTTTGCCAACCCAGATGGGACGTCACAACGTCGTCCACTTATTCCAGGTACCTATTTACAGCTAGGTGAACTGAGGCTAACACATGAAAGGAGACAAGCCCAATTTGTCTCCGCCCGGCCGGGGATTGAACCCCCGACCCCTCGTGTGTGAGACGAGAGCTCTACCTACTAGGCTACGGGCTGTATGTGTGGGTTTACGTGTGTGTGTGTATGTGTGTTTGTGTATGTGTGTGTGTGTGTTTGTGTACGTGTGTTTGTGTGTGTGGGTGTATGTGTGTTTGTGTACGTGTGTGTGTTTGTGTACATGTGTGTGGGTGTACGTGTGTGTGTTTGTGTACATGTGTGTGGGTGTGTACATGTATGTGTTTGTGTACGTGTGTGTGGGTGTGTGTCTGTGTGTGGATATACGTGTGTGTGGGTGTACGTGTGTGTGCGTTTGTGTACGTGGGTGTGGGTGTACGTGTTTATGTGTGGGTGTACGTGTGTGTGTGTGTGTGCGTGTACGTGTATGTGTGGGTGTATGTGTGTGTGTATGTGTGTGTGTGCCTTTCGCAACTGTTAGCTCACCATGAAAAAATTATAGAAGGGCTAGAAAATAAAATAGCTATCGACGTGGTCTACCTTGATTTTGCAAAAGCTGTTGACAAGGTAGACCACGGCATACTCCTCCACAAGATACGAGACTCGATCAGGAATCTCGGGAAAACTTGGGGTGTGGCTGTACTGTTTCCTCACTGACAGGGATAATTAAACAAGCTGTAGCGGTTGGTGGTGCAGTGTCCAAGCCATCCATCGTCACTAGTGGGGTGCCACAAGGGTCAGTTCTTGGACCTATGCTTTTCTTGCTGCACATATCAGACATAAATAAACATGTCAAGCATTCGTCTGTTGCCTCCTTTGCTGACGACGCTAGTGTATTAAGGAAAGTGTCTTCTACAACAGATGCTGATTTACTTCAGGCAGATCTCACAACAATTTACTCATGGGCAGAGCAAAACAACATGTCCTTTACCAATAACAAATTTGAACATATGAACTACAGTGCAGACCGAAATATGAATATCCACACATACACAGCAGATGACGGATCTTGCATTGATACAAATGATCATGTAAAAGATCTCGGTATTACACTCAGCCGAGATGGTACATTTGGAATGCATATAACCACTGTGGCAAAGAGTGCTCGTAACCAAGCTGGATGGATCCTACGAACCTTCCGAACAGGTGACACGATCCCCATGCTGACGCTCTACAAGTCACTGGTCATTCCACCGTTGGAATATAGCTGTCGGCTATGGAGCCCATGGAAGGTGGGAGAGAAGCAATTACTGGAAGCAGTTCAACGCTCATTCACCAGTAAAATCTCTGCCGTCCAACACCTAGACTACTGGGGAAGGCTGGAAACTCTCAAGCTTTTCTTATTAGAAAGATGCATGGACAGATATGCCATCTTATATGTCTACAAAATATTGATTGGCATCACAACCAACAATCTTAATATAGGTTTTCACATCCATCAACGACTGGGTCGTCTCTGCCACTTACAGCGGGTACACCCCAGAGTATCCACCAGAGTTAAGACGTTCAAAGAGAACGCCTTTGCGACACAAGGATCTCTTCTCTTTAACATCCTACCCAGATATCTGCGTGACTCAACTGAACCAAGTCTCGAGATATTTAAAAATCAAGTGGACAAATTTCTCTGGACACTACCTTATCAACCCAAGCTGCCCCACTACCACCTTCGCGACGTTAGCAACAGCATCATGAACCAGCTGGCGCAGAGACGGGCAGATGGAATGTACTAGTGGTGGCGCATCAGCGTGACCACGGGCGGACAACACTGCCTGCAACTACTACCTACAGGACCTACAGGTGTGTGTATGTGTGTGTGTGGGTTTAGGTGAGTGTATGTACGTGTGTTGGGTGTACGTGTGTGTGCGTACGTGCGTGTGTGTATGTGTAAGTGAGTGTGTGTGTGTGTATGGGTGTGGGTGTGTATGTACGTGTAAGTGTGTACGTGTATGTGAACGTAGGTGTAAGTGTGTGTGTACTTGTGTGTGTGTACGTGTATGTGTGCGCACGTGTATTTGTGTATGTGTATGTATGAGTGTGTTTGTGTATGAGTGTGTGTATGTGTGTGTAATAATAATAATAATAATAATCGGTTTATTTCGAGCCGGCAGCCAATGAGGCTGAAAATACACAATTCCTTAACCTAACTTATCCTAAGAATTGACTCTGGGTGCCACAAGGGTGCCTACATACCCCCAGAAGGGGTAGGATGTGGGCAGGGGACCAGCTGGAACCCTGAGGTGGCGCATCCACACCTAACCTCCGCAGCTCGGAAAGTTTTTGACAGAAACCTTACCGGCAGTTATCTGGGATCAAACCCGCGCTAGCTGGGTCAAGCGACTAGAGTATGGTGACTTAGTGCGCTCGACCACTGTGACCTTAGAGTGTGTACGTGTGTGTGTGTACGTGTATGAGTGTACGTGTGTGTTTACGTGTGTGAGTGTACATGTGTGTGAGTGTACATGTGTGTACGTTCGTGTGCGTACGCGCGTGTGTGTGTGCGCGTGTATGGGCGTGAGTGTGTGTGTGTGTGTATGTCTGTGTGAGTGCATGCGTGTGTGTGCGTGTGAGTTTGTATGCGCGTGTGTGTGTGGATTGTGTGTTTGCAATGTGTACATATGGTAGTAAAATGTCTTGGCCGAATGCAGGTTCCTTCTAAATTACAGGCACGCTATCGTTCGCCAGGAAAACGGTACGAAAGGTCTAAACATTGACAAAGAAATTGTGTGAAAGGTCTAAAATAGCCAAACAAATGGGGCAAACGTCTTAAAATTTCAAAACCAATGGGGCTAAAGATGAGGAAGAGGGGGGTCCCGACAAAATTCCCTCAATCAACCCTCCGACTCCCACAAGTTCTTACCAAGCTGTATATAATCGTCTAACGTTGGCCAGAACAGGTTAAAACAGAGTTATAATTCCCTCAATCAACCCTCCGACTCCCACAAGTTCTTACCAAGCTGTATATAATCGTCTAACGTTGGCCAGAACAGGTTAAAACAGCGTTATAATTCCCTCAATCAACCCTCCGACTACCACAAGTTCTTACCAAGCTGTATATAATCGTCTAACGTTGGCCAGAACAGGTTAAAACAGCATTATAATTCCCTCAATCAACCCTCCGACTCCCACAAGTTCTTACCAAGCTGTATATAATCGTCTAACGTTGGCCAGAACAGGTTAAAACAGCGTTATAATTCCCTCAATCAACCCTCCGACTCCCACAAGTTCTTACCAAGCTGTATATAATCGTCTAACGTTGGCCAGAATAAAGTGGGAAAAGTGCGCCCTAAAACCGAACAGGTTAAAACAGCGTTATAATTCCTTGAGGACCATCACGCGTTTTGACAGTTGATTTTGGCTATCATTAGACGATTATATTTAGAGTAGGGGAGGGTATAGGGAAATAAAGAGGGTTGATTGCGACAGTCTTTACCCTTTTAACTCCCACAGATCCGTCCTAAGCTGTATAAAATCGTCTAATGAAACCCAGAGAATGCATGTCAAAATGCGTCATGATCCTCAAGGGGTTTAGTTATTCACCGTGTTCTCTTTTCCCTATTGAATAACACATCAGTCTAACTGTTGTTCATGTGTTGTCTGCCTCTGTTGTGCATTGACCTATATTGTAGTTTTTAGTAATATACATATTTATGTATCGCATCAAAGTTACGGTGTATATATTGAGAGCAGTCGTTTATCCGGCCCACTATAACCCCTGAAATAACTGAAAACAATACCGGTATATCGAGTTCGGCTTGGGGATGTATCTATATGTTGCCTAATCTGTAGATTAGATGGATTAATGTTTTATTAGTGTATTCGCATAGCCAGTATTTTAACCATTCAGTACCGGTGACATCCTTTAACCATTCAGTACCGGTGACATCCTTTTTCATTATATGTTGGCGACCATTAGACGGTTTTATTCAAATTAGGAAGGATGTCTACCCGTTAAATGATTATAGGTTATCTCAATTAATTTTTTTAGCTACCACATATCCTTCCTAAGCTTAATAAAATCGTATAAATGCAGGTGAAATAAATACAAAAAGACGTTGCCGGTACCGTGCGGGTTAATGTTCATGTTCCATGAAATTGATAATTTGCATTTCGGTGTTAACACTATTGCTTTACTAAGAGATTGTTAAAAGTATTTGTTCTAAAAAAATAATAATATGAATCTATGGAAATGATGAGCTAGTATACGTTTACATGTATAGAGTGTAGCATGCATGTTTGCATGTATAGAGTGTAGCATGCATGTTTGCATGTATAGAGTGTAGCATGCATGTTTGCATCTATAGAGTGTAGCATGCATGTTTGCATGTATAGAGTGTAGCATGCATGTTTGCATGTATAGAGTGTAGCATGCATGTTTGCATGTATAGAGTGTAGCATGCATGTTTGCATCTATAGAGTGTAGCATGCATGTTTGCATGTATAGAGTGTAGCATGCATGTTTGCATGTATAGTGTAGCATGCATGTTTGCATGTATAGAGTGTAGCATGCATGTTTGCATGTATAGAGTGTAGCATGCATGTTTGCATCTATAGAGTGTAGCATGCATGTTTGCATGTATAGAGTGTAGCATGCATGTTTGCATGTATAGAGTGTAGCATGCATGTTTGCATGTATAGAGTGTAGCATGCATGTTTGCATGTATAGAGTGTAGCATGCATGTTTGCATGTATAGAGTGTAGCATGCATGTTTGCATGTATAGAGTGTAGCATGCATGTTTGCATGTAAACCTGATACAACAAAATATTAAATGTAAAGGACTTGAAAATATTATTGCCAATAAGTTTTTAACATCATATAATTCAAATTATACAGTAGACAATGCTAATAAGAATATTCGATAGTCCGTTCACTTCCATGATGCAAAGCAATATTTATTCAACTGAGGGGTAAACTTTTGAAATACATGGACAAATGATGTCACCGACTAAAACCTGATCCAAGTCTTCAAAAATCACATGGATAAATATTTCGCCCTAAACCTCCAACTGCCTCCGTTTGTACCCGAGTCCTGTACATTATGTTAACCCCTTGAGGGCCATGACACGTTTTGACAGTTTAATTTGTCTAACATTAGAAGGTTTTATACAGCTTAGGAAATATCTATGGAACCTAAAAGGGTAAAGACTGTCTCAGTTAACTCTCCGACTTCCATACACTTCCTAATCCTAAAAAAGTCAATTCAAAATCTTCAAAAATAAAAAATCTTTAGTCACAAAATATTTTATACGTGCTGACTTTTTTTGTTTTTTTTTTGTTTTAGCATATGGTGTCATCTGATAATAGCCAAAATAAACTGCTAACACACGTCATGATCCTCAATGGATTAAAAGTAATGAAGGAATACTGCAAAGTACCAGAATAACGGGTGGAAATGAGTTACTTGAGAAGTGCGTGCAGAGTTACATGGAGGGATAGACAGACGAATGAGGAAGTAAGAAGGAGGTGTGGTGTGGAGGTAGATGTGCTGGAAAGTGTGAAAAGGAACAACTTGAGATGGTTCGGCCATATGGAACGTATGGGAAGCGAGAGAATGACTAAGAGGGTGTACGAGAGCGAGGTGGAAGGACAGAGAGGGAGAGGTAGACCGAAGGAGAGGTGGAAGGATGGAGTGAAGAAATATGTGAATGAAGGCGGTGCTGGTTGGGAGGGGGGGGTGGGGGGGAGTCGACTGACTGGGGACAGAGGTGCATGGGGGTGGTTCGTTCGCGGCCACACCTTCGGGGATCACGGCGTCAGGCAATAGATAGATAGATACACCAGAATAAACATAATGCCAACATTCCCAGCACTCTCAACCTTCCTGTTTTCCCTGGTGGTCCATCCTTATCCTATTACAAGTAGCCTAAATCAGTATCCTGTATATGCTGTTGCTTAACCCCTTCTCTACCGACGCCGTCCATTTTATGTTATTCTAGCTACTATTAGACGATTTTATTCGGTTTAAAAAGGGCCATCAGCAATTAACAGGCTTATCTCACTTAACCCTTTTTACTAACACAGATCCTTCTTAAGGGAGATGGTTCACTTTTTTGGGCGATTTTTGCATCCTTTCGAATTTCGTTGTAGTAAGAGGGGAGAGGTCGCCAGCGCCGCGGTCCAAGTTTGTGTATCATAACTCGGGATATTGATGATACAACTGAACAAAATCATCCACATAACCAAACTTAGTGTCGCGGTTCTGTGTAGTGTCAAATCGAATTGATGGTATAAATATCTTGGGAGATATAGCAAAATCGTTTGAAAAACAAAAACCGTTATTCCCCGATGCCAGGCAAAAACAAGGGAGTGCCAAGGGAACGATGGATTTTTAGTCCAGTGTGCAAAGTTAAAATCGCATATTACTGAAAAGTGGCTAGATTACGAGTCATGTATGTAAACTGTATCCCATGAACAAACTAACAGCATTTATACAGAACTTACAATTTCAAAAGAAAGTTTAGGGTCAGTGTAAATGAGCGTCCTACCAGTACTACCACCGTACCATAACACATAAATCGCTTATAGTCTGGGATCCAAGACCTGGAAATGTGTAAAAAAGTGATTTTGAAGTGACACCCCTGCTATAAAATGTTTGACCCCTAGATCATGTCTGTGGGGGTGTTAGACACCAGAAAAGTGACTTTAGCAAGGTAGTTTGGATTGCGCGAATCCTGTAGGGATGTTTTTTAACATGGGGCGTCAACTGTAATAACCAAGAAATTTAGGGGTAGAAATTCATTTGACCATATATCCCATAATACAGGGGTGAGTGCAACAAATTACCACTCATTCTTTTTGTTATAAACTTGGCTTTTTATATGAAACATGATTCAATGTGATTGGACCATCCATGAGGTCAGCAGAGGTCAAAAGGTCACGGAAAGTGGGTTAAGCTGAACATTTAGCTCCTTTATAAAATAATTCAAATTTTTCCTACTTTAAACTTGATATACCCAGATTTTCACACCAAAAATAAGTTCTTTGCATCCCTCTAATGTTTTTGGGAAAGGAATGTCACATTTGAATGAACCTTGATGGCATCACCTGCCTTTGACAAATGGCGTTTTGGCAGTGTTTGTGATTTTTTTTTATAATTTTGGACATCTAACGCCAAACATTTTAGCAGTCACAGTAGCAGGCGCCACATTCTTCATGCTGAAATGGGAGGCATTTGAGAAATGGCTCTTGTTCGAGAAGAATGAGGAGACACTTTCTTTGCTTTTGTCTCTGCTTGAAAGTCTTAGAAATGCCTTTGACAGGAAAGAGAAGGACGAATTTGCTGCACTCATGGAGGAAGTCATGAAATGCCTAGTCACTGGAGTCGCTCTGGTGAGATTTTGAGAAGGGATTAGGAGTGACAGCCCATCTTTGGAGCATGTACATAGACATGGTGCTTATCCTAAGGCGTTACATCCATGCTGAGAGAGCTGGGCTGTGGCAACAGCACTTACAAGAGGTACAGAATATGCTAGCCTATACCAGTGCTTCCGGCCATAGTAAGTACATGTCCTGCCTTCCGATCTACCTCAGTGAGATGCAAAAGCTTCCAGAAACAGCACCAGAAGTGCACGAGGAGTTTGCAGCTGGCAAATTCACAGTTCACCAGACTGCAGGAGACTTCAATGGTGTGTGGACAGACCTTGCCCTTGAACAGACCTACAATAGGGAAGGCAAAACAAATCTCTTTAAGGGTATAACCCAGTCTGAATCAGCACAAGAAAAGTACATCAAGGCTCTACTGTTCATGACCTCTGTCTCTGAAAGTGTAAAACAGATGGCACACATGGCCTCGCCGCAATCTGACCACCACGAGAAGCTGAGGAAAGACGACATGGAAGCCGTGTTGCAGATCAAACGGACCGTGGAAGAGAAGATGCAAAACCCATTTGATCCTTCACTTGCGACAGATAAACTAATAAACATATCCACAGGTCAGATTCTTGCAGCATCTACCCTGGTAGATGCCAAACGTCTAGTCTTGGAGGCAATGGATGCTGCTACAACGACGAATGCAGACAAGATTGTCCAACCGAAGATAGAAACATTCGCCACGCATCTGAAGAAAAGTAAGAAAAAGATGGACACTGTGAAAGAAGTCATCAGAGAGGAGAGTGCAGTGACAAGGGCACTTTGTTTCGCACAGGACCTGAATGATGAGGCACGGACCGAGGCATTTAGTTAAGAATGGCTTGAGTACCCTCCCTCGTTGTTTGAGCCAGAGAAGAATGGATTTTCCATGCGGAAAGGTTGCAAATCTAACTATCTATCCACTCTACAGGCAGAGGTTGCCGACTCATGGGAACCGTTAAAAGAGTTGCCTCCTTCTGCATCTGATGCAGTTTATGTAGTCAATGCAATGGCATTCATCCAGCGGTTCAACACACTTGGTTCGAGTTGTGACGTTAACCACTCCGTTAGAACCGCATGGCTTGTCCTACAGTGACTCGCTAGGATCACCAGGGCAGTGGATGGGGCTACAGTTTATGTATTAGAGTGTGCTTTATTTCATATGAAAGCTTGTGTCATGGGCAGTCCAGAAAGGCTCTTTGTTTTCACCCATGTCAAGGCTTTATATATTTAAATGTAAAGTATATGTTTTATCATTAACTAGTAATGATGGGATCTGGGAGAGAGAGAGAGAGTAGAACAGAGTGAGAGGGAGCGCGCAGTGTTTTTGTCCCGCTCGATGACGTCACGGCTGGCTGCCTCGTGGGGGTTGGTTGAGAGAGGTCCTTACCATGCTGCTAGCTCCCTTGCTAGTGGCTAGAGGACTTGTTACCGCTTTTTTCAACCGCGGCTCGACCTAGTCCCGGTATATATACTGGTTCCTCGCCACTCTCTCCCTCAGATCTGGTTTCTAGAACGCATTCAGCTTTATCCTTTGATACCTGTCTCCCGCTCTACACCTGAGAATCTTTTCCTCTGCCTACCTCTCTCTTTTTCCATATCTTTCACCACCTTTTATTAATACCATATCCCCTCTGGTTAACTCTGCAAAATCAGCTTCATGCTGGCCAGTTGTATTGTGCGTTAAGGTCTGATATAACCCATGTATGTTAGTTGTTAAGATAAGTTGGTCACGAAGCATTGGTTGGCATTCATATTGTTTAGTACCGCTTCCTTTAATTATTAGTGTTCTGCTGGATTAGATAATGCTAGACTAGGGGTCTGATATTATAAGGTATTGTTTCCTATGAGTGCTGGCTTTAGGAAAAAGCTGCACGACATACCTGAGAACTGGAGTTGATTGAGTAAATTCTAGTCTGTGTGCCATTGAGAGTAGAGCATGCACGAATGAGGGCTTTTTGCCTATACCATTCTGCACTGTTCTAAGCTCGTTGTTTGTCTTTGAGGTACGCCAGGAGAACGCTTAATACTTCGGTATTAAGGTTTCTCAAGAGAGTTACCCTTCCCTATAACGTAATATTTGACGCACAGACTTGAGATTTACACTAGGCTATGCGGCATGCCATGCGCACCAGTATCTCGTATCATTGACTCTAGCTAGACTTTTTCAGTCACAGTAGACATTAAGTATATTAATCCAATTACTCTTTTTATGCATACCCATTTATGATTACACAAGCATTTCGCAGCCTAGTTTGATGTATGGAGACACAAACGACTTAGGCTCTTTTTGTTGATAGGAATACTGCATTGTCGTGGCGATTATTATTGTTGTAGTGTTTAGGATATTCTTGGCTCCGACGGCATTATATATTCTGCCGTTTTGTGTGCATAGCCTGCACGAGCATTGTTCCGCTGCCTGCCTTTTTGGGTTCCATTTCCGATACGAGCATCTTTATAGCATCTAACATTTAAAGAAGATTCCTTGTTAGTGTTGAAGGACTTTAGTGCACTTTCTTTCATGCAGGAGTGCCTGACATTTATTGATTAAAGTAACGTAAGCTGTAACTTCTCTTACCACCTTACTTTGCATACCATAACCAAGCACCTTCGGTTATAGGTAGTAATAGGCTGTTTTCACATAACATTAAGCCTAGAGTAGACGCACATTTATTGAGAGTTTGATAGCCTATTATTGCATATAGAACTCTGTAGAGTATTTGTGTTCTTTGTTCACTGGGAATATACATCAGAGGTTGGAGCTAGCGCTTTCCGTTGTAACATTTATTCCATTACTAGTCCAATGAATAAGAGCCCTGATATATTTGAACCCCAGTCGTAACAGAGTACATTTAGCCAACTTCAGGAAAGGTACAGGAACAAACTCTTGAACATGAAATCCAGACATTGCACTGAAGTGCATTTCGTGGGCGATCAATATGATTTTGGGTTAAAGAGTCTAAAAGGGGATGAACGCCAGAGACGGGAGTCAAATACCATCTTGCCAGAGTATGTTCCGGTGGACAGTATGAAAATCCATGATTGGAAGACATTCCTGTCAAACCCTTGTAACAAGACCAATCTGCTGTCGTATCTTGCTTCACATTGGTCCCAGGAGTCATCCTGGCCTGATGGCTTCTGCCGGGTCCTTGCGGTCAACGCCCAGGCAACTCGTGTGACGCAGACGGAACATACCAATGTTGATGAGCTGTACTGCCCTAACCACGAGGAGGCGGACACCAGAATCTTTGCTCACATTGCTAGCTGTGATGACAACAGCGTAGTTGTCATTCAGGCTACAGATACAGATATCATCGTCTTGTCAATGTATCATTTCCCTCGGTTGCCAAACGTTGTTGAGTTATGGGTGGAAAAGGATGATCTGTTCCTCCCCATCCATGACTTGGTGAATGAGTTGGCCAAAGCAGTTGGAAAGGACGTGTTGGCACTCACAGACACACTGCTCATCTCATACATTCTGTCAGGTTGTGATTCGGTGAGCTATCCTTTCAAACGGGGTAAGAAGAGAACAGTGAAAGTTGCACTCCAGCATGTTGACAAACAGCCAGCGTTGTCCAATTTCATCCGACATGAATCCGGACCTTCTGCACATGATCAGGTGATAACTGAAGCACGAAGCTTCTTTTGTGATCTCTACGGCAAGCCAGGGTATTCATCCCTGGATAAGCTCCAAGCCCACTTGTTTGCATCTAGCAAACTAGATCTGCGCTCCCTTCTCCAACAGAAGATGCTTTCCACTTCCACGTTCTCAGGAGCCTTTGTCAGATCAGCTTATACAAGCAAGCTTTACTCAGCAATCCAGTGCTTCTTCCACCTGAAGAGTATGGCAGGAGTGTGGATAGTGACAGGTTAATTCCTGTCATGAAGAGCAAGCCATCAAAGCCTTCTGCTGCAAAGTTGAAGTACTTCAAATGCAAGAAGAAACCGAACTGCCTGAGGAATTGCCCTTGTGCGAAAGCTGGAGTACCATGCATCATTGCATGTGCCTGCAATGGCGACAGAGAAAAATGTGGACGGCTTCTGACTGATGACAGTGATGATGATGAGTAAATAGAGCTAATGACACTTTTCCAGACAGTATGTGGTATGACTTGTCGTTTTAAAACATGTTTAAGAGTATCGTGCAGAGGTAGTGTGAATGCCCGATTTTTTTTTTTTTTTTTAATTTATGCAAATCTAATGTGACATACATGGCAGTAAGTTAAGTTCAGTCAGGGCATTCCTTTCCCAAAAACATCAGAGGGATACAAACAACATATTTTGGGTGTAAAAGTTTGGATATATTGAGCTTGAAGTAGGAAAAATTTGAATTATTTAATAAAGGACCTAAATTTTCAGCTTAACCCACTTTCCGTGACCTTTTGACCCCTGCTGACCTCATGGATGGTCCAATCACGTTGAATCATGTTTCATATAAAAGCCAACTTTATAACAAAAAGAATGAGTGGTAATTTGTTGCAGTCACCCCTGTATTATGGGATATATGGTCAATTGAATTTCCCCTACCCCTAAATTTCTTGTTTTTTACAGTTGACGCCCCATGTTAAAAAACGTCCCTACAGAATTCGCGCAATCCAAACTACCTTGCTAAAGTCACTTTCCTGGTGTCTAACACCCCCACAAACATGATCTAGGGGTCAAACATTTTATAGCAGGGGTGTCACTTCAAAATCAAATTTTGAGGTCTCGGATCCCAGACTATTAGCACTTGACGATTGTCACAGGCCCCCCTCTCACCAACACCACCCCTCCCCCTTGACGTAGACACATTCTAACCTGTGGTACCGGTATACGATTTTACCGAAATGGGAACTTGAACTCGAACAGGTAAAACAAATATCAAAAAATAAAACAGAGAGTCATTATAAGTTAACTATTTAACAAATCGCATATCGTGGGGGATATTAGTAGTGACGTTATTGAGGAAGAAACTCTCATGCAACCATCAATAGTGTAAGTTCGGGCCGGGGATAAGAGAGACAGGAAGTGATTAGGGCAGTGATGATTCTGTTTCATAAGTTTATTGAAAGTGTTACTTAAAGTTTAAACCAAAGCCAGTGTTAATGATTGGAAACTCGAACAAGTCCTAACCACAAAACAGTAAACCCCCCCCCCCTCTCTCTCTCTCTCTAGCCCCTTTTCCCTCCCCTGCGTCGTTACATACAAGAAAGTCAAGTGAAATATTCTTACAATGTTAGATATGAATACCAATGACGTTTGCAATATCTGTAGGGACACAGTGAGAGACATACATGGCACAAAATGCCAAATATGCAAAGACAAGTTTCATTGGTACTGCATAGGACTTTCACCACTAATAAACATTGCTTATAATAATAAGGGGAAGAACTTCCATTTTTGCAACAACTGTGCCGAGTTCATAATGCAAATCATCCAGACTGTGGAAAAAACAGAGGTACAAGATAGACCTAAATATAGCCAAGATGCGGTGTTATTCCAATAAAATTGGGGAATCACACCAAGAATTTCCCCTCATACATCCCTGACCACAACCGTATCGAATTCAAGTACTCCTATTTCGTCTCACCCAAAACAACCAACAACACCTCCCTCTGAACAAACACTCACATCAGCCCCATCCCCACCACCTCGCAACACCACGACGTCACCAAATACCACACCGCCGCCGCCTCCCGCCTCCCCACATGACCCGCCCACACCGCCCCCCTCCACACCTCTGCCATCTGCCTACTTACGCCCGGCAGATCATGACACCCAGCCGCCCTCTACACCATCTCATAACACCACACCATCCCTAAACCACACCACTATTTCCCCCAACTACCAGGCCTCCCCCTCCCAGACCCAACTAGCCCCGCAGCATAGCTCACCACATAACAGCTCTCAGTCACCTTCACCAATATGCAGATATTACCTGAAAAGACGGTGCTATTTTGGGCAAAACGGTGATATTAGAGGAAAATGCAGATTTGCCCACCCACAAATTTGCAAGTCAAGTCAAGTCAAATTGAGTAGTGACAGGGGGTTAGGGGGAAGGGGATAGGACAAGAATTAGTTGGATGAAGTGAATTTTAGCAGGAGAAAAAGGTGTCCAGGCTTAACTGGAGCTGCCTGAGGGTTTTCCTGATTTAGCTGCTAAAGAGACTGGCCGGGGCAAGGTTGACAGGGGCCCATTGGGGGTGACTCCTTGCTTGCTTGGGTATCACATGCCATGCCATTCCGACATGTCTGTTCGGGGGGGGTTGTACAGACTAATAAGTGATGGAAAATGCAGATTTGGTGAAAAATGCAGATACCACCACCCAACCATCTGCAAGTCGTCACTGAAAGAAAAGACCTGCTATAATACTAACTGCCACGATTTTCATTTTAGAGGTACATGGAGGTATGCAAGAAAAATCACAATGGTACTGGCCACCCAAAAAACTCTCCAGTTTCGCAAGGACGAGACAGAGGAAGAAGGTAAGAAGAGAACTGGCAGATGAAGATGAGGAGATTGACGGAGATGGAAGAGCACATACAACACCTAGAGCACCTCCTGGCCACCCAAGAGTGGCGAGTACCTCCCGAAGACTATTAGAAACACATAGTACTCCAAAAAATATCTCCCGACTCTTGTTTGCAAATATCCAAGGCCTAAAAAACAGAACCACAAACAAAAGTACCATTTATTAGGGGCCTGCTAGAAGAAGGAAACGCTATATTTGCGGCTCTCACAGAAACTCGCATTAAAGATCAAGAGGATAGTGAAGTATGGATTCCTGGTTATAACCTACATAGGGCGGACAGAACGCATAGAGCACGTGGAGGTGTAGTCTTGTACATCCACGACTCACTGATATGTACTGAATTCCTAAATAACAGTAATGAAGTGGTGGAAATACTGGGAGTTAAAATAGAATCCATAAATTTAGCAGTTATTGTAAAATACAAGCCTCCGAACTCATCCCTAGAAGAATTCAAAACCCAGCTCAACAAATTAAAATCAGAAGTGGAAGCACTGGGGAACCCAACACCAAATATTATGTGGCTAGGAGACTTTAACCTACCAAACATTAAATGGAGACAAGTAGAAAACCAAGTAGTGGCAAATAACACCATGGAAGCAATTCCGGGAGAGCTTTTTACACTTTGCGGCTATTTTAGTCTTAACCAGCATATTGCCGAACCCACACGGGAAAACAATATCTTAGACCTTGTCTTCACTAACAATGACTCTCTAGTACACAGCATAAACATATCGGACACAACATACTCAGATCATAAATTAATTGAGATCAAAACAACCTTAGCAAGTGTTCAGACAACCTCAGAATCGAGACCAAGAACCGGCCCTTTCAGTAAATTTAACTGCAATAACAAAAATATTAGATGGGAAGAGGTAAATCAAGAAATGGAGGAAATAGACTGGGAAGATTTAATGAATAACCTGACACCTGCAGAATGTCTTGTCCTAATAACAGAAACCATGACCCAAATCTGTAGCCACCACATACCTGAAAGACAAACAAGACAAAGAAGCAAACAAGATCGGGAAAGAAGGAAGCTGTACAGAATGAGAAAATTACTCTCACAACGACGCACACATCCAAATTTACAGGATAGGCAAAAGGCCAAAATAGAGAAATTGTGGAAATTGAACATAGGCTAAGAATATCATATGAACTACAACATATGGAAGAGGAGAGGAAAGCTATTGCAGGTATAAAGGAAAATTCCAAGTACTTCTTTTCATATGCCAAACAAAAGGCTAAATCAGCATCAAACATCGGCCCACTAAGCAAAGGGGATGGGTCATTCACAGGGGACAAAAAGGAAATGAGCGAACTCTTACGCCGGCAGTATGAAATGGCCTTCAGTGAGCCTGATGAAACAAAAGCCATCAGAGACCAAAATATATTTTTCATGGAAACCTTCCCCTCGGAAGCCCCCCAGATTCTGGATATTTATTTCGGTCCAAAAGACATAGAAGAGGCCATTTCCAACATGCCATCCCACTCGGCACCAGGCCTGGACTCGTGGAATTCGATCCTAATGAAGAAATTTAAGGAAAACCTCTCAAAACCCCTGGCTATAATGTGGAGAAGGAGTCTAGACACTGGTGAAATACCAGATAGCTTAAAAAACGCAATAATTGCCCCACTGCATAAAGGAGGGAGTAAAGCACTACCAAAAAACTACTGCCCGGTAGCTCTAACCTCCCACATAATTAAAGTTTTCGAGCGAGTCCTGCGAAGCCAAATCTCAGCTTTTATGGAGGCAAATAAACTACACAACACCGGTCAACATGGGTTCAGAGCGGGAAGATCATGTCTCACAACTTTTGGAACATTATGACAAAATTCTTAAAGCGCTAGAAGAAAAGAAAAACGTTGATGTCATCTATACCGATTTTGCTAAGGCATTTCATAAATATGACCATGGTATAATAGCCCACAAACTAAAAGCAAAAGGTATAACGGGGAAAATCGGACGGTGGATATACAATTTCCTCGTAAACCGGAAACAATCAGTAGCAGTAAACCAAGTCACATCTGAGCCTTCAGATGTCAAAAGCCCAGTGCCCCAAGGAACAGTGCTAGCGCCCCTTCTGTTCCTCATTCTAATTTGTGACATAGATACCAACACAAGACACAGTACGGTGTCGTCTTTTGCGGATGACACAAAAATAAGAAAGATAGTAAACACACAAGAGGACACGGGCCAGCTGCAGGAAGACATAAATGTAGTGTTCCAGTGGACCAGGGAAAACAACATGCAATTCAATGAAGACAAATTCCAATTAATAAGGTACGGAGATAATAATGGCGTTAAAGAGATCACAAACTACCTAACAGAATCTAACCACATAATAGAACGGAAAGACAGTGTGAACGACCTTGGGGTGTTAATGTCTGAAAATATGGGTTTCAAAGAACATAACCAGGTCAAAGTTGCGGCTGCAAAACGTTTAACGGGTTGGATTCTGCGTACATTAAAAACATGCGGTGAATTACCTATGATAACGCTCTTCAAATCTCTAGTGCTACCGAGGCTTGAATACTGTAGTGTATTAAAATCCCCATACAAAGCAGGTGAAATAAATTACTTAGAGAGTGTACAAAGAAATTTCACTTCGCATATAAGTTCGGTAAAACAGCTATTTGGGATCTATTTGGGATCGTTTAAGAGCACTGAACCTGTACTCGCTGGAACGTAGAAGAGAACGTTACCTAATAATATACATGTGGAAAATCACAGAGGGTTTAGTACCAAACCTACATACTCCGATAGTCATGAAATTCAGTGATAGGAGAGGCTGAGAATGCAATATCCCCCGGATGAATAACAGGGGTGCTATGGGCTCTCTGCGAGAGGGCTGGTTATCACTCAGAGGCCCACGTCTCTTCAAAAAAATCCCACGGTGGACATGAGGGGCGTCTGTTTAGACAATTTCAAGAGAGCCCTCGATGTCGAACTGCAAAAAGTACCAGACGAGCCCATCTTAGCAAGGGAGCGGGCTGTCTCTTCAAACAGTCTGCTGCACCAAAACACAACCCACAACGGGGGGCGACGCGCTCCTCGGTGCTGCTAGGAGAGTGGTGAACACAACCTAAGGTAACCTAAGGTAAGGTATTCATTATTTTTCTAGTTTCTTCCGTAGACCTCCATCAAATTAAAAAGAAACATCCATTAGATCCCTCTTCTAGATTAATTTATACATTTTTCGGTAGAAAAATTTCCCGGCCGAAGACCGGTTCTTCCAACATTACAGGCTCACTATCGTTCACCAGGGAAAAAATCGACACCTAAATAGCGCGAAAGGTTTAAATATTGACGAAGAAATGGGGCGAAAGGTCTGAAAATCGACTAACTAATGGGGCAAACATCCTAACATCTGGAAACTAATGGGGCTAAACATGAATGAGAAAGTGGTCCAGAAAACCGGCCCATCCCCATGCATGAAGTCGCCTAACTATAATATAATGTAATTAAAAGGATGTCGCTGGTACAGAAGGGGTTAACCAATTCGGTATTCAAAGACAATTTTGTCACTTTCACCTGGCTAGCATTAGACGATTTTACTAAGCTTAAGAAGGACCTTTAGCGATCAAAGGGGTAAAATCTATCTTAATTATCCCTTAGACTCCCACACACCCTCTCTAAGCATATTATTTTTGTTTCTAATAATAAACAGACTAAAATGTTAAAATGGTTCATCGTATATTGAATGGGAATATTTTAATTATTTTTAAATTGTGTCTCCCTCTGCAATACAGCCTTTCAGTATACAGTAAACCCTCTCCAATCACCCACAGCCCTCAGTATATAGCCGAAAGTCCCATAGAAACACCCCTTACCTCTCGCTCTTTTGGAGTCGACAGGTGGAGTGACGATGGATATAGGACCCCCTCCCACGTTTAGTTATTAGCCCCAAACTTTGCTAAATAAACGCCAAAGTTCTCCCCCTGACTGCGAATCTCAACCCCTTTGATTGGTGGCGCAAAGTTCCCGCTGTACGAATATGTCTCTGTTTGGCTGGCGACTGAAATTTGGAAGTTGGCGTAATGGGGTTGCATTATTCATACAGTATTTCCCCGGCCAGGATGAAGACTGTCGGCCTTAATATATATCCGGCAGGGTTCATAGAGCTTTATTGCCCTTCTCTTAGGCCTTAAGCATAGGAGATGAATAACATACTGTTGGCTATAATATCCTCGGTAAGGTCCACTGTTATATATTGCCCTTTTCACTACAGGAACAAAATCAAGACTCAACCATATTTCTGACTGGGTTCATAAAGCTATATTGTCCTCCTTATAGCCCTTTAGCACAGAAATAGAATCAAGACTCGACCATATTTCCTACTGGGTTCATAGAGCTTTATTGCCTTCCTTGTAGCCCTTTGGCACAGGAACAGAATCATGACTGTCAATTAACCTTTATATATCAGAGTTAATGGTGTTTATTATTTGATCCGACGCCCTGCAACTCAACAACAACAAGCCTTAATATTGGGCTAGGGCTGGAGTCCTAGAACTTGAATGCACTAATACTCTAATAGCCCTTTAACGCAGGAGCAAGACTATCAACCATATCTACGGCTGAGATTATATATATGCTTTATATATATATATATATATATATATATATATATATATATATATATATATATATATATATATATATTAGTATTTCCTTCATGGCTTTCAAGCATAGGACCGAGACTAAGCATATTATGCTCAGGTTTGTTTTTATTGTTTTTTGTTTTTTTCAAATGGAGATTATTATTTTTACTTATAATTTGTTCTGCCATCATGCGCAATTTTACTCAGCTTGAGCAACCTCACAGGCAGAGATTAACATCGATGCCACATGAACAATCTTAGGAATCACATTTAACCCCTTGACTATAATGACACATTCTAACAGTTTAGCCTGGATATTATTTAACTATTTTTGTTCAGCTTAGGAAGAATGTATGGAAGCTAGAGGGTTAATTACCTCCGCCATGGATGATAGAGGGAAGTTATGTTTTTGCCTCCGCTTGTCAATTTGTATGTTTGTTTGTTTGTAAACAAGGTATCTCAAAAAGTTATAAACCGATGTTCACACAATTTGGTGGGCAAATAGAATATGCGCCAAGGAAGAAGCAATTCACTTTAGAAGGTGATCGGTAGAGCGCATACCTCCACCAGCATAGGCAGAGGTATGCACGCTCCCGAGGTGCCCCTCTAGTTGAGATAGTTGCTACCACTTTGATTCCTAGAGATCCTTCCTAAGCTGCTTACAATCGTCTTGTGATAACCAAAATAATGTCCAGAAATATGTCCGGAAATATAGAAAGGATTAATCATATTCTTCAGTCATTTTGTTATGATAATATTGTTTGTCGTAGTGTTTGATTTTGAAACGTCATATTAAGGGAAGGTTTATTTTTTTTGGACCCCTAATGGTTGGCCCCATTAGTTTTGATATTTTAAGATGTCTGCTTCATTAGTTTGGCGATTTTAAGACCTTTTGTGCCATTTAGGTGTTGATGTTTTCCTGGCGAGCGATAGCGAACTTGTAATTTAAGAGGAATCAGCCTTCGGCCTGGATATTTTTCTACCGAAAAATGTACACATTTATCTCGATGGGGAGTCTTGGAGGCATTTCTAAGCTTGAAGTAGGTATTGGGAAGAAACTAAAGCAAATAATACTGTTATACCAGAATTTTTACCAGGTTTTGAGATTGGATTTGGTAGGTTCTACTTAACTGGAGAAGTCAAAATCACACAACACATGCATAGAAGAAATAAAAGATACATATAACACTGAGTACATTGATGAAACAGTCTTTATTAATACACTCCTAAGATTAACAATACTAAAGGTTATACGTGGATAAATTGTTAACAAAATATAAATGCCAAGCAAGGCGAGGATCCGCAATGGGACTAGGAATATATGAGCTATATCCCTCTTGAAGTTATTCACACAATGTTATCAGGAACTCTCATAAGAACCCGTATTAATATCAGCGTAAAAAAGGTGGGACTCGATCTATTTGTTAATGATACACTGGGTGGTCTTTTATCGAAGGAACATAGATAGAGTTAATTTAGCTACTCACTGGGATACACTTAGCGAGAAAAATAACAGTTAATATTGATGGACTTTAACTATTTTGGCACCTTCGCACTAGTGTGATTTAGGCAGAATCGATTCTTGGGAACTATGTCGCTTCTAGCTAATGTCACCTTCTTTCACTGGTGTATCATTTGTGTGAGTTTTCAATATTCAATCAACACTTTGAAGTTGAAGTAGGTGGTGAGATGAGATAACAGCTGCTTGGTCTTCTAGTTCTCCGTTGGGCCGTTCAGGTGGGCCTGCCTTGTGGATGAGTAGTTTAGTTACAGATGGATTAGCTGGTTTTGGATCTTAAATTATAGTTACTTGATGTCATGACATTGGGCACTTTCATCGGACTAACGCGAGTAAGTTAGCTAGGACATTTCCTGGGGCTAGAGCTACTCGTCTATCCTGATTGTTATGCTAATCATTGATGAAGTTCCGTTTCGGTACTCTTGACTTGGGGTCTTTAATATGATATCTCTAGTGTCATGACACAGGGACAACGTATCAGGCTAACGCGAGGAGATAGTAAGATCATGACCTTACTGATTACACTAGATCTGCCACTGACCGTTATAAGAGGTTCAAAGAACTAAGGGGCAGTGTTGAAACCTTTTAATTGCAAGTGTCCTCTACCATGGCGTCGAACAGATGCACTAAGGACATTTATATGCTGAGTGCCAGTATCAACGGTATATCGCAAAGCCCTAAACTAGTCGAATGACCTTACCATGGCAAGTATCTTTCTATTGTTTTTAGAGTGCAGATTTAGTAAGAGAAGTAAGGTGGGGACATGTCTGCGAGTTTATACTTCTAATACTAAAAGCGCAGCCTATTGGGGATCTTATTATTATTCCCTATACCATGGTATGTGACAACAATAATTCCTCAATAGGGAAAAGAACTCCTCAGACCTTGAATTATATCCCCCATGGCTTCTTTGAATGGGAGGGTAATTTGAGGGCTAGATTGCTGACATGTCAGTTTACCAAGCCCTAGAATAGCTTGCCTTGTTCAGGTTTCGTCGGAGTAGTGATGACTTCAGCTGATATGCCCCAGGGCAGGTGTCATAAGTCCAGGGGGGGCATATCCAGGGGGGATTAGGAGGACCCCTTAGAAGTTTGCTGGCAGGTGAGTCGGCTTCTGGGCGGAGGAGGGGCGTAACTGTCCTCTCTTAATATGGCGATGTTGGTCCTTTTGTCCCTAACTGAACACTATCTTCTCTCTGGGAGCCTTGTGGTGTTGTGGTGTTTTGGTGATGGTCTTCCCTGGTGTTACTGGTATTTCTGGTGTGATGGTGGCAAGTCTGGCATCTCTTCTGATGTTAGTAGATGGTGTATGGGATTTGGTTGTTTGGCTAGATGCGTAGGTTTTGTTTTGGTGGTTATCCCATACACATGGTTTTACTTGTTTGATGTCTTTCGGTGCTGGAGATGTGTTTTTCCTCTCCTTGTGCAGGTCTGGTCTGGTGTGTTTACTTCCGTCTCCTCTGTTGATGATGTGGGGCAATTTCGGTATCCTTGGCATCATGTTAATTTTGTTATTTGCAGTTCCTGCCTTTGCTGATATTGTTTTTGTTTTAGTTACTCCTTCTTCTTCTCTCCTATTTCGTTTTCTCTGTTGGGTTTGGTTCTGGAGTTGATTTGTTTTAGTTTCCCATTCTTCAGTTGTCTTCCTTTTTATTTGTTGTGGGGGTCTTTTGTAATCCGGTTATTTTAAATACATTGATAAATAAATGAACAAATAAATGCAAATCTCCCCTTAAGCCAACATTTTATAAAACTTAATCTCTTTTATCTATCTGATATTTTGTTGCGCACAATTCGTTATTTTATTGTTGTGTACAATTTCGTTTTCCGCGTAAAATGTTTTGACAGTAAATAGCAAAGGCACACAATATGTATACCTAAATATTTTATGAGCAGAGCGATGTTACTATTTTATTTGATAGCATTTATTGTAGATACATAACCCCTTTGAGGATTATGCCACGTTTTGACAGTTCATTCTGGGTATCAATGGGCGATTAACACAACATAGGAAGGATCTGTGGGAATGATAAGGGTGCAGCCTAACTCCTTTAACCCTCGACCTCCATATACCCCTTTATAAACCTGAATAAACTCATCTAATAATAGCCAGGAATGCGTGATCGTATCTTGAAAGGGTTAAATATTAATTTCGGGGATATATCATAGTACAAATTTGTCTGGAAATGTTGTGCACGGAACATAAATGTAATTTATTGCATCTGCACACGCTTCATGCATTTTTATATTGCATGAACTTTATTTGTTGTCATTCTTCATCCCACATCTGTCTTCATGCATGCCAACATTATTCTGCATCAATTGTTTTCATAAACTATTATTATTATTATTATTATTATTATTATTATTATTAGTATTACTATTTATTATTATTATTTATATCATTATAAATATTATTATAATTAATACCGTATTATTATTATTATTATTATTATTATTATTATTGGTTTATTTTTGCTAGCTCCATCCTCGGACAACATATGTTTTCGCATACTAGTTTGTATTATACAGGAACATTATTCTACGCCAATTTATGTTTCGCACATTATATACTATTCTCGCCAACTTTTCTTCATGTCCATTTTTTGGTTGTACACTAACTTTCTTCTTATATATATATATACCTTTTTTTTTTTTTTTTTTTTTTTTTTTCGATCATTGTTCTTCATTTTGCGCGAAATTTAGCTTTTATATTGTCCACACTTTTCCCCTTAGTGTTGCAAATTTTAGCTCGTGTCGATATTTTACATCCGTCTTTATTGTGCGAGCACTTTATACTTTTCCTACTTATTTTGTTTTTTGTTTACACATTTGTCTTTGTTCCAGTTTACTTTATTCCATGTATTAATTTTACACGAATTTTGTTCTTAGTTATATCTGTTCTTGCTAATTTTATCCCGTTTATTAAATGTTAGGCAAACTTTAACCCTCTGTCATTTTGCTTGTTTGCACATTTGTCATTGCTTATAAGTCCGCACTTTTGTCTCTGTTCTAGCTAACATTATCCCATGTATGTATTTTACACTAACTATACAGATAAACAGATTGCTTCACATTAACTTTGTACATGCTATGTGTGAGGTCCTTTGAGCATTTGGCCTTTACACTGTAACATGCTATTTCTCGTGGTTAAAGTCATGAATATATATATATATATATATATATATATATATATATATATATATATATATATATATATATATATATATATATATATATATATATATATATATATATATATATATATATATATATATATATAATATATATACTATATATTCTGCATATAGGCTTGTACGAGTACAAACGGTAATACACACATGCAGGCAAGTTCGCCAACATGTACAGCTACTGACAAATGTTAAGCTCTTGTGATTTTCTTTGTGCAAATATATCCATTAAGATTGTTGCTCAGATCAAATAAGCTATATATTAATAAATACATATGGTAATATGTATTAATTACTATAGAGCTGAGTTAATCTGAACGTCAATATAAATTAATATATTTGCTTAAAGATAATTGCAAAAGCTCACCAAAATTTGACAGTAGTTGTACATAGGAGCTAATACACAAACACAGGCACACACACACATATTAACCCTCTCCGACATATGACGCGATTTTGAGCCTATTGGGGATACTTTAAAACCTTTGTTACCATCGGGGGTATTTAGAAACCTTTAGTTTAGTTACTTCAACCTCTGCAGTTGTCTTTGAGTTAGCTGTGGGCAGAAAACTAATTTTGCAGAGGTAATTATATGAGTGAGAGAACTCTATTTCTTATTGCTAATCTGGCAACCTCTGCGTTATATGTGCGTGAAAGGGTTAATGTAAGACTATAAGCGTATACATTACACAGACACTCACATATGCTAGAAGAGTCACTCGAACAAGCATGTAAATAGACATGCACATAGTTGCAAACATACACAATCACATACATAAATGGGTACACACACCCACATACGCTCACACACACACATGTACACACATACTTGCACACAAAATAATATGTATATACTGTACATAGTAAGCACAGTCACATTCACGTACAATGACAGCACACAAATAATATTATATTACAGTACACACGCACACTCTTTAACATATATCAGTACACACACACTTAATCTCTCTCCCCTCCTATAATCAGTATACACCCACACGGCCAATTATAACTATAACTCTCTCTCTCTCTCTCTCTCAGCCTTCTACTGTATTATCGTTTCTTCCACTGTATTTGAGGTTCGGTCATCTCTACCATAATTGGATCGTAAGGTACCGGTATTTGCGGTCTGTGTACCTTTTACATTCTACGTAAATCTCTCTCTCTCTGTCATTCAATAAATCCCTACACATACATCCCTTCCTACTCCACTTCTCAATCCTCTCGCCACCCAGTAATCCCACAAATTAAATCCCATTCCACCTTATCGTGACCACAAACTCCCTCAGCACTCATCCTTTCCTCTCATTTCATCATCCTTCCATTTCCCCCACTTCACTCCTCCACCCCTTAAACACTCCTTCACCCTTTACCACTCCTCAGCCCCCCTCACCACTCCTCCAACCCCCTCACCACTCCTCCAACCCCTTCACCACTCTTTCACCCCCCTCACCACTCCTCCACCCCCCTCATCACTCCTTCTCCCCCATCACCACTCCTCCATCCCCCTCTCCACCCACTCACCACTCCTCCAACCCCTCACCACTTCTCCACCCCCGTACCACTCCTTCACCCCCGTCACCATTCCTCCACCCGCCTCACCACACCCCACCCCCCTCAGCACTTCTCCCCTCTCACCACTCTTTCACCCCCCTAACCACTCCTTCACCCCCTTCACTACTCTTCCACCCCCTCACCATTCATCCACCTCCCTCTCCACCCTTCCACCCACTCACCACTCCTCCAACCCCTCACCACTCCTTCACCCCCACACCATATCACTTAATCCTACCGAACCTCCATCAATGTCGGTGGTAATTACTATAATTTAGCCGTATTCCTAACCATTCAGTATAATACGCTAGTTAATGTAATTGCAGGGAGAGTACTGTAATAATGTTACAGGACTTCCCACTACAGTTCCAACAAGTATTGTTTCGTATTCATTGACTATTACTATAGCAGAACTATAGTAAATAACATAATGCCACCCAATAATGAAGGGGTTTATCTATGAACACGGACCTATACCTCTGTCCCCCTCACCAACCTCCCCTATCACCAGCTTCACCACATCTTCCACCTCCCTCACCTTATATTCAGTTTGGGAAATGTATGGAGAAGTCAGGGGGTACATTAACCATATCTTCCATCTCCCTCACTCAACATCATCACAGTCTGCTTACAACCAACATTTCTTGGGTCTGATTCCCGCAAACCGGAGGAGACGGATGGGCTAGCTAATATCACCTGATGCCTCTATTTCTACCTATCAGTAAATATAGACAGAGAGTAAGGGGAGTGTGATACCAGTGCCTGTGGCCCAACAGGAGCCAACCGTCCTTCCAACACCGGGAGGTGCCACGCAGGGCACCATAAACTGACCCCCAATCTCCAGGGACACCACGGAAACGTCCCGCGACACCCCTGCACCTAAAGGAGTGAAACAGGTGCCCCAGATTCCAGTGACGCCCCTGGAACAAGGAAGTATACTAAAGAACCCCCAGAAGAACCCCAGACAGGAAATACGCCGTCCCGGCATGGCGACATATACAACGCCCTTCCGGCTCGGGAAATCCTATAGTATCCCCTAGAGTCGGCCCAGGAAATAGGCCAGTGACCCCTACAAAACATGTAAGTCACCACAAGCAGACAGACCCCCAGATGAGGAAAGAAGCCCCGGGGCTAACTTCATCACAACAAAGCCACTGATTGGCCCAGGCCGCCATGACGTCATCACCCGGGCCGGCGCTCCTATTGGCCAACGGGCAAAACAAAATGGCACCCACAGTATCACCGCTCGGTTACTGGACTTTAGAGGGGCTTAAGAAATGCATTAGGGCATAACTACCCCGCCTTCCCCCCTCACTGACCAGGATCGACCAGGTCAACCAGGAGGAGGCCTAGGTGATCCCTTCTTGACTCCAACCTCTCCAGTATCCACCGTGGTTATAAGTTTACCAAATAAGCAGGACAACTCAGTCTAATGCTAAAAAATCTTGGTTTATTCACCCTTGTTCTACTGCTGTCCGCAACAAGGAGGAAGCATTCAAACGGTAATGTCACCTTCAAACTCAAGAATCTCATACCTCCTATGTTTCTGCCTGGAATCAAGCCAAATCTGTTCTTCAACTCGCCAAACACTCTTTCGTCAATAATACAGTAAATGCACAGAACTATCCAACTCTAGCTCTTCCCAAGCTTTCTGGCATCTAGCAAAAAATCTCTCCAACAATTTTTCTTCCTCGTCTTTCCCTCCCCTTTTCCACTCTGACGGCACCACCGTCACTTCTTCCTTTGACAAAGCTGAACTTTTTGCTCAAACTTTTGCCAGAAACTCTACCTTGGATGATTCCGGTGCTATTCCTCCTTCTCCACCCCCCTCTCACTTACTCATGCCTAATATCCTAATCTCTTCTAAAGATGTACTTTCTACCCCCTCTGGGCTTAATACTAAGAAGGCGTATGGTCCGAACGGTGTTCCTCCTGTTGTACTAAAAAAACTGTGCTTCCATGCTGACTCCCTGCCTAGGCAAACTCTTTCGTCTCTGTCTCTCCTCTAACGTCTTCCCTTCTTGCTGGAAGTTTGCTCTCATTCAACATGTCCCAATGAAGGGTGATCGCTGTCAACCCTCTAACTATCGTCCAATTGCTCTCATTTCTTGCATCTCCAAAGTTTTTTAAACTATTCTTACTTAAATATTTCTTAGGAATTTATCTTCTTAAAATCTACTCTCAGATCGCCAGTATGGATTCCTTAAGGGTCGGTCTACTGAGGATCTCCTTTCATATCTTACTAACTCTTTGTCATCCTCCTTCCGGGACTTCGATGAGACCTTTTCTATTGCACTAGATATATCAAAGGGATTTGATAGAGTCTGGCACAAATCTCTAATTTGTAAACTAACCTCCTTCGGTTTCTATCCCTCTATCTGTACCTTTATCTCAAATTTCCTTTCTGCCCGTTCCATGGCTGTGGCTGTGGAAGGCCATCGTTCACTTCCTCAACCTATCAACTCTGGTGTTCCTCAGGGTTCTGTCACATCTACATTTCTCTTTCTAATATTCATTAACCCACTGAGCCCCAGGCAATATAATATAAATGTACACTCTGGGACCAACAGGTTGACAAACATTTTTGTTTTCCTGAAAACACCTGGAATGGGTTAGAAATAAAGGAAAACCTCACAAAAAAACGATCCCTTAGGTCATTAAGGGGTTCTACAGTGTGCCCAAAAGTCAGAATTAACGTGGGGAAATGGGTAGGCAAAACATGCAAAAACAGGTTTTTCCACCCTCACGCGCCCACGGCTGGACTTTGAGGATTTTCAACCATCTGCATCGTTGCATGGGATACTTATACAGTTCCCATACAAATCTGAGCCCTCTAGGTGTCATAGGACCGGAGTAATTAACCGTGACGCACCCTATGCGGCGCTGGGGTTTAGCGTTACATACATTGCCGACGCATCACAGGCGTCGCTGGGGTCCAGTGGGTTAATGATCTTCTCAACTTTAACTCCAGTCCTATCCATTCATATGCTGATGACTCTACCTTACACTATTCATCTAGTTTTCCCGAACACTCCAACAGGCAAGCACTCAAAAAATAACGCGAAGATGCCATAAAACTCTTAAATTCTGACCTATCAACCATTTCCATTTGGGGCAGAGAAAATCTAGTTACTTTCAATGCTTCCAAAACCCAATTTCTCCATTTATCTACCCATAAAAACTTCCACAGGACTATCCCTTATATTTCAACAATACACAAATCAATCCTTCATCTTCTATCAGTATTCTAAGAATCTCTTTCTCTCCTGATCTCACTTGGAAAGACCATATTACCACCCTTGCTAAAACAGCTTCCCAGAAGCTGGGTGTGCTCAACCGCCTCCGGGGGTTCTTTTCCCCTGCACAGCTTCTTGCTCTGTACAGGGGCACAGTGTGTCCATGTATTGAGTCTTGTTCGCATGTGTGGGGAGGATCCTTTCACACAGCACTTCTTGACAAAGTAGAAAAGAAAGCCTTTTGTCTCATTAAGTCACGTCCACTCACTAACTCTTTGCAATCTTTCTCTCTTCGCCGCAGTGTTGCATCTCTCTCACTATTCTACCGCTATTACAATAATCAATGTTTCTCTGAGCTCTCTCAGTGTATATCACCTCCTCTATGTAGAGTATGTAGCACCCGTCTTGTAACACATTCCCATCCCTACTCTGTGCAACTCCCCAATCCAAGAAGGAAACGATATTCTAAAATGTTCTTCTATTCAACAGCTGATCTCTGGAACTCTCCCTGAATCCATCTTCCCCGCATCATATGGCTTAAATTGCTTCAAACTCTGTGTGTCCAGGCATTTTGGTTCCGACGTTCCTTGTTTTTGGCCCTGCCACTCTTTCAACTGGGGGAGGCACTCGTTACAGGCAGTTCTGCCTTTTGTCTCCCTCATCCACTTAGGAAAAACAAAAAAATATTCAGATATCATTATTATAACTTGTTGCCTAGCCAGGGGTATCCTTTGATGGATCTCCTTCGTGTTCACCTTTGACCGGCGTAGGTAACATGGAAGTTTTATTCAGGAAAGAGGATCCTATGTGATCTCATCTTAACTGATTACACCTTGTGCCGGATATAAGACCTTAGACCCGTCTCGTTATTCAAGTAAAACTATTTTCTGTCAGCAGTAAAGGTCAATCATTATCCAACAATACACACCCCTTTTAAATGTCCGCGTACCAATATCTGTCCTAGTCTAAATAACCCCTCAGTTAGTAGACTCGCGGATTTTGCTAAGTGACCAGTGCCTACCCACAATCACCCACAGTGTTAAAATCAAGTTTATTCTCCCTACTCTTAAAACCTAATTACATCACCCCTTTTGCAGCCCTATATGCTTATCACTCATCTCTTTTGCAGCCCTATATGCTTATCACTCATCTCTTTTGCATATATGCTTATCACTCATCTCTTTTGCAGCCCTATATGCTTATCACTCATCTCTTTTGCAGCCCTATATGCTTATCACTCATCTCTTTTGCAGCCCTATATGCTTATCACTCATCTCTTTTGCAGCCCTATATGCTTATCACTCATCTCTTTGCAGCCCTATATGCTTATCACTCATCTCTTTTGCAGCCCTATATGCTTATCACTCATCTCTTTTGCAGCCCTATATGCTTATCACTCATCTCTTTTGCAGCCCTATATGCTTATCACTCATCTCTTGGCCATCTCTGTATCCTAAGATTCATTCTCCTGTGTTAACCGTTATCCATTTCCCCCCTTAATCCTAAAACCCTCTAATCCTAAACTTGTTTACCGTCACTTTTTCGTTATATTTAACTTTGCTATTAGAATCGTCTTGTGCATCAACTTGTGAATAACTTTATCCTGCAGTGTAATTATTTGTTGTTGTAAATACTAAGAGTAATACTTTGTGTCAATATCTGCCGGTCCTATTTTGACAGTAGAATCTAGTACTATTTACAGAGACAGTGCACTATACTAGCTTGGACAACGGTGTACAATTGTTTACAGAGACAGTGCACTATACTAGCTTGGACAACGGTGTACAATTGTTTACAGAGACAGTGCACTATACTAGCTTGGACAACGGTGTACAATTGTTTACAGAGACAGTGCACTATACTAGCTTGGACAACGGTGTACAATTGTTTACAGAGACAGTGCACTATACTAGCTTGGACAACGGTGTACAATTGTTTACAGAGACAGTGCACTATACTAGCTTGGACAACGGTGTACAATTGTTTACAGAGACAGTGCACTATACTAGCTTGGACAACGGTGTACAATTGTTTACAGAGACAGTGCACTATACTAGCTTGGACAACGGTGTACAATTGTTTACAGAGACAGTGCACTATACTAGCTTGGACAACGGTGTACAATTGTTTACAGAGACAGTGCACTATACTAGCTTGGACAACGGTGTACATTGTTTACAGAGACAGTGCACTATACTAGCTTGGACAACGGTGTACAATTGTTTACAGAGACAGTGCACTATACTAGCTTGGACAACGGTGTACAATTGTTTACAGAGACAGTGCACTATACTAGCTTGGACAACGGTGTACAATTGTTTACAGAGACAGTGCACTATACTAGCTTGGACAACGGTGTACAATTGTTTACAGAGACAGTGCACTATACTAGCTTGGACAACGGTGTACAATTGTTTACAGAGACAGTGCACTATACTAGCTTGGACAACGGTGTACAATTGTTTGACAGAGACAGTGTAGGTACTATAGATTCTTGGACGCCTCGTAAGTGTAGGTAACTCTATAGATTCTTGACGCCTCGTAAGTGTAGGTAACTCTATAGATTCTTGACGCCTCGTAAGTGTAGGTAACTCTATAGATTCTTGACGCCTCGTAAGTGTAGGTACTAGCTTGGACAACGGTGTACAATTGTTTACAGAGACAGTGCACTATACTAGCTTGGACAACGGTGTACAATTTTAACCCGTTCCAGCACTGTTATCGGAAGCCTCCGTCTCCATTATCTTATCTCATTAGCCCTAAATAAATGTGTATGAATAGATTATAAGTGTAGGTAACTCTATAGATTCTTGACGCCTCGTAAGTGTAGGTAACTCTATAGATTCTTGACGCCTCGTAAGTGTAGGTAACTCTATAGATAAACCGTGAAGATGGTGACTGTGGCATTGCTCAGCCTAGCGTATGCCCAAACTTTATCTTATTATAAGGGCAGATCTCCACTTGAGGGATTTTTTTCTTGACCCCTTTCACCCCATTGCTTTTGATATTATAAAACGTTCGCCCCATTAGTTTAGCGATTTTAAGAACTTTCACCCCATATTAAGACCTTTCGTGCCATTCAGGTGTCGATTTTATCCTGGCGAGCGATAGCGAGCCTGTAATTTAAGAGGAACCGGCCTTCAGCCGGGACATTTTTCTACCGAAAAATTTACAAATTTATCTTGAAAGGGAGTATAATTTCAAGCTTGATGGAAGTTTAGGAAACACACTAAAAACCTCCCCTTAAGGAGGGGGGAGGGGGGGGAGATACTTGATTTTATATTATTATTATTTTCATTAATATATATATTTTAGTTTGGTCCCAAACCTCTATCACTCCTCACCATTCCAGTCCACCTCCCAACTTCCCTCACCACTCTGCACCACGCTCACCACACCCCAACCTCACCAGTCCACATCCCAAACGTCCCTCACCACCCTGCACTACACTCACCATACCCCAACCTCACCACTCCCCAGTCCACTTCACAACCTCCCTCACCCCAACCTCACTCCTCACCAGTCCACCTCACAACCTCCCTCACCCCAACCTCACCACTCACCAGTCCATCTCACAACCTCCCTCACCCCAACCTCACTCCTCACCAGTCCACCTCACAACCTCCCTCACTCTTCACTAGTCCACCTCCTAACCTCCCTCGCCCCAGCCTCAGCTCTCACCAGTCCACCTCACAACCTCGCTCACCCCAACCTCACAACCACCAGTCCATCTCACAACCTCCCTCACCCCAACCTCACCACTCCCCAATCCACCTCACAACCTCCCTCACCCCAACCTCACCACTCAACCTCACAACCTCCCTCACCCCAACCTCACCACTCCCCAGTCCACCTCACAACCTCCCTCACTCCAACCTCACCACTCACCAGTCCACCTCACAACCTCCCTCACCCCAACCTCACCACTCACCAGTCCACCTCACAACCTCCCTCACCCCAACCTAACTCCTCACCAGTCCACCTCACAACCTCCCTCACCCCAACCTCACCACTCACCAGTCCATCTCACAACCTCCCTCACCCCAACCTCACTCTTCACCAGTCCACCTCACAACCTCCCTCACTCCAACCTCACCACTCACCAGTCCACCTCACAACCTCCCTCACTCTTCACCAGTCCACCTCACAACCTCCCTAGCCCCAACCTTACCCCGCACCAGTCCACCTCACAACCTCCCTCACCCTGCATCACATTTGCAACACATAACTCTCCCCTAACCACAACTTTAGTATCCCTCATCACACATTATCTTCCCACAACACTCCCACAACCTCCCTCACCACTTTTCAATCTCCCTCACAGCCAACCCCCTCCCACCCCCCTCATCACATCTTCAATCTCCCTAACCATTTACCCCAATCCCTCTCACCATCAACCTCCTCCCCAGCAATCACCACCCTCACCATCCCCCCAATCCCTTTCCATCCCTCTAACCCCCCTCCATCCCGCTAACCTCCCTCTCCATCCCTCAACCCCCTCACCAACCCTCCAATCCCTCTCACCATCCCCCAATCCCTCTCACCATTCCCCCAATCTCTCCCACCACCAACCTCTTCTCCATCCATCATCACACTCACCATACCCAACTCCAAACCTTCCTCACCATCCCCCCAAGCCCTCACAATCCAACAACTCCCTCACCACCTCTTAACCTCTCTCACCATTCCCCCTCACCACCAACAATCATCACACTCACCAACTCACTTCACTCCATCCTCCCTCACCCCACTCCAATCTCCCTCACAATCCAACAATTCCTCTCAATACGTCCCCAACCCCACTTCAAGCTACCTCACAAAGCAAAAACTCAATCACCACTTCCCAACCTCCTTAACCTAACTCCAACCTCCCACCCAACCCCCAATCCCTCTTACCACCAACCTCGTCCCCAGCCACCACCAGCCAACCGAGTTATGGTGCCAATAGCGATGAGTAGTAGTAGTGCTGGGGGGGGGGGTGCAGCTTCGTGATGCGTGAAAGTCCCGCCGGTGACAGCCTCGACAGCTTCATTACAAGTCGGACCTTACCCAGTCAGCTTAAACGACGCCGGAATTTGTGAGCTGTGGGAGAATTTGTGAGGCTGATTGGCAGGGCGTAAGGGCCGTAATTTCGTGGTGTGTGGGGGGGGGGGGGGGGGGGGGGGTTAGGGGAGAGCAGGGGGGGTGAAGGGGTCGATGCGGAATCGGTTTTATATTCGGGGAGGGTTTGGGCAGGCGAGATAGTTTTTTCTCTTCCGGGAGATTATACTTATTTCTATTTATCCCCTAACGAAGTATTTCCTATCATCTTGAAATTAAGCAGTGCCGCTTAAGACAAATCTCACAAAACCCACCTGGGATTCGATACCTGGACCCGTCGATCAACAGGCAAACGTGCTATAGCCAATACACCACACTGGTCATACAAGAGTGTAGCAGTTAGCACGTTTGCATATTGACCAAAGGGTCCAAGGATCATATCCCATGATGGTTGAATGAAATATTTCTTATCATTTCTATCTTTTCGTCTAATGGCAGACGTCTTGACCCCCGATGGGGTGGTCACAAATTAATCGCCTCCATGCTCCTATGTCATCCGTCAGCCGGTGTCCCGCATCCCATTCAACACCACTTTCACTCATATTTCTTTTACCTCCAACACATTCTCGGTTTGGATCTCCATCTCTGCCCTTACACCTCACTCTTTTAGTAATTCTCTCTCGACTCCCTTGCAACACAATAAACAAATATTTTGCTTCCATAATTAACGATACAGTCCCTTATTAAAAACAAATCACACCTCAATAAGCAGTATAGGGACACAATAATTCCTCGTCCAGTTTAGTAAAGATGGATAAAGTCCACGGTACTGAATAACTATATGTTGTTCGTTTTAGTATAAGAACAATTGAATTATGCAGAAGGCCTACTGGCCAACATGCGGCAGATTCCTTCTTCCCTACAATCCCTATTAGTTCTCCCCTACATTTTGAGCTTCTTCCACTATAACTTAATTATATCCTGTGTATAGTGATAGTGTGTATAGTGAATATAAGTTATAGTAGGAGAAGTTCAAAATGTGAGTGAGAACTATAGACCTACAAGTAAGGTTATTGGCTGCTAGGGGATGGAATTTCTTGCCTACTTAAGATGAACAGAGTATAGGTCGTGAAGGAGGGGTGATGGTGGCATTATAGTACGAACATGAAATTACTCACAACAATCTGAACATCTGAGAGAGAGAGAGAGAGAGAGAGAGAGAGAGAGAGAGAGAGAGAGAGAGAGAGAGTATTCAAATACAAATATAATAAAACGTAGTTTATGAGAAAAAATTCATAGATTTACAAGTTAAAGAAGTTGTACAAGTACAGGAATATTTAGTTTTCACACCAACTTACACATCACAATAAACTCAAAATTATATACACCGTATACAGTATATGAACATGTAAAATCAAACTAAAGAGGCCACTGAAATAAATGAGCGGCTTTACCACTCAGCGCCTAGGACTGAGAGGATCACACCTTACTATTAGAGAAAGATCCAAACTAGATTGTATTCAATCTTGTAGAACTTGTTCGAGAATATAACTGAAAGGGTAACTGTAATAAATGACGGTGCTCTATTAGGTTTCTGGGATAGGCAGACCGATCAGTTTAAATCACTGGAAGGGTCTAGTATGCAAATCAAGATACTTTTCGAGATTATATGCTGGAAGCAGACATGGTCGGGAGGCCTTCAGAGTTATCTGAGGCCGCAGCCTAGGTTATGGAAAACAGTGTGCGAATTATCTTGTCTACCCTTTATAGCAAGTTAAAAGGGGATGTTTTGTCTGGATCCTTAAAAAGAAATCTTGTTCCCTCATATTTTTCCCTTCTAGTTGTTTTCTGTTATGACGTTCGTCCCATTATGTTGGCTATTATAAGACCATGCGCCCCATTTTTTGTAATTTTAAGACATTCCATGCCATTTAGGTGTCATTTTTATCCTGACAAGCGATAGCGAGCCCACAATGTAGGCGGAACCGCCATTCGGCCGCAGCACTTTTCTACCGAAAAGTTCACAAATTTATGTCGAAGGAG